>VZQC01002336.1:1282491-1307041 GCA_009823505.1 Rhizomys pruinosus
TCTTCTTCTTTTTTTTTTTTTTTTTGAGTAGTTTATATATTCTTGACGTTAAGGCTCTGACAGATGTGTAAGTGGTAAAGATTTCCTCCCTCTCTGTGGGTTTTCTCTTCACCTCTGTGATTCTTTCTTTTGCTGTACAGAAGCTTTTGAGTTTTATTAGGTCCCACTTGTCGACTGTTGACCTTACTTCCTGTGCAGCTGCTGCCTGATTTAGAAAGTCTTTTCCTACGCCTATGTCTTGTAGGTTGTTGCCAACATATTTTTCTATCACCTTCTGTGTTTCAGGCTTCACTTTGAGGTCATTGGTCCACTTGAAGTTTATTTTTATACAGGGTGAGAGATAGGAGTTTAATTTTCTTCTTCTACAGATGATCCAATTTTGCCAGCACCATTTGCTGAAGATGCTATCCTTCCTCCATTTAGGGTTTTTTGCCCCTTTTTTTCAAATATGAGGTGGCTGAAATTGTATGAGCCCAAGTTTTGATCTTCAGTTTTGTTCCATTGGTCAACAGCTCTGTTTTTGTGCCAGTACCAGGCTGCCTTTATGACTATGGCCCATATAGTTTGAAGTCTATTAGGGAAATTCCCCCTGTATTGCATTTTTCACTCAGGGCTGCTTTAGCTATTCAGGGCCTTTTGTTTTTCCATATGAATTTAAGGATTGTTTTTCCAAGTTTATGAAGAAGCTCATAGGGATTTTGATTGGGATTGTATTGAATCTGTATATCAATTTGGGTAAAATGGACATTTTTACAATATTAATTTTTCCATTCCATGACCATGGGAGGTCTTTCTATCTTTTGATTTCATTTTCAATCTCCTTGTTCAGGGGTTTAAAATTTTTGTTGTAAAGTTCTTGGGTATCTTTGGTTAGGTATGTTCCCAGGTATCTTATTATTTTTGAGGCTATTATGAGTGGGATGGTCTTCGTATATAACTTCTCCACTTGTTTATTGTTGGTGTAAAGAAAGGCTCCTGATTTTTCTACGTTTATTTTGTAGCCCGACACTTTACTGAAACTCTTAATCCTTTCAACAAGTTTTCTGGTGGAGTTTTTAGCATCCCTTAGGTAAACTAACAACATCTGAAAAAAGGTATAGCTTAACTTCTTCTTTTCTGATGATTAATACTCCTTTAATTTCCTTCTGTTGTCTTATTGCCCGAACAAGTGTTTTGAGCGCTATGTTGAAGATGAGTGTAGATAGGGGCCAGCCTTGCTTGGTTCCCCCCTTTAAGTGAAATGGTTCCAATTTTTCTCCATTTAGGATGATGTTGACAGTGGATTGGCTTAGATTCTGACATTTCTTTTGACTAGTGGGTGGAGAACAGCTCTATAAAGCTGGCTAATATGTTCATGTTTCTCTTTCGTTTTCTTTTGGTTCTGAAATCTAGCCCTTCATTCTCCTTTCACAGTCAAATTTACTATTCCCTATAGCCTTTCACATCAAATTTTCTACTAATCTCCACCAACCCTCCAAAGAATTTTCACTTTAGTGGCTTTCTATTTTCTTTTCCATCCTTCCTTGTGGCTAACTTGTCTTACAACTTCATTAACCATGTAAATCATTTCACAAATCAGACATTGGAGGATCCTTGTGGCTATTAGAAATAACATGGTGAAAGCCCAATGTAAATTCTTTACATCATTGATTTTCTATCCTGGGTACACTTATGAGGATATTACATATTTGTTAACAGTCTGAAGGCAAGTGGGGAGGTTCAAAGTATTAGATATCTAGGACTCCTGGAAATCCCAAGTCCCTTAATAAGCCATGCTAATCCATTCATTACAGCAGGGGCTGCCATCTCCTCTGTTCCTAAACAATGTGCTTGATTGGTTAACCATTGATATTGGTTTCTTAAGAAATTCTCATTTACTACAAAAGAAACTGCTCACAGAAACCAATTAAACTAGTTTTCCAGCTGTTATAGTGATCCATTACCATTGTTTCAGTAAACACAAATTAGAAGCAAATTGTATCTGATGGCCTGGTCATCTCTTACTGTTGACTAATTTTCTGGAGAGTTTGACGTAAAGAGAAAGAAAAGAAAGAATGGAATCTGATGAAGGATGAGTTAAAGAACTAGTGAATTCAAAGGAGCACTTTGAAAAGAACATGTGCCAAATATGTGGCATTCATATTACCACATTTAAGGTTCAAAGGAATGCTGTGAGATAGATAGGTTTTATTTTTATTTTATTCCTTCTGAAGGAAATAGATTTAGAGAAGTTGTATGATTTTTTTTTCAAGTACATACTGCAATTGTCTGGATCCAACAGTTATAAAAATTTCTACACAATTGCAACAGTTGTATTCTGAGAATCTACACAACTGAATACACTCTGTAGATTTTTCTTTTTTCTTGGTCAATCACAAATACTACTGGATAAAATGAAATCATTACATCATGAAATTTACAGGTAAATGGATGGAACTAGAAGATTTTATGCTAAGTGAAGTAACACAGTACCAGAAAGACAAAAGACAAATGGTATCCCTCATCTGTGGGGACCGCATCAAGCTGGAGTTCTATCTGGTCCTGGAGCCCTTCAACATGCCAGGCCTGTTAGGAGATCCCTACGCACTCCCCTCATGGTGCTGTTGTGCAGGGTGTGCCTGGAAGACAAGCCTATCAAGGCTCTGCCCTGCTGCAAGAAGGTCCTGTGTGAGGAGTGCCTGAAAATCTACCTGAGCACCCAGGTACAGCTTGGCCAAGTAGAAATCAAATGTCCTATCACAGAATGTTTTGAGTTCCTGGAGGAAATGACTGCTGTCTACATCAGAACTGATCAATACAAAACACCAAATGGACCTCATAGACAGAGAACCGTCAAAAAAAAATAAATAAAGGAAATTTATAGGCCTAAATGCCTACATTAAAAAAAAAGTAAGGGAACAAATAAACAATCTAACAGTGCAGCTAAAAACATTTTAGAGACAACAGATGAACCCTAAACCCAACAGACGAACCCTAAACCCAACAGACAGGAAGAAATAAGAAAAATCAGAACAGAAATAAAGAAAACAATACAAAAAAAAATACAAAAAGAATCAGGGAATCCAAAAGCTGGTTCTTTGAACAGATATATAAGATAAAAATAAGATAGATAGATAGTCCTCTATCCCCATTAACCAAAATAAAGAAAGAGCAACTCCAAATCAATACTGTTCATGATGAAAAGGGAAACATCACAACAGACAAAGAAAAGATCCAGACAATCATATGAGAATACTTCAAAAACCTATACTCTACTAGATTTGGAAACGTAAGAGAAATGGATGACTATTTGAAATCCTGGGAATCAACAAAGCTTACCCAAGAAGAGACCGACAGATTAAACAGACACATAATATTTGAAGAAATTGAAAACATAATAATAATAAAAAAACCTCCCAACTAAAAAAAGCCCAGGCCCAGATGGTTTCACAACACAATTTTATAAACATTTAGCAAGGTCTTAAAACTATTACTACTCAAAATGTTCAGAAAGATACAAACAGAGGTAAATCTCCCAATTTCCTTCTATGAAGCCAGCATCACTCTAATACCCAAATCAGGCAAAGACACAACCAAAAAAGAAAACTATATACCCATCTCATTAATGAACATAGATGCAAAAAGTCTCAACAAAATACTTGCAAATCGCATATAGACCCACATCAAGAAAATCATCCATCATCACCAAGTTGGATTAATACCTGAGATGCAGGGATGGTTCAACATACATAAATCAATAAATATCATAAAACACATAAATGGACTGAAAGACAAAAATCATATGATTATCTCAATTGATGCAGAAATAGCCTTTGACAAGATACAGCATCCCTTCATGTTTAAAGTTCTAGAGGGAATTGGGCTGAAGGGAACAATCCTCAGCATAATCAAAGCCATATAAAACAAACCTACAGCCAACATCATCCAAAATAGAAAAAAAAATCATTCCCCTTAAAGGCAAGAACATGCAAGGCTGCCCCCTATTTCCACTCCTTTTTATTTTATTTTATTTTATTTTTAATTTTATTTATTTCCGTATGTGTATGAATGTATTGTCTGCATGCAAATTTGTGCACCCGTGACGTGCAACGCCGCGGAGGTCAGAAGAGGATGTCGGACTCCCCTGGAACTGGAGTTCCCCTGGAATTGGAGTTTCAGACGGCTCGGCCGCCATGTGGGTGCTGGGGATCGAACCCGGGTCCTCTGCAAGAGCGGTCGGCGCTCTTAACCACTAGGCTATCTCTCCAGCCCACCACTCCTTTTTAATATAGTGCTTGAAATGATTACTAGGGCAATAAGGCAAGAAAAGGAAATTAAAGGAGTACTAATTGGAGAAAAAGGAAGTCAAACTATCCCTTTTTGCAGATGATATGGTAATTTACCAAAGGGATGCTAAAATCTCCACCAGAAAACTCTTAGAAATGAATAAGCGTTTTAGTAAAGTGGCAGGATACAAAATTAACCTAGAAAATTCAGTAGCCTTTCTCTACACCAACAACAAGCAACTCGAGAAGGAATATAAGGAGACCTACCCACTTAAAACAGCCTAAAAAATACCTGGAAAGAAACTTAACCAAAGACATGAAAGACACCTACAACAAAAAATTTAAACCCCTTAAGGAGATTGAAGATTACATCAAAGGATGGAAAGACCTCCCATCCTCATGGATTGGAAAAATCAATATAGTAAAAATGTCCATTCTACCCAAGTTAATATATAGATTCAATGCAATCCCGATTAAAATCCCCATGAGCTTCTTCGCAGACTTGGAAAAAAATATCCTTAAATTCATATGGAAAGACAAAAGGTCCCAAAGAGCTAAAGCAACCCTGAGTGAATAGTGCAATACAGAGGGGATCGCTTTCCCAGACTTGAAGCTGTACTCTAGGGCTATAGTCAGAAAAACAGCCCGGTACTGGCACAAAAACAGACCCGTTGAGCAATGGAACAAAATTGAAGATCCAAACTTGAACACATACAATTTCAGCCACCTCATATTTGACAAAGGGGCCAAAAAAGCTCAATGGAGGAAAGATAGTATCTTCAACAAATGGTGCTGGCAAAACTTGATCACCATTTCATTTGTAGGAGAATAAAATTAAGCCCCTACATCTCACCCTGTACAAAAATCAACTCCAAATGGATCAAACACCTCAATATGAATCCTGAAACTCTGAAGGTGATTGAAGGAAATTTTGGCAGCAGCCTACAAGTCCTATTCATAGGAAAAGATTTTCTAAACCAAACCGCAGCCATGCAGGAAATAAGGTCAACAGTTGACAAGTGTTACTTCTTCAAACTCAAAAGTTTCTGTACAGTGAAAGAAACAGTAAAGGAAGTGAAAATAAAACCCACAGAGTGGGAGGAAACCTTCACCAGTGATACATCTGACACAGCATTAGCATCCAAAATATATAAACTTCTCACAAAACAAAGAAGAAAACAAATGACCTACTCAGGAGATGGAGTAGAGAGCTGAATAGAGTCTTCACCAGTGAAGGTGCTGAGTATGGCTGAAAAACAACTTAAAAAGCATTCAACATTGTGAATAATTAAGGAAATGCAAATTTAAACCTATCTAAGATATCATCTCACTCCAATAAGACTGGATAAAATCAAGAAACAAAAGATGCCAAATACCAGAGAGGTTGTGGGGAAAGGGGAACAATCATACAATACTGGTGTGGTGGGCATGTAAACTCATACAACCACTATGCAAAGCAATGTGGAGAAACCTTAAAAGACTCAAAAAGAGCCTACCACCTGACCCAGTCATACCACTCCTGGGTATATACCCACAAGACTCATCCTACTGCAAAGATACATACACATCCATGTTTATTACAGCTCTTCACAATAGCAAAGAGCTGGAACAAACCCAAATGGTCCTCAACTGACCAGTAGATAACAAAAATGTGGTACATCTACACAATGGAGTTCTATGCAGCGGTAAAGATGACATCATGAACTTTGAGGGAAAATGGATGGAATGGGAAGCCATTATGCTAAGTGAAGTAATACAGTACCAGAAAAACAAACAAATCCCCAATTGAAAGGCAAGCTAAGCAGCATTGTTATATTTCGTTTTATCTGAAAACAACCGTGATGTTATAATGTGAATCCCTTAATGGGCTCTAGGATTAATTTATTAGGTATTTTCAGACATTGCAATTGCCACATATGGATGGAAGGTATGTATTCATATTTTTGAGTAATATAAAATTGAAGGGAAAATATAAATTCCTAAACATATTTTGGATTTAACATAGAGTTTATTTTCAGAAGTCACAATTTTTGTATATATGTGGCACTTACTTAGGCATATTTTGGAGCAATACAACTGGGAGGAACAACAACAACATAAGGACTGGGACAAAGAACTGACTGATACAGTTAAATTCTGCCCCAAACAATAAACCACTGCAGAGAAAAACATTAAAAATACTGAGAAAAAGATGCAAGACATGTAGGCAGAATGCATGAACTGGAGTTGGGGGGGCAGGGAAAGGGGAATGTTTCAAGTTTGGACTGAAAATGATGTATGAAACACACAAAATAGCAATGAAAGTATTTTATTAAAATATAAAAATTGTTGATTAAAATTTATAAATATGAAAAATGAAGATGGTAGAAATTTGGCAAAAAAAACCCTCACACCAAATGTTTCTAAGTAAGCAAAATAATTGATGAATTGTTCATGTAAATATTTTCAATATTGGTAGTCAAATACATTTAAAATTTTGTTGTTACCAATCTTATTTGTTAATATTTTTCAATCTAGTATGGGTATTATATTTTAAATTAATTTTATAACTTTAAAACTTGTATTTTTAATGATAATTTTCCTTATGAGACAATAAAACCTGTTATAACTTTGAGGAAGGACATAAAGTGTTCACCCAGCAACAAAAAAAAAAGACAAAAAGCAAAAAAGAGAGAGCACTGTTGTTTAGCCTGTCTTCAATTCTTACTGGCAAGTGCATTTACTTTGTGGCTGCCACCACTGCTTTTGCCACTCTTCAAAGAAATGAGACACAGATTTTTGCCCTCCAATATGGACTGAAGACTCACTTCTTTCTAAGAATCCTCCAAACTTTCAATGCCAGATGGGGACTACTGAGATACCCAGCTTGTAGACTAAGCAGCTCAGGAGATTTCAGCCTCGTCAGAGTATAGACTGCCATTGTTAGACTACCTGGGCTGTATCATGGAAGCCAGTGCAGAAGGATCAAGACAGGATTTGTGCTTAATAGAATTCATTTAGGGAAAGATCCCAGTGTGGAGCACAAGAGCAGGATTGATGGTTGTTTGGGCTTGCCAAGGAAAAACCTCTGAGCACTTCCTTAAGGAAAACATGATGTCATTTAGCAAAGAAAAAAAGCATCTCCAATTCAGGTGATAGGGATATATGGAGANATATACTGAAGCAATACAAGTTAGAGGGAACAGCAACAACAAAAGAACTGGAAAAAAACTCTGGAAAGACTCAGGAAAAGTTGCAAGACATTATAGAGTACAGGGAATCAGGCGGGATGAGGGGGATGGAAATGGAAGTGACTCTAAAGTTGATTGAAAAATTCATGTATGATTTATGGAAAAAGTTTAATAACAATAAAAATAAATTATAAAAATGAAATCACATTAATAACAAGATTTGTACACTTTTACTTTTCCCACAGTGAGAGGGGGGACATCTATCATAATTAGAGGACTAGGAAGATTTATGTCTACTTCCTTACAGTTGCAGTTGATAAATCCAAAGACCTTTGAAGTACAACTTCTTTGATCCCAGCTGCTCTATAGATGATCCTGCCAGTATTCTTTTTTAAGTAAGTAGACCTACTGTTCCCTATTTATAGGATATGGAAACACCATGATGGAGTGGGAAATTCAGGGGCCCAGTTAAGTGACTGCTGCTAGAATCAGGGTAAATCTGAAGTAAATGCAAAGAAAGTAGCAGTATAAAGAAAAATAGATAGTATAGATTCTAAACAGTTAGAATCCATAGTGCATAATGAATTACTGAAAGTGCAAAAGAGATATAGCTTATGATTATTAATTGATGACGGTGAAAAATTGTGTACAATGGTTCATTCATCAAAGATTGAAATAACAGTGACAGTACCAGACACTTCCAGTCCATCTTCTATAGTTCTCTGAAAAAAAAAATGGCAAGAAGAAACTCAGACAGAGATAACAAAACAAAACAAATCAAAAGGATGAAGATGCAGACATGATTGGTGTTTGTCTATAAACAAACATGTGAATGGGTGTAACTGAGATGCAGAATGCAGGTGGCATAGTGTGATGGGATGTGAAATAAGGCTAGCAAAGTAGGAAATTATTAGATCAAGAAGACCTTAGCAAGCCTTCCATCTCTATAATTAAAGGAAACATATCATCACGAATAGGATTTTAAAATGGAAGTTACTAGATTATTAACCTTAGTTTAGAAAATTCTGTGTTGGGAATAATAAGCAACATTCAAAGGGATACAATGATGCAAGATGAAATGTTAAAATAGCTCAATTGAATGAGAATGGTCACTGAGACTAGAACAAGGGTAATAAGGATGAGAAAAATGGCTGGACTAGATAGATATTTTGACTATGAAAGGGGAAAGGTTACTGATGATGTAGGTATAGAAAGAAGGAAATGTTGTAGATTAAAGATACTTTACGTAACCTGCTTGGACAAACATACCCCCTGCCCCTCCCAAGTTCATGAAGTCTGTCATACATGTCCTGTTTCCCCTTTTGAATCTTTTCAAAATTTTTCAATGCAGAAGGTTATTTTTTTTGGGGGGGGGTGGAATTATACTGCTTCAGTCAATTACCTGTCCCTGTTCTTTTGTTGTTGTTTTACCCTCCAATCCATATTGTTTCACCATGTGCATTTATGTATGTGACACAAGTACTAAAATCATGTCCTCTGAAAACAAAATATGTTATTTCCAAATCATTTTATTGGGATCCACATTTTTCCCTTTTAATTTTATGTTGCTCTAAAATATGCAAACATACCCTCCACCCTTGTCCCAAAATTATAAAGTCTGAAAATGGGTAGTAGGTTAATTCTAGACCCCATTGAGGGATTCACATTCTAAGAGCACAGGTGCTGTTAGATAAAGGGAAATATAACATTAATCTTACTCACTTTGCCTTACTTGGTCCACAAATGAGGGATACCATTCGTTATTTGTTTTTCTGGGACTGTTTTACCTCACTTAGTATAATATCCTGTAGTTCTACCCATTACCTGCAAAGGTCATAATGTCATCTTTCTTTACTGCTGTATAGAACTCCATTGTGTAGATATACCACATTTTTCTATCCACTCATTGGTTGAGTGGCAGTTGGCTTGGTTCCAACTCTTTGCTATTGTGAAGAGAGCTGCAATAAACAGGGCTGTACATGTATCTCTGCGGTAGGATGAGTTTTGTGGGTGTATACCCAGGACTGGTATGACTGGGTCAGGTGTTGGGTCATTTTTAGCCTTTTAAGAGTTCTCCGCACTCTTTTCCATAGTGGTTTCACAAATTTACATTCCCACCAGCAGTGGATGAGTGTTCCACTTTCCCCACAACCTCTCTAACATTTGGTATCATTTGTTTTCTTTTTCCTAACCAGTCTCATTGGAGTGACATCATATTTTAAAGTTGTTTTAATTTGCATGTCCTTAATTATTAGTGATGTTGAACACTTTTTAAGATGTTTCTCAGACATCTTTACTTCCTCACTTGTGAAGTCTCTGTTCAGGTCTTCACTCCATCTCGTGAGTGGGTCATTTATTTTCTTCTCTTTTTTTGAGTAGTTTATATATTCTAGAAGTGAATGCTCTGTCAGATGTATCAGTGGTGAAGTTTTCCTCCCAGTCTATGGGTTTTCTCTTCACTTCCCTGATTGTTTCTTTCACTGTACAGAAGCTTTTGAGTTTAAGGAGGTCCCACTTGTCAATTGTTGACCTTATTTCTTGTGCAGCTGCTGCCTGATTTAGAAAGTCTTTTCCTATCCCTATGTCTTGTAGGTTACTGCCCTTTTCTTCTATTACCATCAGAGTTTCAGGGTTCACACTGAGGTCTTTAATCCATTTGGAGTTAATTTTTGTACAGGGTGAGAGGTATGTATTTAATTTCATTCTTCTACAAATGGTTATCCAGTTTTGCCAACACCATTTGCTGAAGATGTTGTCTTTCTTCCATTTTGTCTTCTTAGCCCCTTTGTCAAATATGAGGTGGCTGAAATTATATGAGCTCAAATTTGGATTTTAAATTTTTTCCATTGGTCTACAGGTCTGTACTTGTGCCAGTACCAGGGTGCTTTTATAATTATAGTCTTGTAATATAGTTTGAAGTCTGATGTAGTGAACCCCCTGTATTTCTCCTTTCACTCAGGGTTGCTTTGGCTATTTGGGGTCTTTTGTTTTTCCATACAAATGTAAGGATTTTTTCCAAGTCTGTGAAGAAGCTCTGGGGGATTTTAATTCAGATTGCATTGAATCTGTATAGTTATTTAGGTAAAATGGAAATTTTTACTATATTAAATTTTTCTGATCCATGAGCATGGGAAGTCTTTCCATCTTCTGATGTCTTCTTCAATCTCCTTTTCCAGCGGTTTAAAATTTTTGCTGTAGAGATCTTTGGTGTGTTTTGTTAGGTTTGTTGCTTGGTACTTTATTGTTTTGAGGCTACTGTGAGTTGGAAGTTCTCCTTATATTCCTTCTTCTCTTCCTCGTTGTTGGTGTAAAGAAAGGGTATTGATTTATCTAGCTTAATTTTGTATCCTGACACTTTACTGAAAGTATTTATCTTTTCTAGGAGTTTTCTGGTGGAGTTTTAGCATGCCTTAGGTAAACTATCATATAGTCTGCCAAAAGGGATTGCTCGCCTTCTTCTTTTCGAATTAGTACACATTTAATCTCCCTTTCTTGACTTATTGCATTAGCAAGTGTTTCAAGCACTATATTGAAGAGGAGTATTGATAGGAGTTAGCCTTGCTGGGTTCCTGCCTTTAAGTGGAATGCTTCTAACTTCTCTCCATTTAGGATGATATTGGCTGTGGGTTTGTTGTATATGGCTTGCATTATTTTGAGGAATGTTCTCTCCAGTAGAAGTTCCTTAGAACTTTAAACATGAAGGGATGCTGGATTTTGTCAAAGGCTTTTTCTGCATCAATTGAGATGACCATGTGGTTTTTGTCTTTCAGTCCATTGATGTGTTGTATGATATTTATTGATTTACGAATGTTGAACCATCCCTGAATCTCTGGTAAGAACCAAACTTGGTCATGATGTATGATTTTTTTTTTATGTCGTCTGTATGTGGTTTGCAAGTTTTTTCTTGAGTATTTTGTGTCTATTTTCATTAATGAGATGGGCCTATAGTTTTCTTTTTTGGTTGTGTCTTTTCTTGGTTTGGGTATTGTGCTGGATAGCTTTAGTGTCAACTTGACACACCTGGGTTGAGGGAGCCTCAACTGGGGAATTGGCTCCATTGGATTGGCCTTTGGCCACGTCTGTGGAGTGTTGTCTTGATTGTTAAGCAATGTGGGAGGGCCCAGCCACTATGGGTGTTGCCACCCTGGGCAGGTTGTTGTGTACTGTATAAGAGGTCAGGCTGGGCATGGGCCAGAGGAGCAAGCCAGTGAACAGCATTCCTCTATGGCCTATGCTTCAGCTCCTGCATCCAGGTTCCTGCCCTGAGTTCTTGCCTTGGGATCCCTGAGTGATGAACTGTTACCCAGGAGATGTAAGCTGAATAAACCCTTTCCTCCCCAAGTTGGTGTCTTGTCACAGCAATGGGAGACAAACTAGAACAGATATTAAGGAAATGCTGACTATATAGAAGGAATTTGGGAGATTTGACTCTGTATCCTTATGAACAGTTTGAGTAACAACTGTTGTAAGTCCTCTTTAAATGTTTTATACAACTCTGCTGTGAAACAATCTGGTCCTGGGCTTTTTTGGCTGGGAGGGTTTTTTTTTATTATTATATCTTCAATTTCCTCAGATATTATGGGTCTGTTTAAGCTGTCAATCTCATCTTGGTTAAGATTTGATGATTCACAGGATTTTACATATTCATCTATTTCTCCTAGGTTTTCAAACTTAGTAGAGTATAGGTTTTTGAAGTATTCCCGTATGATTGTCTGATTTTTTTGTTGTCTGTTGTGATATTTCCCTTTTCATCACAAATTCTATTGATTTGGAGTTGCTGTTTTTTTTTTCTTTTGGTTAACTGGGTTATAGGTGTTTCTATATTGTTTACCCTTTCAAAGCACCAACTTTTGGATTCATTGATTCTTTGTATTATTTTCTTTGTTTCTACTTCATTAATTTCTGCTCTTATTTTTGTTATTTCTTCCTGTCTATTGGGTTTTGGGTTCATTCGTTTTTGTTTCTCAAGTGTTTTTAACTGCAGTGTTAGATCATTCACTTGTGCTCTTTCTGTATTTCTAATGTAGGCACCCAGGTCTATATAAACTTCAATCTTAGGACTGCTTTTAATGTATCCCATAGGTTTTGTTGTGTTACATTATCATTATCATTCAGTTCTAGGAATGTTGTTATTTCTTTCTTTATTTCTTCCTTGACTCATTCATTGTTCAGGAGTGTGTCATTTAGTCTCCATGTGTTCTTGTAGATAGTTGGGCTTATCCTGGTGTTAATATTGAGCTTTATTGCACTGTAGTCTGAGAGAATGCATGAAATAATTTCAATCCTTTTGTATTTGTTGAGGATTCTTCTGTGTCCAAGTATGTGGTAAATTTTGGAGTAAGTTTTGTGGGGTGCTGAGTAGAAAGTATATTTTCTGGCGTTTGTTTGGAATATTTGATAGATGTCTGTGAGGTCCATTTGGAGTAATATTTTGTTCCATTCAGATGTCTTTCTGTTCAGTATTTGTCCAGTAGATCTATCCAAAGAGCTCAGTGGTTTACTGAAGTCACCCACTATTAGCATGCTAGGATTATTCTGTGCCTTAAGGTCTTGCAGGATTGTGTTTATAAAGTTTGGTGCACCAGAGTTTGGTGCATATACATTTATGATTGTGAAATCTTCATGGTTAATTTTTCCTTTGATAAGGATGTAATGGCATTCTTTATCTCTTCTGATTTCTTTTACTTTGAAGTCTATTTTGTATGATATTAGAATGACAACTCCTGCTTTCTTTTTGGCATTATTTGCTTGGAATATCTTTTCACCTTAAGTTGGTGCTGTCCTTGATGGTGAGATTGGTTTCTTGTAGACAGCATATACATGGTTATTGTTTCCTCATCCATTCTCCCAATCTATGTATTTTTGTTGGAGAGTTTAGACCATTAATAATTCTTTTATCATATTAATTCTTATTTTTCTGGCCTGCTTGACTTTCGGGTTTCTAGCAATTAGGGTATCTGTTTCTCTTTTTTTAATTTTATTTATTTATTTTCTATGTGTATGAATGTACTGTCTGCAAGTAGGTTTGTGCACCCGTGTCGTGCAATGCCACAGAGGTCAGAAGAGGGTGGCGGATTCCCCTGGAACTGGAGTTCTCCTGGAATTGGAGTTACAGACGTTCTCAGCCGCCATGTGGGTGCTCTGTAAGAGTATTCGGTGCTCTTAACCGCTAGGCTATTCCAGCCCCGGATATCTGCTTCTGCATCAAGGAGTGGGACTGACAATTTTGCCTTTTCTAGAAATGAGTACTTTGTGAGAAATAATGGCACTGTGTACACAACTTAAAAGTATGATACAGTAGCAATTAAGAATCTACATAAACTGTGTTATACACAGATTGCCCAATAAAGAAAGGAATTTTGATTTCATGGTCAGATTTATACTAAAAAGAGGATTGTAGGGCAAAGTGAAACTAAGTCCAGTGAGGCCATGGATTCTAGTGAACTGAATCAAAGCTTAGTAGCCCATAGAAAATCACCTTTGCAGAAAGTGTAAAAAACAGATACTGAGGAAAACAGAAAATGAGGAAAACAATGACTAGAATAAAAACAAGATATGAATCTAAGCTATATCAGCCTCAAAATGGCTTACAGGTCTAGCAAACAAGGAACTAAGTAAGAAAAATAAAATTCTCTCTTCTTAAAGCTTTAAAGCTCACGTTTTACACTGTCTAGCACCTATGTACCCACAAGACATAAAGAACGAAGTCCTCAGAGTTAAAAGTTAATATTAACATTTCTTTGCTGTAAAACTAGTAAATTGCTTAGCTGAGTGGTTGTACTATTATTGTATTATTTTCTTTGATGTCTCAACTAAATTATTTTACCATTATTGATTGTTTCCCTGTTTTTGATGTTAAGAATGATTTTGGGTGTGGATTTTCTGAAAAATATTTATGGGGAATTTGGGTTATTTTTTCATTATTAGCTTAGGCTTGCATTACCTGTATTAGTCTTAAGACATATAAAAATAAACATTGGGACCAGAGGAGCAGAGAAGAAAAGAGAGAAGAAAAGAAATCAGCAGAGCAGAAAACCTGAATGTCCCTCTGCACAGAATCAGATAAGGCAAATGGATGCTCTTTGTAATCCTTAGGTCAAGAATTCAGTAGAGTGGCAAGCCCTAAAGGCCCTCTGCACAGGAACAGAGAAAGCAGACATGCTTTATGATCCTTAGGTTAAGAAATTGGCAGAGTGACAAACTCGAGAGTTCCTCTGCACAGGAGAAGGGAAGATAGATGCACTTCAGGTCAGGGAAAGAAAGAGATTCTTCTGTCATTTGATTAATTTCTTCACTGCCTTTCCGACCACCACCCACTTCAGCACCTGAACCTGCTGTTATTAAGAAACTTTGTGATACAGCACTTTCTCTTCTTCTAAATGACATTAAGAACCTGCCATGCTATTGAAAACAATAAACTTCTTGCTTGAAGGATAATTCAATTCTATTCTTCTTTCAAACCCACTATTCTCTACATGTTTACTAATACATTCTAATAGATAAACTGAATATGTTTGCATATATACATCTGTTATTAATTGTGAATGCATTATATGTAGATGAATATGGGCACTGTGCATGGCTTTTTGCTTCAAAATTATTTTCGATATGCAGATATGTTAGTTACTCATTTCATTACGCAAACCATACAAAATTTATTTATTTTTACTTTAAGAATTCTGTGCACCGAATTAAATGTATTGTATTTTAATCATATTCACCCTCCTCATTTTTATCCTTCTGAATCCAACCCCACTTTCCTTCCCACAAAAAATTGTGTTCAATTTATTTATTAAAACCAATGTAGTCCAAATTTCATTGCCAAATGCTCCTGGATGTTGTTCAGTCCTGTGGACCATGGATGACTGGTTTTTCTCTCAGATAAAATCTTCCATCAACAGGTTATTTGAGAGTTGAAATATTCCATCCTGCAATGAGATTCCTTGATGTCAGGAGTTAAGAAGCTAAATAACTTCCAAAATTCCCTGGAATTGACAGGATGACTACTTTCTCTCTCCCCATGATTACTGACAGGAAATCTCAAACAAATTAGTCTGTCTCACAAAATCTCAGGCTAGCTGAGCTTCCTGAAAAAGGTTAAGATCAACTGCTGTATTGACTGCAGTTTTTTCATTGAGCTCTCAGTTCCCTGCTTTTGTGAGGTGCCACCTTCCAGAAACTGGCTTTTGGTAATGGCTCTTTCTTTGAGACTTGTTTTGCTACTTATGTGTCCCACAAAGTTAGTAACTCCTCTCTCATACTCCAAGAAACACCACTAAAACACTTTGTGTCACCAAATTGGATTTTGGTGGTATTACTTTGGTTTGTTGTTGGATCCTTATCTGGGGTTAATAGACATTTTTTTCAAGTCTCCCCAGAAATACTGTCCAACAACATGATTAGCAGATGATCAGTGACTAACAGAACTAAAGATGAGTTGGGAAGGAATTATTTCTTGGTCGTGGCTATGGGTAGCAAGTCATTAAAATCAGGCTGAACAGCTTAAGGATGCAGCATCCACCAGGAGGCCAGGAGGCCAGGAAACCAGGAATCCCAATATGATTATCTTCCCTATGCAATATCAGATAATATGGCTTCTTGATATGTCACCATTTCCGTGGCTCCTACAGCAGGTGCTAAAACATGCAACCAAGGCTGAATCCTCTATCCTTATAGAAAGTCTGTGGTGGACACTCCAGTAGGGTTTCTTTGTGTAGTGTGCGGGTGCCTGCCTGCTTCTTCAGTTGAGTTAGGTTCTGGTGCATGAGTATGGCAATGCCTGAAGAGTGATTAAAGGGAGATAAATTAGATAAAATAGAGAATAAAGTTGAGGTACTGGGATGCTATTTCTGATGGCTGGGTGGGAAGATGCAAAAGGAAAATAAATTATTGGTAAAAAGAGATAAGCTTATCCTAGAGGTGAGCAATTATCTTCCTCAAAATTGTAGAGTATACATTTCTGCACTAAGTGAAAATACTTTGGGATAGATGGGCTGTTGGTGTTCACTCTGCCTTGGAAATTTTATCATAAGAGTACAACCTGGGGGCTGGAGACAATGTTCAGTGGTTAAGAGCACTGGCTGCTCTTGCAGAGGACCTGGGTTTGATTCCCGGCACACACATGGAAGGTAATAACTGTCCTAACTCCAGTTCCAGAGTATCCAATGCCCTCTTCCAACCCACAGGCAATGTATGACACAGGTGTACTTACAGATGTGCAAGCAATACACTAAGACACACAAGATTAAAAGCAATAGAATGCTTTTTAAAAAGGAAAAACTATATTAAAAGTATCATTTGTAAAGGAATTCATGTATGTTTGGGGAAATGGGATTTTATAAAGTTACCTACTCCTAGAAAGGAGATCAAATCCAAGTAGTAAAGAATGTCTGGAGGATGTGATTAAATTACAAAAAATCATCAAGGATCAAGAAAAGACAGAGATTTTTTCACCCATCCCAGAACCCTTTCAATGTTCCAGTATGGCCTGTGAAGGATCTCTAAGCTACTGAACTGCAGAACCAATATGCTTTTTCTTAGAATGTTCCATAATGGACCTTCAGAGTACTCATCCAAGGTTTCTTTTATACTCTCACTGTTTGTCATGGGATTTTGTCCCCAGACTTTGCTTTATTGTCCTCCTTACTCTTTATAAAAAGTCAATTAATAAATGACATAATAATAATCTCTATGTGTTTTACAGAACTAAAAAAAAATCTGCTGGGCGCGGTGGTGCACACCTTTAATCCTAGCACTTGGGAGGCAGAGGCAGGTAGATCTTTGTGGGCTCAAGGGCAGCCTAGTCTACAGAGTGAGTTCCAGGACAGCTGGGGCTACACGGAGACCCTGTCTTGAAAATACCAAAAACAAAAACAAAAAAAGAATTGGAAATGGTATATCACAAAGCATACAAGGGCCAGGCAGAGATTTAAAATTCTTGACAATATTGTGGTCCAGTAAGAATGCCTGTGGATACCTTACATTGTTATAGAAAGATGCACATAACAGTCCGTGTCTCAAATTGTAAAATAAATCCAGATATGCAGAAGCCTCTTAGGATACTGTCAGATTTCCAGATCTATTCTTGTCCAAGTTGTCTACATTCTGTAGGTCTTGATAATGAGAGGTCCTTTGTGGAACAAGCACAGAAAGGCTAGAGAGGCTTTTAGGAAGGCTAGGATACTTGTAGAACAGTCTAAACAGATGTGAGACCACTATTTCACCCTCACCATCCCTTACTTGTAGTCACCAGAACTCCAAAAGTTTATACCTGGAAGCTATCATAAAATCATCCTGAGCAAATAATTACAAAAGACCTCTTTTCTCAGTCATGGAAAGGGGCAGAAGCTCTGTATACAACAATAAAATAGAACAGCAACTGTTAGCCAAATATAGAGATTAGAATAGGTAGAATTCATGATTATTTCTTCAGTAACTATAAAAACAGCTTATATAATAAAGATATGGATTCAAGGCATTCTGAACAACTCTCTGGTATAACACAAATTCATGCTCTACAAAGTGGCATGCATAAATCAGCAACATGGTATGGTGTCCACAAGCTCTAATTCCAGTGTTATACAGGCTGTCCTAGGACCAGTGTCCATTAAGGCCACTGAGTCTCACCCAGTAATTGAATCAAAGGCTAAGGCAGATTAAATGCTGAAGGAGACACAGCCTATTCTTGTAGATGTTTAGTAAAGAGATGGAAGGAGTAAAAGCATCGAACAGAAATAATTAGTTGTAACAATAAAAACAAACACAGACACGAAGTGCCTGGGAGAAAAAGAAGAAAAAAGTTACCAATAGGCAAAGTTAAGAGCAATGTGGATTGTAAGAATTCATAAGACTTGGCCTGAGATTTGACCTAATAGTTTCACTGTGATCAGAAGCCTCACCTTATGCATGGCCCAATAGGAGAGGAAAACTGTCAGGTGATGGGACAACCACTGTGGGAAAAACAGATTCAAAATTAAATGCATGGTAAGGTATAACAGAAATTTGTTCCCTTGATGATTTATCCTGTGGCAACACATAACCTTGTGAGTCTCCTGAGGGATAAAGGAGCAGATGTTCTTACAAAGCTAGTAAGGTCTGTATGTCTCCAGGTTCACAAAGAAGTTGCTACTCAATTCATATAAAATCTGGCCACAGTGGAACCTGCATAGGATGAAAACTGGACCAAGCTCTTGCTAGTCTGGTAACATAATCCAACATTCCTCAGACTGTCCAGTCCTTTGAGACCAGTTCCTGGTTATGGCCCCAACAGAAGGATGTTATGATGTTACATGTGCATAAGTCAGACTGCCCTGTAAGAGATTGGCAAATAGATTATATATGACCCTTAACAACCAGTTAAGGGATCAAGTATGCTCTCACTTATGTACACATGGCCACAGGACTTACATAGGTGTTTCCCTGAAAACATACTATAGAGAAAAGCATCATAAAGGGCCTTACCACAGTCAGTAGTATCTATGGGTACTAATGGAGAATTGATAGTGACAGGGACACTGATGTCCTAACCTGGGCTATGGATAGCTAGGTGCAATGGTACTTCTACCTTCCTTATAACCATATGGGGGCTTTATTAATCAAGAGAAAAATAGGTTCCTGAAGCAATCTTAAAAGCTTTAAGCATAGAATGAGCCATATGTGTTGGAAGAAGGCCCTATTGGAATCTATAAGATTGCTACCTGAAAATCCATTCACCAGAAGTGAGCTACCTCTCTATGAGTGCTGACATGACTGTACACTGATTTCATGCCATGGAGAATTCAGGTAGGCCTGAACTGGATGATCTCTGCTATTGTCTGGCTTTCGTATTGCCTGAAGGTGCTATGCAGGCTACTGAGGTAAAAGGTGTCACTGATATTTCTACTTGGCATGAATCCTGCATTCTACAGTACTGGAATTCCAGGGAAGATGTGACTCCTTGGGTGATTATCATGAGTACTAAACAACTTTCTGATTGGACTTAAGACTTTCTCCATAAGAAGTAATTCATATCTAATCCTGTAAGCCAGAACAAAAACCACTGGCTGTAGAAGTCATGGACCTCAGAGGAAAGACAACTATTTTGTTTTATAAATGGAAGTGATATGCCTGTCTTCTAAACTTTGTGCTTGCACTTATAGAGCATTGTTGTCAGCAACCACAATCTGTCATGGGAATCAACCATTTTTGCATAACCACCAGTAAAGTTTCTGAGAATGACTATAGCTATGGCACAGTGGCCTAAAGCTTGGCTTTGGATAGATATACACATCACACCCTCCAAAGTATATGGACCATGCCTCAGAAAAGGTGGAAAGAATGTATCAGCTAGAGGAAGGGGTAGTATGCTGTATAGTGATTTCCTCAGATTTAAAACCTTTCATCTATGGGATGTTTTGAAAGGTGCAGAAACATTAATCCCACACCACATGGAAACTACTTAAGCCAAAGAACTAAACAGAATACCTTCAGGAAGTCAATGAAATTGACCAGGTTCACTTGGCCCTTCCTTCTCTAAGACTGCTGGGAGACACTCTCAGACAAGCCAAGGTGCCTGGAGGAAGCAGAGACCAGCTGAAATTCCTGAAAGAGGCCCAGACCAACTGAGCTGCCTATGAAAACAATGCTCTCCAGCCAATTGAGCGGCCTGCTGTTTGTGCCCTACACAGCAGGATCCTTGCTTTACTGAGCTATCTCCCAAGCTGGAGTGGATTTTTGGTGATGTTGCTTCTTTGAGTCATTTCTGTTCCTGGAAGTAAACCTTTACCATACTCCTGTAAATAACTGTAACAAACCCATTGGTTCACCAAGCTAGATTTTGGTGGTATTTTTGTATTAGTCTATCATTTGTTCTCTATTTTATGTAAATAGACATTTGTTCATGTATCCTGAGGAATAATGTCACACACCTTTAAAGAAAGCTAAGTCTTGCACTCTGTGCAGCTCTCAGTTACCCATAGCCATTTATTTCTCCCAACATAAATGTGCCCCTACTGTACCATTGTCATATACCATTACTGTACCATGGTCATTGATGTGATTATTTGGTATTAAAGTTTCCTCCTTGCCTTCTTCACCTGAAATATTGTCATTTTATGTGTATGATTATTTTGCCTGCATGTTTGTAATTTTACTCTTAGATGTAAGGCCCAAGGAGGCTAGAAGAAGGCATATAACTGGAAATAGTTTCAGTTGTTAACTACCATGTTGGTGTTGGGGACTGAACCCAGGTCCTTAGGAAGAGCAGCAGTGTTTTGAAGTGTAAGCCAAATCTGCAGCTAGATTGGCTGACCAGAAAACCTCAGATATCATTTTGTCTCTGCCTCCCTTGTGCTAGGATTACATGTGTGTACCACCATGTCCATTTTTTTAAATGGGTACTTGAAATCTGAACTCAAGCCCTTGCCCAGGAGCTAGTGAATGTGTGGAAAGAAACACTACCTTTCTGCTCAACATTCTTTGGTGAGTAGTTAGAATTGTGTCATAGTCACAACTAGATGTAATGTAGAGGCTTTAATTTGAAGATCATAAACCCCACTGAAAATTCTATTACTGGGTGAGAAGAAAAAAATATTCACGGGAAGCACACAATCTTTCACCACAATTAAGTACATATTCTTTGGTTTGACTACTTAAATTCAATATTTTATAAGCATGTCACATCTATAAAATTTAGTTGCCTATAAAGAATTTGAACTCAGTGTGATCTTCACACATTTATTAATTGACTATGGAAAACTAAAAATTCTGAAATTTTGTTTACAAAATTAAACAACACAAATAGAATATCACAGTGTTGATCATTTTGTAATTGTTTTCTCAGTGTAGTGTGATCTGTTGATCTGAAGATTCTGGATATTTTTATGTTTTATTTCATTTCGATTTACAGTCATTGGGCATTATACTTTAGAAATAACAGTGACAGTTTGTTTTCTTACTTTCCTCTGAATTACTATATATATATATATATATATATATATATATATTTATAGTTATAGTTATAGTTATAGTTATAGTTATAGTTATAGTTATTACTACAGTAAATTGAATGATTTAATAATTATATATAATGATTTGTTTTTAATTAATTTAATCAAATAATTAGAATATTGTTAATTTTTTCAGTTATTTCTTTGACTCTACTATACTCTGTTAAATCTGAATTTTCATTTTAATAGTTCAGCATATAATTCTAAGTTCTTGACTTTGGTTTTATTATGTTTTGGGGTTAGGAAATGAATAGGACTTGATTATTTTTTATTTTTTCAACAGGGTTTTCCTGGTATCCCCAACTGACCTGGAACTCAATGTGTAGAACAGACTACACTTGAGCTCATCCATTCCACAGAGATTTCCCTACCTCTGCCTCACTTTCCTGAGATTAAACCTGTGCCCCACTATGCTCAGATAAATCTTGGCTTTGGTTGTTTCAACAATTGTTCTGTAATAATCCATTGTATAGGCATAATTCTATCCAATTATCTATTTATGTACATTTGAGTTTTGCCTGGTTTTGTATGATATAAATTAAGCTGTTATGAATAAACTTCTACAGGTCATTGCATGTATACTTCTGTTTCTCTTAGCTAAGTACCCTTGGTTAGGTCCTACTGTGTGTGCTAAGTAGCTTCAGTTGTCAACTTGACACATACGCTTGTGTAGAAGGAGCCTCATCCAGGAACTGGTGCTATCAGACTGGCCTGTGCAACATTTTCTTGATTTTTGAGTGATGTGGAAGGGTCCAGCCTACTGTGGGCAGTGCCATCCCTGGGAAGATGCTCCTGTATTGTACAAGAAATCAATTTGAGCACAAGCCAGGGGAGAAAGCCAATAAGTAGTGTTCTTACATGGCCTCTGATTCAGCTCTTATCTCCAGGTTCCTAGCCTGAATTTCTACCTTGGGTCCCTTCAGTAATGAACTGTGACTCTGGCAATGTAAGCCAAAATAACAAACAAAAAAACAAACAAACAAATGAACAAACAAAAAACCCTTCTTCTCCAAGTTGGTTTTGGTCAGCAATTTTATCACAGCAGTTTAAAGGAAAAAAGAAAATGGTGATTGTGCTTTGAAGTTTTTAAGCCATCATCTTGTAACTAGATAAGGCATATGCCATAAAGGTAACATACTTGTATTTTGCTAAAAATGCATAATAATAAACTGACTCATAGTGACTTATTATAACCGTAAATTATTGTCTCTCTCAGCTCATAACCAGAGAAGGTTCATCTGCTACCAAGTGGACATTAATTCCAGAGACCAACAATTGGTCAATTGCAGAGTATAAGAGACTATGGACTTCTAAGCCCAAAACTGGACACCTATATTGCACCTTCTACTCCCAATGCTCAGTGATCATTGCAGAAGAAGGGGCTGAAACACTCTAAGAATTAAAGTTGGGGCAGGAGAGATGGTTCAGAGGTTTTCTGAGCACTGGGTGTATTGGAGAAACTGATTTCAAATCCCAGCACCCATATGACAGCTAACAACTGTCTGTAACTCCAATTCCAGAGTATCTAATACCCCTTCTGTTTTCTGCAACATTGAACAACAAAAGTGCACTTGCATACATGCACATAACAAATGCATATACATAACATAAAATAAAAGGCAAAATTAAAAAAAAAATCAGAAGTGGTAGATAAAAAGAAGGTAATTGTCTTGTTTGGACACCAGAGTACCTAGTATTTCCAGAGAAAAATCTACCAAGCTTATGACAGCATGCATGCAAAGGTCCAAATCCAAGCAACAGAAGGTATCAGAATGGATGAGTGAGGTGGGTAGGAAGCAAAACCCCTAGCTGAAGATCTATTGGCAATTGATAAATGGTGGAAGAAAGTGTGCTTGTTACTAAATGGACCAGAGTCAAAGGGATAGATGAGCATACAAGAGCAATTAGAAAATAGATTACAGTTGACAGACCTTAAAAAATTACAAAAGAAAACAATAATAGTAGAGGACATGAAGTCACAGTCATGTCCTCTGAGAGTTGAGAAAGGGAAGGGAAGTTTGAATATGATCAAAATAATTTGTATGATATTCTCAACTTATATAAATTATTTAGGGGGATGTAGAGATGACTCCGAGGTTAAAAGCATTGACTGTTCTTGCGGAAGACCCAGATTTTATTGCCAACACCAACATGGCAGGTAATAGCCATCTGTAGCACTAGTTCCAGAACATCCAAAATTTCTTCTGATGGCAAGCATTGCAGGACACGGGTGTACTTACACCGAAGCAAGAAATAAACTCATACACATAAAACAAAAATAATAAATTAAAATTTTCCAAAGACTCAGGCTTCCATAGAGGGGCAAGAGTAAATCAAAACAAAAGAGAAAAGTTTGGAGAAGTTTTCTCTTATAAAAAACAGACTGAGAAAAAAATGAAAGATATGTATGGCAGAATGCATAGGCTCTGGAGAGTTGGGGGATAAAGGGGAAATGGGTCTAAATTTTACTAAGAAATGTTGTATGAAATGCATGAAACTTCAATAAAAAAGAATTCTATTGTGGGGCAATGTCTCATCAAGTTATAGCCAGTGGAGAATGGCCCATTTCTAACAGAAGAAATCATAAGGAACATTGGGTAATAATAATTTTAAAACAGTAAAAGAGTAAAAATGAAGTAATCTTGTATTTATTGTCATCTCTACATATGGGCATTTATAATAAACTTCAGATATTCCAGTTTAGAGGCAAGGAGCCTTTACCTTTTGTGGGGCCTTAGATCCCCTGGCCAACATCTCCCTGGTGGAATAATCCATTACTGATGTCAGAGCTCCTGCCAAAGTAACCTACCATAACTATTAATGCTGCTTAAGTACCTATATATCTAATTGCTTGTGCTTCATTAGTAGGATTGAAAGGTTATTCCTGGACAGACTGTCAGCCCATGAAAGGAAACAGCCAGAATTGACCAGAATCCAAGACAACAGCTCCAGAGAGAGTGGACTGTTCTGCTTCTCATCCACCTGTGCCCCTTTTCTAAGCCCAGGGAACAACCTGCGGAAGAGGGGGCGTGGTAGAATGTAAGGGCTGCGATTGGGGTCAAGGGTGAAACTACAGCAATGTAGTCTGGACCCTCATTTGATTAACCTGATTGAACATACAACCCCTCAC
>VZQC01002336.1:1309454-1322051 GCA_009823505.1 Rhizomys pruinosus
TATATATTCTTAGCATCATTTTAAGATATAACCATGTTGGTATGTTTTTAGCCATTGGTTTGTTCTATTATAACTGTATTATTTTTTTTTTAATATTATACATTATTTTCATTTTATGTGTATAAGTTTATTGCCTGCATGTACGCAAGTGCATCCATGTCCTGTCAGAAGAGGGCTTTGGATTCCATGGTACTGGGTTTATGGATGGTTGTTAGCGACCATGAACTAGTCCTCTGTAAAGGCGGTGAATTCTCTTAAGTGCTGAGCAGTTTCTCCAGCCACTTAAATGTATTTTTCACATGCATTTGTTGATAGGTAAAATTAAGTCACAATAATATTTTTAACATATTACAAAATATTTTAGTTGGTTCTTTGTCCAAGATGGCAGTTCCTGAGTCAGCAGATGCATTCTGAGCAGCTAAGGGCAAAGTCAGGGAGGGAGACTTATGGGCCCCCAAGAGCATATAGTGTTAGAAACACATAGAACTTCAAGAATACAGGACCAGAAAAGAAATTCTCCACACCATATAATAGTAAAACTATTACATGTTCAAATCAAAGAAAAGTTACTGAGGGCTGCAAAAGAAAAACAAGTTACTTACAGAGGAAATTCTATCAGAATTGCAGCTGATTTCTCAATGCAGACAATGTAAGCCAGAAGAACAAGGTCTAAAATATTCCCAGTTCTACAGGACTATAGATGCCAACCCAGAGTATAAGACAATGTAAGCCAGAAGAACAAGGTCTAAAATATTCCCAGTTCTACAGGACTATAGATGCCAACCCAGAGTATTTTATATATCAAAAATGTCTATTATAATTGAAGGATAAATTAAAATGTTCCATGATATAAATAATTTGGAAGAATTCCTCTACAATAAGCCATACCTTTGCACAGAATACTTCAAACAATACAAATAGCAGAGGATAGGGACTACTGTAAACAACACCAGAAAACAAATGATAGTACCACTAAGGAAATAAAATCCTTAAGAATGTACTAGAAATAAAAATGATTGGAACCAATTTAATTTTCTCAAAAACAATTTTAAATATCAATGGGATGTATTATCAATTTAGGAGACAGAGATTAGTAGAATGGGTTAAGAAACAAAACTCATCTTTACTTTTCTTGTCTCCAAGAAACTTACCTCACCTTTAAAGACAGATATTATCCCAAGGTGAAAGGAAGGTGAATAATAATAGAAATATATGGGACTAAGGAAAGGGATGAGTCATTATGCTAATAATAGATAAAATAGAATTCAAGGCCCTTGGTTGTGTTTTGTGTGTGGATTAGTTGATAGCTAGGTGGAACATCTTTGGGGTATATATACAGGTTTTTTGCCAGGTCTATGTAGTTTGTTTCTGAATATCTGGAAAGATTTGTTTGGCTGCAGCCTGCCCTGAGACTTAGAGGGACACTTTAAGGTTTTATTTTATGGTTACGTGTTTGGGGAACTGTCCCATTTGGCTGGATGGGCATAAACATTGCAAAGTTTAGTAGAAAAGAAAATACTTGTACTGGATTGAAGTGGTTAAATGTTTCTAGAGTGGAATGGTATAAGCATTAAAGACAGTTTACCAATGTTCTAAATGGGATTATAAGCAGACAAGGTTGTGGTTGAGTTTCAGTCCATTTCTGGCTTGGACTGGACTTCCAGTTTTAGATTCAGATTAAAGGGGAATAGACAAGTAATGGGTAACCTTTGACTACTGAAAGATATTTTTTGTCTCTGTCTATTATGCAACTGTTACTTTTGATATTTGTTCTGCCCATTTCAAGATAGCTTGACTCAAGGAAAGGTAGGTTTACTTTCCTGAACTAGTGGCATGCACCTCAGAATGAGACAGCTTGGATGGACTTGCTAAATTTTTTAGCTTAATTTTGGTCAACAGGTATGCTCCCTGATATTGGAAAGCAACAAACCAGGATATGGGGTTTGGGGGAAAAAAACTACTTATGTTTGTGTAAATTGTTTATATTTAAGATATGAATAAAATTCTTTAAATATCTCTTATTGGATTTCACTGCTTATCCTATGGTGTTAAATTTCTTCCAGTCATTGTTTATTCTAGGCTTCTTAGGCTTTTCTTTTTTTTTTTTTTTTTTTTTTTTTTTTTTTTTTTTTTTTTTTTAATAATTTTTATTATGATTTTATGTGCATTTTCATACATTTTTTCCAATTCAGTTCAGGCTTATTTCCCTTCCCTCCCCCCCACCCCCACCCCATCCCAGATCATGCATTTCTGCCATGCTGTCCTGCATCTTTCTCTCAGGTTTTTTTTTTCATTTTTAGCTATAAGTGATAATCCATGAGTACAAGCATCCTTCATGCAAAACCTATCTGCAGGCTGTTGTGCCCAAACACCTACAGCCCCACCATCCAGTGGGGGGTGACAGGTTGTTTGTTCAATCAAGTTGATCAAATGAGTGTCCAGACTACATTGCTGTAGTTTCACCATTCACCCCAATCGCAGCCCTTACATTCTACCACGCCCCCTCTTCCGCAGGTTGTTCCCTAGGCTTAGAAAAGGGGCACAGGTGGATGAGAGGTAAAACAGTCCACTCTCTCTGGAGCTGTTGACTTGGACTCTGGTCAGTTCTGGCTGTTTCCTTTCATGGGCTGACAGTTTGTCCAGGAATAACCTTTCGATCCTACTAATGAAGGCTTTTCTTTAAGCTTTATCTAAATACGATACAGTAATTAAAAGTATCAGGTTGGTGTAACTTAATATTTTAGAAGCTAAGTGCTCATACCTAAGGCCCATACAAATTCAGCCAAGGGATTTAAGGGACTTTATTTTTCCTTTGCCTTCTGAGGTCAATTGGTCCCAGGGGATTTTGTAAGGGGGCATCTTTTAAAATATTCTGCAATTGTGAGTCACCAGGTTTCCTGTGCATGGATGTATTAGAGATCCATCAACAGAACCCTAGCCAGTGTCCAGTCTCTAAAGAGGAAGCTTAATATAGAGGAATGTTTTCTTGTGCTTCAAAGAGTTGCCCAGTCTAGCAAGATCTGACCTTGTCCTAGGTATATGTAATTTGTTAAGAATGGCTAGGAGGAGACAGGTCCTTCCCCACCCCCGACTCCCAAAAACCCGAGTTCCCCCAGATGATCATAACCTCAAATGACTTTGAAAAAACAAAGTTCAATTAATCTGGGCTTATTGTGTAGTCTTAAGCACCCAAAAAGAAAGTATAACCAAAAGATAAATATTCAGTAAATATCTTTTAAAGCCTGAAAAACTGTACCTCCACATACGGGATATAAAGTTATATGACATACTGTTAAACAAGCATAAAAACCTTAGATTTTCACCTTGATTGACAGAGTAGGGTCACCTGCAGCCAAATGACAAGCCCATTGTTGTTAATGCTCAATAATAAAATTTCCTCTTACTTTTTAGCAACTACCTAAGTGGAAACAAACATCCTGACTATTAAAAAGCCAAGAAAGCAGATCCTGAGTCCAAATATAATGGCCAAATGAACAGAAGGAGAAACCTAATAAATAGACACTTTGAAACTCCTGGTCATGAAATCCTAATGAACTTTAAGTTGGATACTGGCATTCACCCTGTTCTTACTTCTGCTGGTCCCCTGCCTAGATCATGTAGCTAAATATTTTTGCCTTTATTTTGCTTTCCCAGGCACCAGTCAAGGATTTTATTCCCTATATAGTTATGCTTGGGGGTCTTTTAGATTGAACCTCTGAATGAGGTATACCCCAGTTGCCACATCCAACATCCCTCTCTCCATGGAAGAAGTTAGACTGGTCAGTGTCCTGACCTCTTTTTCATCCTAGTTGCTTTGTTTTATTATCGTCATATTGTATGGTTTCTGTTTTCCTGTGTAAGGAAAAAAATTAAGACCGAAACAAAAATTTTAGGTTGTTAACTGCATACATCGTAAATGCTTGCTAAATGATATTTTACATTTTGAAATTATAATTCAACTTAATATTTTATAATAAGGATCCCCAATACTGCAATATACAAGCAAAACAAAACAATATTGTTCTAAAGCAAAGACTATGGAAGAAAACAAGGAGAGTCTTACAGAAGTGGTACAGATGATTGTACATAAAATTTCACATAGAGCTCAAAGGAAAGGAAGAAGTTAAACAACTCAAACGTATCAGGTCAATTGGGGGGGGTATCAACAGGTTTGTAGAAAATAAAGACTTCTTTCTTTTTTTATTAATATAATACTTTTATTGGCATGTCGTGTATTTCATACATCATTTTTCCAATCAAGTCCTCTGTTTCTCTGCAAAGGTTTGTTGTTTTGAGCATAATTTAACTATATCGGTCTGTTCTTTGAACCACTCCTTGTTGTGGTTCTCTCACAATTCTACTGCTCCAAAATGTCTCTATATAAATTTCACATATGTATCAGAATTATGTCCTCCAGGAAAAAACTGTATGTTAACTTCAATATGTGCTTAGGAATTCATATTTTTTCTCTTTAATTTTATATTACTCTAAAATAAGAACATATACCTTCTGCCCATATACATTAATTATCAGGTCTGAAAGTAAGTGGTAAGTTAATTGTAGGACCCTATAACAGCACAGTTGATTTCAGACAGAAAGATAACAATAACGTTGCTCAGCTTGCCTTTCTTTCAACTGGGTGATTTGGTACTAGCATCCATTTTGCTAAGTGTTACTTCACTTAGCATAATGGCTTCGAGTTCCAAAAATTTACCTGCAAAGGTCATTATGTCATCTTTCTTTACCACTACATAGAACTCCATTTTGTAGATATGGCACGTTTTTGTTATCCACTTGTCACTTGAGGGGCATTTGGGTTAGTTCCAGCTATTCGCTATGGTGAAAGAGCTGAAATAAACATAGATGGTTATGTATCTTTGCAGTAGGATGAGTCTTGTGGGTATATACCCAGGAGTGGTATGGCTGGGTAAGGAGGTAGTCTCATTTTCAGTCTTATTTTTTAATTTTATTTATTTCTGTATGTGTATGAATGTACTGTCTGCATGCGAGCTTCTGCACACGTGTCGAGCAATGCCACAGAGGTAAGAAGAGGGTGTCAAATTCCCCTGGAACTGGAGTTCTCCTGGAATTGGAGTTTCAGATGGTTCTTGGCTGCCATGGGGGTGCTGGGGATTGAACCCAGGTCATCAGTAAGAGTGGCTGGCGCTCATAACTGCTAAGCCATCTCTCCAGCCCCTCATTTTCCTCATAAATTTAATATATATATTAATAATAATATATATTATATTATTATAATATATATAATTTCATATATATATATATAATTTTCATTATATATATAGCATAATATCTATTGATGCCTTTGTGATTTCATATACATCATTTTCCAATTCAGTTCTAGGATATATCACCTCTCTTCCCCCCACCCTACCCTACCCATCCCAATTCATGCATTTTTGCACAATTTTCTGCATCTTCTCTGCTTTTTTGTTTTGTTTTGTTTGTTTTTCTTTTTTTAACAATAAGTGATATTGTGAATACCAACCTCCTTCATGTAAAAACCTAATTTGCAAGCAATTGCCCACCCCAACAGCTTCATGGGTCCCACCATCGCAGCATGAGAGCTTGTATGTTCAATTCAAGTTATCAAAATGAGTGTCAATCAATTGTTAATTGAAGTTCACCATTCTACCCACATCACAGCCTACATTCTACATGCCCCCTCTTCCCAGATTGTTTCCCTCTAGGCTTAGAAAAGGGGAACACATGTGGAAGAAGGAACAAGACAGTCTACTTCTCTGGAGCTGTTGTCTTGGTTCTCTGTCAATTCTGGCTGTTTTCTTTCATGGCTGACAGCTTGTCCAGGCCAAACAATTCGCATCCTACTAATGAACAACATCATTAATATATAGTTATTCAAACAGATATATATATAGCCTTCGATCCTACTAATGAAGCCACACATATTATATATATAGGTATTTTTTAACACCAGTACTAATTTTTAGGTAGGTACTTTGGTTTATAGACATCAGATGTTTGCGATGTATGTTAATCCGCTATGAATACACTTTCTTCTGTTAACTATGACTAGGGCTTTGTCGTGTTTATAACATCTCCTAACCATGTAGGGAATGTGAGCTTGTGGCATCATCCGTGGGTTATTCCTCCAAGGAGAGAGTAAAATAGCCAATCAGATTTGGGATAATACCGAACATATGTCGCCACTGCGTGCACCATATTTCCAGGCAGATAGTGTGGTGGATTTTGTGCGACAGACGGTAAGTTCTTGTTTGACTCAAGAGAGACCTATAATTTGTCTATATTGGGTTTTTTATGCCTTGTAACACTCTCTGGATTCCAGACCATCTTTCATACTTGCAACAAGTGTGGCTCACAACATCTTTCCCTATATCGTCTTTCAACAGCAGGGCCTACGCCTCTCTTCCTGTAGAATCCCAGTCTGAGAGGCAAGAGCCTTTCCTTTGTGGGGGCTTGGATCTTCCCTGGCCAACATCTCCTGGTAGAATTAAGCCATGTGTGTGTCATAGCTCCTGTATTAATATATTTGTTTAAGTGCATTTAGTTTAGGAGATTTAGATTATACTTTGGTTCTGAATAGATAATAACCTTTTTCACAGTTATTATGTCAATTAGTCAATTAAAGAAGCAGTTTTACCGATTTTACAAGAGAACGCTCTATAACAGCTGGCCCAATCACAGCTGGGAAGAACGACTCATCATCATCTATTTCTTCTTATTCTATTGGGTGTTAAGAAAGTCTCTTTGTATCTAAATACCTTTGCGCACGTTAGAAGGCAACTTTCACTAAGATTCATTAAAAATAGTTGTTACAACAGCGATTTATATCTCCATTTAATCGTGTGTTCTCTATATATTCTACTGTTGTTACATCATCACCTTGTGGATTCTCTTTACGATGATTTTAATGTAAAAATTAGTTGCTTCCAAGTTAATGACAAATTCACCCAAAACAACATGGTGATGAATTGATGAAATCTATGTGCCTGATTCCACCCTAGTATTATGTATAATTACAACGTTTCTGGAGACTCATGGGTAAAAAAAAATAAAAAAAAAGTGGGAAAAAAAAAAAAACAAAAAAAAAAAAAAAAACCTGCAATTCAATTAAAAACTAACTATGTAAAAAGCATTTGTGGTTCAAGCCAGACAATCGTCACCAACATCTAATGGCTGATGAAATAAAAGATACACTTTCATTGTAGTAGGATGTACCAGACAAGTGCCAGTAAAGTTTGACATGTCAACATTGAAAGGAAAAAAGTCTCAGATTGCTACAAAAATCAAACCCCCCTGTGGATCCTACTTGTAAGAACTATTTATAAGAGTCCTATGAAACTATACCTTCTAGGTGACAAAGGTTTGATATGAGAGACTTTCTTCCCCCCATAGAAAAAGGGAGAAATATGGATATGAGAGTCCTCTCTCAACTGTAAATGGAAGACAACTATTATAGAGTAATCTCTTTATAAAACCTGGTTAAAACTGCCTTCTTGAATGACAATAGACATAGAAATTGTGAAAAGTATTATTCTCTTTCAAAACCAAATATAATACGAAAGTCCTAGGGCTATGCACTAAGGCAAAATATATAATACTAGAGCCTGACTACACACATGATTATTCCTAACCAGGGAGCAATGTTGGCCACTGATTCACATGGCCCTCACAATAAGGTAAAGGCTCCTTGCCTCTAAACGTGGATACCTGCAAGAAGAGACACGATAAGACCCTGCTGCTTAAAACCTGACGTTAACATGGAAATGATGTATTGAGACCACACACCAAGTTGTAACAATGCCTCTGGAATACTAGAGAGTGTTACAAAAGTCCACTAAGCCAATAAAGCAAATACGGTCTCCTTGAGTCAAACAAAACCCCTCCATCAGCACAAGCTACACCCATCCCACTGCCTGCGAAAGTACGGAGCAGCAGAGGCAGCCATGTCCCTGTATATCCCAAACCTAATTCGCTATTGCCTCTCTCCTTGGAAGAATAACCCATGGCTGTTATGCCACAAGCTTACATCTTCTTCATCTAGTGAATGTTATAATACCTACAGTAAACCCTTCATATTTAATAGGATTAAATTGTAATTCATGGGTTAACATATCATCAAACATATGTGTCTATACCTAACATCAAAACCTATCCAGAACTATTAGTCTTTATAATACCGTATATATTCTAAGTGTGCTTACATTTAGTCAGGAAAATAATCCGGACACACTGTCACCCAAAAGGGAAGACAGCAGAATTAATGAAGCCAAGCAACAGCTTCAGAGAGACGTACGTCTTGCTCTCATCCACCTTTGTTGCCCCTTTTCTAATCATAGGGAACAATCTGCAGAAGATAGGCCATGGTAGAATGTAAGTGCTACAATTGGGGTGAATTGTGAAAACACAGCAATGTAGTCTGATACTCATTGATTCAACTTTGATGAACATACCAATCCCCTTCACCCCCCGCGATGTTGGCTGTGGGTATTGCACAAACAGCAACGCAAACATGGTTTCATCATGAAGTATCTTTATCATATTAATCTCTTTATAGGCTAAAATAATGATGAAAAATACTAGAGAAAGTTGCAGGATCATCTATGCAGAATGCATATCTGCGACTAGTGGATGGGAAGGAAAGAAATAAGCCTAACTGAATTGGAAAATTTATTTATGAAATGCACAAATATCAATAAAATGTTAAAAAATAAAAAATAAAATAAAATTAATCACACAAAAAAATAATCAAAAATATAATAAAAATAGTTGTTACTAGTGGGATCCACAGAAGGGCCTGACGTCTGCAGCAATCTAAGGCATTTCTACCCTCAATGTTCAGAGGAGTCAACCTTTCAGTTGCCAATTTTTGGCACATCCTACTCAACGCAAAGCTGTATATTTTCTTTCTCAGCCACTAAGTTTGTGACATTTTGACATGTTGGAACAAACAAATCCTCTCCCAAAGTTAGTTTTAAGACAAATTGAAAAATTATGTATGAAAAAAATAAAAAAAAAAAAGTAATATAATATAAAACGTTTTGTCAAAAACCTTGCAAAAACCTTCAAATCTTAAAACTAACTACAGGATGTACAGAATCTTTTCAGTTTAATGACATTTCGGTTCCCTATTTGTCAATGTCGATCTGTATTTTCTTGTGCAGCTCTTGTCCCTATTAAGAGTCTTTCCCACACCTAGTTCTGAGTCCAACTGCCAGTCTCTTCTATCACCCTCCCAGAGTTTGATTGTCACTTGATGTCTATTGATTCCATCTGAATTCACTTTGCTTACTAGGTGAGATAGGGTTTTAATTCATTCTCACATGTGATTCCAGTTTGCAACACCACTCTTGTAAATCTCTTTCCTCCAAGTGTCTTCTGCCTCCTTATCAAATATGAGATTGCTGAAAATAATTGCTCATTGATTCTTCATTTTCCATTAGTCTACTTTGTTTCTGCCATACCAAGCTGTTCTTCTATACTATACCTGTTAATAATCAGTAGCGTCTGATATACCAATCCCCCCCTGTATTGCACTTTTCGCCCAGAGTTGCTTGTATTCGTGTCTTTTGTTTTCAATGAAATGGATTTTTCCCAAAAATCTTTGAAGAAGCTCTGGGATTTGATTGATTGCTATAAATCTTTACAGTTAGTAGAATGGACATTTTACGAATTTATTTCCCAATCCGACGAGCATGGGAGTTTTTTTCCGTCTTCTGATGTCTTCTCAATTTCCTCTTCACCAGTTTAAGAATTTTTGTGTAGAGCCTTGTCCTTCTTAGGTTTGTTCCTAGTAATTTTATTGTTTTAGCTATTGCAGTGAGGATTCCCTGTATCTTCTTCAGTTCCTACTTTGTTAGAGAATAGGCTACTTGATTTTCTAGGTTATTTTGGCATCTTGCACTTGCTAACCTATCGTTTCTAGTTGTTCTGGGATTCTGCATCCCTAAGTAGAAACATAATCTGCAAAGAGTGGTAGTTTGACTTCCTGTTTTCCTATTAGAAGTCCTTTTAATTTCTCCTTCTGTCTTATTGCCCTAGCTAAGGGAATTCAAGCACTATGTAGAAAAGGATTGGTGACAGGGCAGCCTTGATCCTTATTCACCCTTTAAGGAAGCTCTCTTCCATTTAGAATGATATGGCTGTGGTCCCTTCCACGTATATGGCACTATTGATTTCATTACATAGTATGATCCCTCCAATCAATTCCCTCTAGGACTTAACAATGATATGGACGCTGGATTTGTCAAATGCTTTTTCAGCAATTGAGATGATGGTGTGGTTTTTGTCTTTCAGTCCATTTATATGCTTGATGATATTTATTGATTTTCGTATGTTGAACCATCCCTGCATCTCTGGTATGAATCCAACTTGGTCATGGTGGATGATCTTCTTGATGTGGGTCTGTATGTGATTTGCCAGTATCCTATTTAGAATTTTGGCATCTGTGTTCATTAGGGAGATGGGTCTATAATTCTCCTTTTTGGTTGCATCTTTGCCTGGTTTTGGTATTAGAGTAATGCTGGCTCCATAGAAGGAATCTGGGAGAACTCCCTGCATTTGTATCCTTCTAAACAACTTGAATATAAATGGTTGTAAATCTTTTTGAAATATTTTATAGAATTCTGCTGTAAAACCATCTGGGCCTGGGCATTTTTTCGTTGGGAGGCTGCTTATTACATCTTCCATTTCCTCACATATTATTGGTCTATTTAAGCTGTCGATCTCTTCTTGCTTGAGCTTTGGTGATTCCCAAGATTTCAGATATTCTTCCGTTTCTTCCAGGTTTTCAAACTTAGTAGAGTAAAGTTTTTTAAAGTAATTCCTTATGATTGTCTGGATCTTTTCATTATCTGTTTGATATTTCCCCTTTCATCACAGATTCTATTGATTTGGAGTTTTTCCTTCTTTCTTTTGGGCATTTTCAGACTTTTAAGGGTGGTCCGCACTGCTTTCCACTGTGGTTGTATGAGATTTTATTCCCACCAGACAACTAATATTTTTAAGTAGCAATTATGTTCCAGGCAGTTACTGAACCTGATAGGAAAAAAAAAAGTCACGTGGTAATTTTTTTTCAATTTTGTTATAGGATAATTACTAAATTGATTAAATTAACTCCATATCTTAGTGGCCTCCGGCATAATTCGTTTCTGGCTGAAGGACAAAGCTAACACATTTACTTGACTAGATTAGATTGAAAAAGATGGACACTTTCCTCAATTGACCTTAGCTCTCTTTGCAAATGACTTGAATGCATAGCATGCCATTTTGTTCAGTGATTGTGATTTCTGAAAGCCCATCTTCCATTTGAATGTAACAGAAAAGTGCAGCTCAGTTTGGACACATTAATATTTTAATAGTAGTGTATTTAAAATTGTTTTGACTAATTCATAAGTTATATGATATATTGTGATCCTATTCATCTCTTTTTCCTTCTTTTATATCCCTCTCATTCCTGCTGATCTCCTTCACAGGCTGTTCCTGTCACAATGTCTTATTTTGTGTGCAGATATTCTTTGGGCAAGTGATCACAGGTGCTGAGTATTTATAACTGCAAGGATTGCAACATGTTCATAAACCAGCAGTTCTCCCCATCCTTTTGGCTATTAAAGTTCTTCCAATCTCCCTTCTATGATGTTTCCTGAGCCTTGGAGGGGATGATACAGCTTAAACTTTTAGGGCTGAGCAGTCAGCAGTCACTTATTCTGAGCAATTTTCTGATTTAGGAGGCTCTACATTAGCCATCACAACTGCGAACAAGTTTCTTTGACAATGATGGAGATGCATTTATAAATAGTTATACATGTAAATATTCAAATAAAGTTTAAATGAATATCCATTTAACAAAACGTTAGAAGTACATTTCCCCCTAGTACCTATGAAATACTTATTAATAAGTTTTTACCATTTTTACAGTCTAAGGCATTTGTTCCTTACTGTGGAAAATATTCAGATCTGATTAGGAATTTGCTGGCTAATATCCTGCCCTTAAGAATAGCCATGCCGCGGCTGGAGAGATGGCCTAGCGGTTAAGAACGCCGACCGCTCTTACAGAGGACCCTGGTTCGATCCCCAGCATCCACATGGCGGCTGAGAACCGTCTGAAACTCCAATTCCAGGAGAACTCCAGTTCCAAGGGAATCTGACACCCTCTTCTGACCTCCGCGGCATTGCACGACCCGGGTGCACAGACTTGCATGCAGACGGTACATTCATACACATACAGAAAAAAAAAAAAAAAAAAAAAGAATAGCCATGCCTCTATTTCTACAGTGCACATTTATTGCCTATAAGGACTTTATTGAGGTCTATTGGGCCCAGTGGTGGCATAGATCTTGGATGATTTTTAATAACCAGTAGCTTGCATACCACCTTCCTGCTATAAGAGTGCTACCTAATAGGGAAGAATCTTTCAGCTTGATTTTTCTGTTATGTACTGAAAATGTATTAGTAGTAGACTCATTAGTCTTTTTCTTCTCTGATTCATGCTAAAATGTTAATAAGCACAGTCAGCAGACATTTTATGTGAAGCAGAGATGTAAGTGGCTTGGTTTTTGTGCCAAGAGGTGTGGATGGGGAGCGGATTTAAGCAAAAAA
>VZQC01002336.1:1323942-1391294 GCA_009823505.1 Rhizomys pruinosus
AAAGGAAACAACCTGAACAGACTGGAGTCCAAAATGACAACTCCAAAGAAATTAGACTGTTTTCTTCTCACCCACTTGTGCCCCTTTCCCAAAGCCCAGGGAACAAACTGCGGAAGAGGAGGCATGGTAGATTGTAAGTGCTGTGGAGAGATAGAGGTGAATCATGAGACTACAGGAATATAGTCTGGACTCCTGATTGATCAACATGTCTGTGCATACAAGCTTCTCCAACTGGTCTATGGGAACCTTGGGTTGTTCAAAATTTGGACATAGATACTTGCAAAATGTTCCAATTACCTGAGTGTATGACATAATGAGTGACGTCAATGCTATCTGCAAACAACTGTGTCATTGTATTGTAGAATCCCTTAAAAAAATAAATTAAAAAAATATATAAAAAAGTCATAAATGATCTCTTCCTTTTCCTCCTCCTCCTCCACCTCCTCCTCCTCCTCCTCCTCCTCCTCATTTTTCTCCTCCTCCTCTTCCTCCTCCTTTTCTTCCTCTTTTTCTTCTTCATTTTCTTAGTCTCACTATGTAGTACTAGTTGTCCTGGAACACCCTATGTAGATTAAGCCAGCTTGGATTGCCCAGATATCTGCACACCGTGCCTCATGATTGCTAGGATAAAGACAAGTGTTACCACACACAGCTCAAAGTACTAAATTGTATGTGTATGAAAATATCCTCATCACTGAGGATCTCCAAAGTTTGGGCATGAAGGAGTAGTATTAATATGACCAAGGAGCTTGATTACATGTTTACAAAAAATTATAATAAATAGTTCTTCCATTGATATTTATATTTTCATGACTAGAATTTTGTAAAGTTAAGGAGTTTAATATGTGAACACGTGAAAATTATCACAATAAGGAAAATACATTATTGAATCAGATTATTTTGATATGGTATTCTGGCAACTGATGTAGTCAATCAATGCTACACTTTTCTGTCCTCTCCAACAACCGCCTCCACACATCCAGATATGTATTCAGCTTACTTAAACTTCTGTCAGGCCACATATATAAGTATGTTAAAACAATTTCAGTTTTAGACATATGGTACAATGAATGAAAGTTACATTTGAAAATGAGATACTAGAAATTAGTAAAACTCATAGTAAACTTACTGGCTTTCAAGTAGCCCTTGGTGACTATTAAAGGATGACATATATTCTCCATGAATCTCATTAATAATAGCTACAGAAACTGTAGGTGATATAAAATTTAGAAAATCCCAGTTATCTCAGAGTTGCTCTAGTGAACTATTGTAAATTCCTATCTTTCTTAAATTATTTTGTAAATAATTGAGTGTACTGTAAATGGAAAAATAATCTCAATGATCCCAAGTTGCTGACATTTAGTGCTAAATCAGACCTATGTTTGTCTCTCAATCTTTCATTTTTAGCTAGTATACCAATTTCATCCACATATACACTTGGAATTATTTTGTAACTAATCTTTTCTAGTCTCTGCCTGGGGTGTTATTCTTTAAAAGGTCTTTTTTGTGAAACAGGAAAGGGCACCATCTGTTCAGAATGAAAGGAAAGGTAATAATGTAATAGTCTGGAGGAAGGTTGAGGCAATTTGAAATTACTTCTCCAAATGCCCTCCCATTTATGTTGTGCCACATATCTACCAGTCTTTTTCTGACCATGACAGATGGTAATGAATGCTCTAGCTTCATTGACTCCTGGTTATTTTTATTAGAATTTAAACATGTTACTCTTCCTCTTTTAAAAATCAAATGTTCCTTGCAACATCATGTTTTATGAAGATCCTCACTTTATAGTGGATTCTTTGGCACAAAATTCCCTGCTTATATTCCTCTTTTTCTATTCATGTCTCATGTCTGCTTGCCTCATCAAGTGTCTGAAAATATTCTCTCTATTTTCTCAATTGACAAACACAAGCCCTGTTTATCAGCATGTATGTTACAAAGTTTCCCATTCTCTCAGTTTTGCAAATCTCCTGGTCCATGGATTGCACTTGGTCCAGGTTTTCGTTTTAATTAGATACTATGCTTCAAAAGCTTCTTTGTCCCCCTCCCTGGGTTCATAATACTTACACATTAGAATCGCTAGGGATATTCTTGATGTTTTCCAATACCCCCACTGCACCCTGCGTGGTTCTACCCACTTTGTAGAACCACTTTTTATGTGTTGTTCTCATGAGTTACAGAACACTATATGCAATCAATATCAGTTTTTTTGCAAGTGCTTTTTTATTGAAGTGTTGTACATTTCATACAATATTTCTTAATACAATTTAAACCCATTCTCCCTTATTTGTCCCCCATCCCGCCAGAGCTCATGTATTCTGCTGTATGTTTCTTGCATTTTTTTCCGGCTTTTAAAATTTTTGGTGCATAAGTTTACTGTTTTGAGCAGTCTACTGTTTCAATCAGCTCCTTGACCAAGTCTTCTTTGTTGTTTTTGTCTCTTCCAATTTGAATTGCTCCATAATATGTATGTAGGTACGCCACACATAGACCAAGATTATGACATCTGAAAATAAACTATAGGTTAATCCCAAAACAAGTTTAGGGATTCACACTTTAACAGTAGAGTTGTATGCAGGTAAAGCAAAAATATTACTTTACGGGGCTGGAGAGATGGCCTAGCGGTTAAGAGCGCCGACCGCTCTTGCAGAGGACCCAGGTTCGATCCCCAGTGCCCACATGGTGGCCGAGAACCGTCTTTGACTCCAATTCCAGGTGAACTCCAGTTCCAGGGGAATCCGAGACCCTCTTCTGGCCTCCGCAGCATTGCACGACACGTGTGCACAGACTTGCATGCAGACAGTACATTCATACACATACAGAAATAAATAAAATTAATAAAAAAAAATAAAAAAAATATTACTTTACATTCCTACATTACATAGCAAGTTGATGAGTAACATCAGGTGCTATATTTACTAAAAAAGAAGGAAAAAAGGAATTATTCAATTCACCTTACAAAGAGAGATTTGGTGCTAGGATCCACAAATGAGGGACACCATATGTTATTTGTTTTTCTGGGATCGTGCTACTTCACTTAGCATAATGGCTTCTAGTTCCATCTATTTACCTGCAAAGAGACTGGGTCATATGGTAGATTGATTTCTAGCTTTTGGAGGAATATCCACACTGATTTCCACAGTCACTTCCCCAGTTTGTGCTTCCACCAATAGTGGGTGAGAGTTCCCTTTCCATACACCCTCACCAGTCTGTTGTTGTTGTTGTTGTTTGAATCTTAGCCATTCTGACTGGAATGAGATGAAATCTTGACGTGGTTGTAGTTTGTAGTTTGATGACTAAAGGTCCCATCTTTGAAGTCCACATTAGAGTATTGGGCTAAGGTTTATTCACAAACATTACAGACATCTCTGAAGGGGTCCCCCAGAGCTGGAGAGACCGCTGACAGTAAGAGGGGCTGGGTTTTTACTTGGGGTATGGTATTCTGATCTCCCTTCCTCTGTTGGTCTAAAGGTATCTATGTGTGCCTTCTATANCCTGCATCTGTTGTGCAATCCCTGTAGAGGCCAGAAGAGGGTGTCAGATCCCTTGGACCTGGAGTCACAGATGTTGTTAGCTGCTAGGTAGGTGCTGGGAATTGAACTTGGGTCCTCTGTGAGAATAGCCAGTGCTCTTAGCTACTGAGCCATCTCTCTAGCTTCTATATAGCCTATTTTCTAGTCTACCGATTTTGTTCTGTTTTTTTTTTTTTTTCTAATCGTCTGAACAGCAGCATTATTTATTGAAAGGAATGTGTCAATAGATTTGTGCCTTAACATTTAAAATTTATTTATTTTTGTTTTATGCGTATGAGTGTTTTGCCTGCATGTAAGTGCACCCGTGTCATGTAATGCCTGAAGAGGCCAGAAGAGGGTACCAGATCACCTGGAATTGCAATGAAGGACAGTTGTTAGCCACCGTGTGGGTGCTGCACTATCTCTCCAGCTCCTGTGCCTTAACATTTTTAACAACTCTTCAAATGGATGATCTGGTTGACTAAGCTCTCCTCCCTCCTGATTATTTCCCTATTCCTTCCCACCTGCCACCCTTTATCTCATTTTCAGCTCATATAGATATCCACAAACTCACATCTCAAAGTGGTCTTCCTTGCATTCCTGATCATGCCTTTTGGACACACTTTTTCTTTTTTCATATTGTCCTCTCTAAACACCTTTACCCTTATTTCTGCCTTGTGACTGGCAAACTCTCCTTTTGCCTTTGAAGTGTCCCATCTGACATATTTCCCAGTCTGACTGATCTCATGGGTACTTAGCTTTGCTTTGCTTTTTCCTCAGTTTGCTGAGGACATGTAAAGGACATTTTATAGCATTCCTACTGTTCCATGACTGCTAAGATTTCTGCCTGGCTGCTATACTGCTTTATGCTGATTGAAATTGGCGATCTTCTAGCACATGACTTTGGACTTAGGAAAAGTTGTCAGTAGACACTGATTTACTAGCGAGTGGTCTGTAAGTCTTTTCTTCTTGTGGGTAGATGGCAACAAAATGATTAAAAATACTAATTGTCTCTTTACGAGTTATGAGATTTGGTCTAAAATGTGTTGGACTGAAGCAAGGAATTAAAAACATTGCACTTTTAGAACTACTTGAAATGGAAGCTACAAAATATTAATGTAAGAAAAATGCCATGTTTGGGAATGTCTCATCTCAGAGACTGAGGCTGGAGGATCTTGAGTTTGACATTATCCTGCATTAGGTAATGAGAACTAAAATAAAATAATAGGGCTAGAGAGATGGCTCAGCAGTTAAGAGCGCTGACTGCTCTGGCAGAGGACCCAGGTTCGATTCCCAGCACCCACATGGTGGCTAAGAACCATCTTTAACTACAATTCCAGGGGAATCCAACACCATCTTCTGACCTCCTTGACATTGCACGACACGGGTGCACCAACCTACATGCAAACAGTACACTCATACACATAAAAATAATTAAAAAAAATAAAATAATAAAATAAGGAATGACCTGTGTAATGTTTAGAGGGTTTGGAAGACTTAATATATTGTTATATAATGTAATGGTTTTCTTAATTCTTTGTGTACAACTGTATTTTGATCATTACACACTTGCCAAAGTTATTTATAAATTAAACACAATCTTTATGAAAACTCCAATATTCTTTTTTCAGGAACAGAAAATATGTTTCTAAAATTCATATGGATGCTTGCCGTTTTGGCTAGGGTGGCTGACCAGTGAACAGCTTTCTGCTTGATGAGTGCTGGGATTACAGCTGTGAGCAGCCATGCCTGGATAATATCTTCCATTTTTTAAAGTGTACAGTATGGTGCCCTTGAGATCATTAGCATTATACTGTAATTCATCTCCAGGACTTTTTTTATTGTACACATCTTTTTTTTAACATTTTTTATTGATTCTTTGTGCATTTCATACATCATTTTCCAATTCAGTTCAGGCATATTTCCCTCTCCCTTCCCCCCCATCCCCACCCCATCCTAGATCATGCATTCTGCCATAACTGTCCTGCATCTTTCTCTCAGTTTTTTTTCATTTTTTAGCTATAAGTGATAATCCATGGGTACAAGCATCCTTCATATGAAACCAATTTGCAGGCTGTTGTGCCCAAACCCCCACAGCCTCACTATCCAGCGGGGTTGAGGGGTTGTATGTTCAATCAAGTTGATCAAATGAGTGTCCAGACTACATTGCTGTAGTTTCACCATTCACCCCAATCGCAGCCCTTACATTCTACCACGCCCCCTCTTCTGCAGATTGTTCCCTAGGCTTAGAAAAGGGGCACAGGTAGATGAGAAGCAAAACAGTCCACTCTCTCTGGAGCTGTTGTCTTGGACTCTGGTCAATTCTGGCTGCTTCCTTTCATGGGCTGACAGTTTGTCCAGGAATAAACTTTTGATCCTACTATGTTATTGTTTCCAATGTGCATCACTCCCAAATACTTGGACAAAATCTCAAGAGGCCAGACACAAGAAATACTTACAACTAGGTAATTGGCACTAGCATCCACAGATGAGGGATGCCATTCGTTGTTTGTTTTTCTGTGACCGTGTTACTTCACTCAGAATGATGTCTTCTAGCTCCAGCCATTTTCCTGAAAAGCTCATGATGTCATCTTTCTTTACTGCTGCATAGAACTCCATTGTGTAGATGTACCATATTTTCTCTATCCACTTGTCAGTTGAGGGATATTTGGGTTGATTCCAGTTCCTTGCTCTTGTGAAGAGAGCTGAAAAAAAGGTGACAGTGCATGTATCTCTGCGGTGGGGTGAGTCTTGTGGGTACATGCCAAGGAGTGGTATGGCTGGGTCAGGTGTCAAGTTCATTCCAAGTCTTCCAAGGCATCTCCACACTGCTTTCCATAGTGGCTGTACAAGTTTACATTTCCACCAGCAGTGGATGAGTGTTCCTCTTTCCCCACAACCTTTCCACACTTAGTATCAATTGTTTTCTTGATCCTAGCCAGTCTTATTGGAGTAAGATGATATCTTAAAGCAGTTTTGATTTGCATTTCCTTAATGATTAGTGATGTTGAACACTTCTTAAGATGTTTCTCAGCCATCTCTAATTCCTCACTTGGGAAGTCTCTGTTCAGGCCTTTGCTCCATCTATTGAGTGGGTCATTTGTGTTTTGTTGTTGTTGTTGTTGTTTTGTTTTGTTTTTTTAGTAGTTTATATATTCTGGAAATCAATGCTTTGCCAGATGTTTCTGTGGTAACGGTTTCCTCCCACTCTGCGATTTCTCTTCACTTCCTTGATTGTTTCTTTTGATGTACAGAAGCTTTTGAGTTTAATGAGGTCAAATTTGTCAATTGTCGATCTTGATTTTTGTGCAGCTGCTGTCTGATTTAGGAAGTCTTTTCCTATGCCTATGTCTTGTAGTCTGCTGCCAACTTTTTCTTCAGAGTTTATGGTTTCATGATGAGGCCTTTAATCCACCTGAAGTTGACTTCTGTACAGGGCAAAAAGTAGGGGTTTAATTTCATTCTTCTACAAGGTAGTGATCCAGTTTTGCCATACCACTTGCTGAAGATTCTGTCTTTTCTCCATTGTGTCTTTTTGGCCCCCTTTTCAAATATGAGATAGCTGAAATTGTATGTGCTCAGGTTTGGATCTTCAGTTTTGTTCCATTAGTCAACAGGTCTATATTTGTGCCAGGACTGGTCTGTTTTGTGCCAGTACCAGGCTGTTTTTATGACTATAGCCCTGTACTATAGCTTGAAGTCTGGTATACAGATCCATCCTGTGTTTCTCTTTTCACTCAGGCTTGTTTTGGCTATTCAGGGTCTTTTGGTTTTTCCAAATGAATTTAAGGACTTTTTTTCCAAGCCTGTGAAGAAACTCTTTGGGATTTTAATTGGAATTGCATTAAATCTATACAAGTGTTTGGCTAGAATGGACATTTTTACTATGTTAATTTTTCCAATCCATAAGCATAGAAGCTTTCTCCATCTTCTGATGTCTTCTTCAATTTCTTTCTTTAATGGTTTAACATTTTTGTTGTAGCCATCTTTGGTGTCTTTGGTTGGGTTTGTTCCTAGGTATTTTACTGTTTTTGAGGTTATTGTGAGTGGCAAGGTCTCCTTGACTTCCTTCTCTATTTGCGTGTTGTTGGTTTAAAGAAAGGCCACTGATTTTTTAGGTTAATTTTGAATCCTGCCACTTTGCTGAAACTGTTCATCATTTCTAGGAGTTTTTTGGTGGAATTTTTAACATGCCTTAAGTGAACAATCATATCATTGGCAAATAGGGATAGTTTGACTTCCTCTTTTCCAATTAGTATTTCTTTAATTTCCTTTTCTTGCCTTAATGCTCTAGCAAGTGTTTCAAGCACTATATTGAAGAGGAGTGGTGACAGCGGCAGCCTTGCCAAGTTCCTACCTTTAAAGGGAATGTTTCTGTTGTTTCCCCATTTAGGAAGATATTGGCAGTGGGTTTCCTCTATATGACTTTGATTACATTGAAGAATGATCCCTCCAATCCAATTCCCTCTAGGACTTTAAGCATGAAGTGATGCTGGATTTTGTCAAAGGCTTTTTCTTCATCAATTGAGAAGATGGTGTGTTTTTTTGTCTTTCAGTCCATTTATATGTTTGACGATGTTTATTGATTTTCATATGTTGAACCATCCCTGCATCTCTGCTATGAATCCAACTTTGTCATGATGGATGATCTTCTTGATGTGGGTCTGTATGCGATTTACCAGTATCATGTTTAGAATTTTGGCATCTGTGTTCATTAGAGAGATGGGTCTATAGTTCTCCTTTTTGGTTGAATCTTTGCCTGGTTTTGGTAATAGAATGATACTGGCTTCATAGAAGGAATTTGGGAGAATTCCCTCTGTATCTCTCTAAACAATTTTAGTAATAATGGTTGTAGGTCTTTTTGAAATGTTTTATAGTATTCTGCCCTGGAACCGTCTTGGCCTAGGCTTTTTTTAGTTCAGAGGTTTCATATTACATCTTCAATTTCTTCATATATTATGGGTCTGTTTAAGCTGTCGATCTCTTCTTGGTTGAGCTTTGGTGATTCCCAGGATTTCAGATATTCATCCATTTCTTATTTTCTGGCTCTTTTCCTTCATTGTTGTGATATTTCCCTTTTCATCATGGATTGTATTGATTTGGAGTTGTTCCTTCTTTCTTTTGGTTAACTGGGCTAGAGGTCTGTCTATCTTGTTTATTCTTTCAAAGAACCAACTTTTGGATTCATTGATTTTTTGTATTGTTTTCTTTGTTTCTATTTCATTGATTTCTGCTCTGATTTTTGTTATTTCTTCCTGTCTGTTGCATTTAGGGTTCTTCTATTGTTGTCTCTCAAGTGCTTTTAGCTGCAGTGTTAGATCGTTCACTTGTGCTTTTTCTGTTTTTCTAATGTAGGCACCCAGGGCTGTAAACTTCTCTCTAGGACTGCTTTTAAGGTATCCCATAGGTTTTGGTGTGTTGTATTGTCATTGTCATTCAGTTCTATGAATGCTTTTATTTCTTTCTATATCTTTTCTTTGACCTATTCATTATTCAAGACTGTTGTTTAGTCTCCATGTGTTCTTGTAGGTAGTAGGGCTTACCCTGGTGTTGATGTTGAGCTTTATTGAACTTTGGTCTGATAGAATGCATGAAATTACATCAATCTTTTTGTATTTGTGGCAGTTTCTTCTGTGTCACAGTATGTGGTCGATTTTAGAGAATGTTCTGTGGGGTGCTGAGTGTATTCTCTGGTATTAGGGTGGAATATACAGTAAAGGTCTGTGAGGTCCATTTGGTGTATCATATCGTTTCAGTTCAGATGTCTCTCTGTTTATTCTTTGTCGTGTTGTACTGTTTAAATGGTTCAGTGGGGTATTGAAGTCCCCTACTATGAGTGTACTTGGGTTAGTTTGTGACTTGTTGTCCTGGAGAATTTTCTTTATAAAGTTTGGTGCATATATTCATAATTGTGAAATTTTCTTGGTGAATTGTTCCTTTGATAAAAATGTAATGGCCTTCTTTGTCTCTTCTGATTTCTTTTACTTTGAAGCCTATTTTGTCTGATATTAAAATGCAACACCTGCTTTCTTTTTGGTACAATTTTCTTGAAATATTTTTTTTTCCATCCTTTCACTTTAAGGTGGTTCCTGTCCTTGAATTTAAGATGCTTTTCTTCTAGACAGCATATTGATGGGTTCTCTTTCCTAATCCCATTTCCCAGTCTATGTCTTTTGATTCGGGAATTTATTCCATTGATATTTAAGGTTATGACTGATAGGTTTGCATTGCTTCCTTTTGCCTTATTATCCATTTGCGGTTTTGGTTTATGTTTCTACTTCTGCAGTTATGCTTTTATTGAGTTCTCTTTCAAGGTGCCTGGGGATGGTTGTTCCTTTCTTCTGTCTTTTGAATTGCTTCAATTATTCTCTGAAGGATTGGTTTTCCAGACATGTATTTTTTTCATCTTGTTTATGTCATGGAAAGTTTTTCTCTTTCCTTCAAATATAATGGACATTTTTGCTGGGTATAGTAACCTGGGTTGGCATCTATTGTCCTTTAACACTGGGAGTGCTTTGCTCCACGTTCTTCTTGCTTTCATAGTTTGCACTGAGAATTTAGTTGTAATTCTGATAGGTTTCCCCTTTTAACACACTTGTTTTCTGCTCAAAACAGTCAACTTCCTCATGGAGAATATTGAGAAGACTGAGAAAGAGATGAAAACAATATTTGGCAGAATGCATGAGCCCTGGTGGGGTAAGGGAATGGGGGAGCATGGGTCTAGATTTGTTAAAAAATAAAAATAAATTTATGTTAGAAAAAGACACTTGTTTTTTTCTTGTGGCTTTAAGGATTTTATCTTTGTTTGGGGTGTCTAGCATTTTAACTATGATGTGGCTTGGAGAGTTTCTTTTCTGATCTTGTCTGTTTGGAGTTCTATGTACTTCATTTATTTGTATTGGTTTGTCTTTTTTTAGTTTGGGGAAATTTTCACCTATTATTCTGTTGAAGATCTGATCAATACCATTCTCTTGGGATTCTTCTCCTTCCTCTACTCCTATGATGAGGAGTTTTGATTTTTTCATAGTGTCCCACAGTTCCTGGTTGTTCCACTTTTGCGTATTTTTAAATTTTTCATAATCTTTCCTTGAGGTTTTTAGTTGTTCTGTGTTATCTTCCAGGTCTGTTCTGCTTCCTCCATTCTACTTCTGAGGCTTTTTCCATTCTTTTCCTCTTGATTGGATGAGTGTTTGATTTCTTTTTCATTTCCTCTTCTGGTTTCTTTAGTATTTCTACTTCTTTTTGGAGCTTCTCAATCTCTTCTGGTAGCTCTTTGCTTTGCTGGTTGGTTTCCTTATCTTTTTCAGCATGGGATCTTTTCATTGTTTCCACTTCTTTCCAGAGTTTGTCATTCTCTCTTTCTAGGTCCTTCTTGAGTCCTTCATTCTCCTTTCTTAATTCTTTGATTTGCTCTTTATATTCTTGTACTTTATGTATGGTCACAATTTTATTTCTGATATCTGTGTCTTGGTCCATCTCCCGGGGATCCTACTGTAGGAATCTTCCACAGGGTTGGTAAAGCTTGGTGTGGGATTATCCTGCACCTTCCCCATGTTGTCTCTTCTTCATGTTCCTGGCATATGGGTTTCTCCTTGCCTGAATTCCAAAGTGGGTCCCAAATACTTCCTTACTGTGTTGAGGACTTGCTTTTCTTTCCTCCTTCAGATGCCTTCATTGTTTTTTTGAATGATTTTTTTTTCCTTTACTCCTTGCTTATGTAGTGTTGACTTCTCTAAGCTTTAGGTTTTCTGTTGGTTTCTATTGGAGGTCCATCTCACTCGTCTCTTTCTGTTCTGAAGGTTCTCCAAAGAATCCACTTGGACACTCCCTCCTTTGGTAATCCCAGTTGGCATCGGGGGAGGGGAGATTGCTCTTTACCTGGGCTTAATTTATACCAGCTGGGAGGATAACTCCATCCCCACAGACACAAAGGCTAATCAAGCCAAAGATATCTAAATTAAATCAAACAACGATCTGCCTTGCTGAAGCACCCAGCTCCTACCTACCTGTGCCTCAGGTGGTCTTGGGAGATCTACCAACATATGAGTTCTATCAGGACAACATTTAAAAGAGAGAAACTGTCATATGGATCTCTGCTCATATTTAGATTTCCATGATTGTCTCAATGTGTCTCTACAGTAGCTTTGCTGTTGATTGAGCGTCCCTTAAGACTCATTTATTTAAATAATCCCCAATGTCCTTTTATCTTCTTTTTTTTAATTTTTATTGACCGCATTGCATACAACATTTCTTAATCAAATTTAGACTCATTCCCACATCCACGCCCACCCCTCATACCCCCACCCAGCCCCATGCCAGAGCTCATGGATTCTGACCTATATGTTAAGTCCTATTTTGCATATTTTTCTCGGTCTTTTATAAAATTTTTGGTTCACAAGTTTACTGTTTTGGTCAGTTTTTGGAATAGTTTTTTCTCTCTTTTTTTGTTCCCTTTGATTTTATATTATTCCAAAATATGCATATATACACTCCACACATAAATCAAACATTATATAATCTGAAAATAAAGTATAGGGTAATTCCAAAACACATTTAGAATGTCACATTTTAACAGTAAAGTTGAATGCAGGAAAAAAGAAATATAACTTTACATTCTTTTACTTTTTTTAGAATATGAATACATATCTTCCATCCATATATTGTAATCACAATGTGTGAATACAAGTGGTAGGTGAATTTTAGAATGCATTAAGAGATTCACATTATAATTGCACAGTTTCTTTCAGATAAAATGAAATATAATAATAAAGTTGTGCATATTGCCTGCCAACTGGGGATTTGGTGTTAGCATCCACAATTAGGGAAACCATTCTCCTTTTTTTTCTGGGACTGTGTTACTTCACTTAGCATAATGGCTCCGAGTTCCATCCATTTACCTGCAAAGATGATGATGTCTTCTTTCTTTACCGCTGCAAAGAACTCCCTCCTGTTGATGTACCACATTTTTGTTATCCAGTCATCAGTCCAGGGACACTTGTATTGCTGCCAAATCGTTGATATTGTGAAGAGACCTGCAATAAACATATCTGTGCATGTATCTTTGAGATAGGGTGCATATGGTGGGTTTATACCCAGGAATGGTATGGCTGGGTCAGGTGGTAGGCTCATTTTGTGTTTTTTAAGGGTTCTCCACACTGCTTTCCACCATAGTTGTACCAGTTTACATTCCCGCCAGCAGTGGATGAGTGTTCCCTTTTCCCCACAACCTCTCCGGCATTTGGTACCTGTTTTCTTGATCTTGGCTAGTCTTATTGGAATGAGATGATACCTTAGTGTGGTTTTAATTTGCATTTCCTTAATTAATAATGAGGTTGAACACGTTTTAAGATATTTCTTAGCCATCTTTACTTCCTTACTGGTGAAATCCCTGTTCAGCTCTTTACTCTCTTTTGAGTTGGTCATTTGTTTTCTTCTTTGTTTTTTAGTTTATATATTCTGGATGTTAATGCTCTGTCACATGTATCAGTGATGAAGGTTTCTTCCCACTCTGTGGGATTTTTCTTCACTTCCTTGATTGTTTCTTTAGCCCTGCAAAAGCTTTTGAGTTTGATGAGTTCCCACCTATCAGCTGTTGTCCTTATTTCCGGTGCAGCAGCTGTTCAATTTAGAAAGTTTAATTGACGTGAGCTCAGCAAGTACCCAGTTTCGCCTAGACACTGTCTACAGGACACATGGTGTTTTAGGACTTAGTAAAAGTAAACATGTGTATATTAAACAACATTGGTTTACAGAATCTGATAAAANCAGATTCCCCTGGAACTGGAGTTCTCCTAGAATTGGATTTCAGATGGTTTTTGGCTGCCATGTGGGTGCTGGGGATCGAACCCGGGTCCTCTGTAAGAGCAGTCGGCACTCTTGACCACTAGGCCATCTCTAGAGCCCTGGAGTTTATTTTCGTACAGGGTGAGAGGTAAGGGTTTAATTTTGTTCTTCTACAAATGGTGATCCAATTTTGCCAACACCATTTAGTGAAGATGCTATCTTTCCTCCATTGAGCTTTTTTGGTCCCTTTGTCAAATATGAGGAGGCTGAAGTTATATGAGCTCAAGGTTTTTTCCATTTGTCAAGGGTTTTATGCTGGATAGCTTTAGTGTCAACTTGATACACCTGGGTTGAGGGATCCTCAATTGGGGAATTGGCTCCATTGGATTGGCTTGTGTCCGAATCCGTGGAGTATTGTCTTGATTTTCTAGCAGTGTGGGAGGTCCCAGCCCACAATGAGTGGTGCCACCCTGGGCAGATTGTTGTGTACCATATAAGAAGGCAGGCGGGGCATGAGCCAGGGGAGCAAGCCAGTAAACAGCATCCTCCATGTCCTGTGCTTCAGCTCCTGCCTCCAGGTTCCTGCCCTGAGTTCCTGCCTTGGGCTCCCTAAGCGATGAACTGTGAACAAGGGGATGTATGGTGAATAAACCCTTTCTTCCCCAAGTGGGTGTTGGACAGAGTGTTTTGTCACAGCAATGGAAGGCAAACTAGAACATTTTTTTTTGCCAGTGCCAAGCTGTCTTTATGACTATAGCCCTGTAATATAGATTGAAGTCTGGTAAAGTAACCCCCTCCCCCTGTATTGCACTTTTCACTCAGAGTTGCTTTAACTGTTGGGTGTCTTTTGTTTTACTATATGAATTTAAGGATTTTTTTTCCAACTCTGTGAAAAAGCTCATGGGGGTTTTCATTGGGATTGCATTGAATCTTTATATTAATTGGGTAGAATGGACATTTTTACTATATTAATTTTTCCAATCCATGAGCATGGGAGGTCATTCCATCTTTTGATGTCATTTTCAATCTCCTTCTTCATGGTTTTAAAATTTTCATTGTAGAGGTCTTTGGTGTCTTTGTTTCACTTTATTCATAGGTATTTTTGAGGCTATTATCTTTGGAAAAGTCTCCTTATATTCCTTCTCCAGTTGCTTATTGTTGGTGTAAAGAAGGGCTACTGATTTTCCTAGGTTTATTTTTTATCCCCCAATTTTATTGAAACTTTTAATCATTTCTAAGCGTTTGGTGGTGGAGTTTTTAGCATCCTTTATGTAAACTCTCATATTATCTGCAAAAGGGATAGTTTTACTTCATCTTTTCTAATTAGTACTCCTTTAATTTCATTTTCTGGCCTTACTGCCCTAGCAAGCATTTGAAGCACTATATTGAAGAAGAGTGGTGTTTGTTGACAGCGTTGCCTGTTCCTTCCTTTAAAGGGAATGCTTCCAACTTTTCTCCATTTAGGTTGAGTTGGCTGTAGGTTTCTTGTACATGGTTTTGATTACATTGAGGATTGATCTCTCCAGTCCAATTCCCTCTAGGACATTAAGCATGAAGGGATGCTGGATTTTGTCAAAAGCTTTTTCTGCATCGATTGAGATGATAATATGTTTTTTTGTCTTTCAGTCCATTTTATGTGCCTTATGATATGTATCAATTTATGTATGTTGAACCACCCCTGAATCTCTGATATGAATCCAACTTGGTCATGATGGATGATGTTTTTGATGTGGGTCTGTATTTCATTTGCAAGTATGTTGTTGACAATTTTTGCATCTATGTTCATTAATGATATGGGTCTATAGTTTTCTTTCTTGTTTGTGTCTGCCTGCTTTTCGTATTAGAGTGATGCTGGCTTCATAGAAGGAATTTGAGATATTATCCTCTGTTTGTATCCTTCTGAAAATTTTGAGTAGTAATGGTTGTAAGACTTTAAATATTTTATAGAATTCTGCTGTGAAACCAACTGGGCCTGGACTATTTTTAGTTGAGAGGGTTTTTATTTACATCTTCAGTTTCCTAAATTATTATGTGACTATTTAAGCTGACAACCTCTTCTTGGTTAAGCTTTGGTGAATCCCAGGATTTCAGGTATTCATCCATTTCCCTTAGGTTTTCAAATTTCATAGAGTATAGGTTTTTTAAGTATTCTCATATGATTGTCTGGTTCTTTTCTTTATCTGTTGTGATGTTTCCCCTTTCATCACTAATGCTATTGATTTGAAGGTGCTCTTTCCTTCTTTTCCTTAACTGGGGTAGAGGTTTGTCTACTTCGTTTATCTTTTCAAAGGACCAACTTTTTGATTCATTGGGTTGCTTTTTTTCTTTTTGTTTTGTTTTCTTTGTTTCTATTTCCTTGATTTCTGCTCTGATTTTTGTTATTTTTTCCTGTCTGTTTGGTTTAGGGTTCATTCGTTGTTGTCTCTCAAGTGTTTTGTTTTGTGGAAAACAATATAATTACTTTGGTCTGTAGAATTACTCACATCTCAAATTTGACTTATGTCTACTTTTAGGCATTTCATATGGATTTCCTGAAATGGGGAGTTAAGTATGGAGCTCTTATTTCATTAAATTAAATTGCATTTTGTGTAAGAATACTTCAATTTGGTATCTTTTAGTTTCTCTGGTAAAAAATTATAAGTTATTTCCTCATTATCCCAAGAATAGTGATGTCCAGATTGAACAATATATTTAGGTGACTCAGTATGAAACCTCTATTACAAAGTTATAATCAATATTTAATCTAGTAGATTTTAGTATATATGATTACCATTAACTTGATGTTTTGTGATATTTGTGGTTTCAGCAGTCTTTTTCAGTTAAAAATATCTCTTTATAGTTATATAAAGAGTTTATATAATAATGTAATTTATATATGTAAAGAGTTTATATAATACGCAATGTACGCATCTGTGTTATGATTTTTAATTACCAAGCAGGAATATATCGTATTCTAACAATAAATAATAATGTTAAAATTATTATGAACTAAAATATTTATATTGTTGCCAGTTATCAGTCCAATGAATGTCATTATTAATATGTTTGTTCGACATCAGATCCCTACAAAACACTTACTAATGGCTTCTTTGGACATGGTAATCTCAGTTTACGTAGTCAGATAACATCTAAAAAGTTTAAATAAGAGTGTTTACTTGTCGCAGTCTCTCCAAAGTTTTTCTCTGCAGAGGTCTATTGTTTTAGGAAGAAGGATAAGGGGAACATGTCTAAATTTAACTGAAAAATGATGTCTGAAATATACAAAATATCACTGTATTTTATTGCTTTTTCATATCACAAGTTTCATTTATGTTACTTTGATACTATGTGTACTCTAAAGTTCAACTTAAAAGAAAAAATGAAAGTAAGAGACAAAAAGTATTATTAAAAAAACAATGCTTACTTGTATACAAAGTAGCATTTTTATTTGGTGCTTTGTGGAAATAACAAAAGTATTCCCTTAGAATAGCTAATGACATGTTCTTGCATGGGAAGCATAGGAAAGAAGGAGAGAATTTTTCCACTAATTCCTTGGGTTACCCTCAGCATGATATTACTGACTACCATTAAATATTGCACCCAAGGGTAGACTTACGGTTTTAAAAGGGGTCCAGTCTTTGCTTCCCAATATTATTGCACCATTTAGAAATAAGATTTTATGGATCTTATTTTTAAGTGTTAGTGTTTATTATATATTGACACAGAATATGTTTTTAAACTTTGAGGCTTTATTATTTGCATAAAATTTATAGTTCTTCCTTCAAGCCCATACATCTGAAGTTATTTTTCTAAAATAGATTATTATGTATCTGTAATTTCACTTCAGTGGTAGTGCTGTTCTCTATGTCATAGGAGTTCTCTGATAATTGGAGGCAATAGTTATATCCCTTTGAAGAGAAAAGTGACATCCAATATGACCATAATAAGAATTTCTGTTGGCTTTCTTCAGTACCCATCTCATTCTGTTGATTTTCTTAGCAGCACCATTCATCATCTTTCTGAAGTAATTACATGTACCATTATGATTGATGCATGCATAGATTTCAAATGCAAACAATATCATATCTTTATTTTTACCAGTGTATATGTATAGATATGTGTGTATTTGTTTATTTATACCATTAACTCAATTCCTTTAAAATTATTCACTTCTTAAAAGATTATGTGTTTATTTCTTTACTTAACTCTAAAATTTTCCCTAGCCAGGAATCAAAACACTGGAATATCTGGACAAAATCTAGACTGTCTCCTAAATTTTTTAATTGTTATATTGGGATACAATGATGCTCATCCACATAAAGATTATATTTGTGGTGAAAGGACAAAATTAATAGTTTCATCAGAAAGCAAATGGCCTTTAAAGCTAAAATTATTTACTCCATGCACATTTTCACAAAATACATTCTGGCAGTGAATAATAAAACTTGCTACACGGGTGTTCATATGACATTTGTTTGCTGATCAAGCTATTATGGATATATCATTCACTGATAAAAACAGCATGTGCTTTTCATCACTGAAAATTATAACAGTTATTTAGTGTTTTTTTTTTTTTTTTTTTTTTTTTTTTTTTTTTTTTTTTTTTTATTTGTGTTNCCTTCTTCCCTCCCTCTCTTTGTTTGTTTTCGCTGCCTCTTTCCTTTCCTGGCGTCTCCCCCTCCTTTTTTCTTCCGGCCTCTTGTTGCCTCCCGCGCCCCGTCCCCCTCCTCGTGCCCTTCGCCCTCTTCCCGCTGTCCCTTTGCGCCCCCGTCCTCTTCCCCTCCTGCTTGCTTTTCGCGTGGTTTGGTCCCGCCTCCCGCCTCGTTTCTTGGCGCCCCCCCCCCGGGCCCTCCCCCCCGGTCTCTTCGTCTTCCCCTCGTTCCTGTTCCCTGTTCTTGCGCGCTTGTCTTTCCGTTTCCCCCCGCCCCGCCCTTTTCTTTCTTTTTGCCTCTGTGCGGTGCCGGTTCTCTTCTTCCCGCCTCCCCTCTTTCCCCCCCCTTCTTGTTTCCCCTTCGCCCCGGCCTTCCCCTCCTTGCTTCCCTGCCGCCGTTTCCTGGCCCTCTCCTCCCTCCCCCGCTGGTTTTCCTTCTGTCTTTTCCTCCCCCCCCCCCCTCCTGTCTTTCGCCCTTCCCCCTGCCTCTTTGTCCTTTGTCCCTTTTCTTTTTGCCCGGTTTGCTCTCGGCTTGCCTTGCCCCTCTGTGTCCTGGCGGCTGCTTGTGTTCCTTTGCTGTCCTGGCTTTGCTCTGCCTTGCCCTCCCTCCCCCCCCCTCTCTTTTTTTCTTTTGGTCCTGCGGCGCCCCCTTCTGTCCTGTTGCCTCCTCTTGCCCTCCCCCGTGTCCCCTCTTCCTGGTCCCCTCTTCTCCCTTGGGCTCCTGTTTGGCGTGGTCCCCCCTGCCCTGTTTTCCCCGGCCTCCGGGTTGCGGGCGGGGTTCCCTCCTGTGCTGGCTCGTCGTGTCCCTGCCCCCCCTGGGTTGCGGCGCCTTCCCTCTTGGGCCTGGTCCTTGGCTTGGGTGTGGCGTCCTTGGCCCCTTGCGGCGTTCTGTTGCTGGTGCGCCCGTGTTGGGGGCCTTCGCTTCCTCTGCGGGTGTCCCCCTGGGGCGGTTGTTGTGTCCCCGTCTCCGCCGGTGTGTGGGCCTGCGCCCGGGCGTCCGGCCCCGTGCCCGCCTTTCTTTCTGGTTGTGTTCCTCTGCTCTCCCGGTTTTTGCCTGGTTTGCTGGCTCCCTCCGTGTCTGCCTGTGGCCGGCGCTTGTCCGTGCCCCCCTTTTCCTCCTCCCTTTGGTTTGCGTGTTGTCCGCCTTGCCGCCCCCTCGCCCGCCCTGGTTCTCCTCGCGCGTGGGGTCTTGTGTGGCTCCCGCTGCTTCGTTTTGGGCGGTGTGCGTGTTTGGCCTTTGGGTCGCCCCTCTTGCCTGCCCGCTGTGGTGTGGCCTTGGCCCGTTTGTGCCCGCGTTTCGTGGCGGCTGGCTTGTGCCGTTTTCTTTTCCTGGCCGCCACGCGCTCTCGGCGTTTCCTTTGGGTTTGGTCGTGGGGTGCCGCTTCGCTGTCCCGTCCCCCCCGCCGCCCTTCCGTGCCCTTGTTTTCTGGCCCTTGCTGGGTTCGTGGGTCCCCCCTCGTGTCCTCCCCGCGCCGCTCCTGTGGTGCTGCCTTTTTGGGCTGCCTTTTTGGGTTCGCCCGCCGTGTTCCCGGGGGTTTGTGCGTTTCTTGTCCCGCGCCGCGGCTTGGTTCCTGGTCCGCGTTTCTTCTGGTTTGGGGTGTTAGACCCTTGGGGGGGGGGAGATTCAACACTACACCTCCCCGGTCCTCCTCCCGACCCCCCGCGCCCGTCCCAGCGGTGCTGTGCTGCGGTTCGGCCTCCGCTGGTGCCGTGCCGTTGCGGCCGCCCCCGGCGCGGGGTCTGGCGCGCCGTGGGCTTGGCTTCGGCGCGGTTGCCGCGGGCTGGTGCCGGTGTTGTCCTTTCGTTGTGCCCCTACGTTTTGGCGCTGTGCCCTGGGCTCGTTCTCCGGCGGGCGGTGTGGGCTGGCGTGGGGGTTTGCGTGTTGTGTGTGCGGTTGGCGCCTGGGCCGGGGCGTGCCCCCTTTGGCGTCCCGCCCGCGCGTGCCCTCGGTGTCGCCTGCTTCCGTTCTTGGTGGGTGCGGCTTTTGTTTGCGTGTGCTGCTTTTTTTTGCCTCCGCTCTTCTCTTTGGCGTTTCGTCCTCGCGTTCGCGGCTTTCCTCGTTGGCCTTCCGTGTTTGGCTTCTCTTTTCCGGGCGTGGGGTTTCTTCTGTTCTCTGTTTCGGTCGTGGTTTCTTTTCCCCCTTTGGGCTATATATATTCCCCTGGCCGGTTGGTGGTTTCCTCGTGCTGTTGTTTTGTGTTGTTCCCGGCCCCGGGTTCTCCTGTGTGTCGTTGTCTCCTGGCCCCTGGGTGCGGGCGTTCCCTTGGGCCTTGGTCCTTGGCTTGGGTGTGGCCTTGTGGCGTCTGTTTGCTCACAACAACAGCTTGTTTACGGGCGCCCTTGCGGGGTCTGGCGGTGGCGTTCTTCCGCCGGCGGTGGGCTGCGCAGACCGTCCGCGTTGTGTTCGTTGCTCCCGGTTTTGCTGCGACTCTGCTGGGTCTCCGTGCGTTGCCCCTTTGCCCCGGCACAGAAGCAAGCCCACAATCCGCCACATACCCCCAAAACCACCCCCCAAACAACACAACAAAGCGGAAAGAAAGCAAAGTACAAAAACAACGCGAAATTTTGTCACGGCAATGGAAGACAACCTAGACCACCACTTAGACCAGGCATAGGCCATACCATGAAACTCTGTCTTCAAAAACGCACAATAGATGGCTTAGCCACTAAAGGCCCAGGCTCACAACCTAAGCATCAAAGCAGAACAATAAAAAACAAGCACAAAATGTTCTTATCTCCTTTATTTGTATTTTTTCAATATGGAGAGAGGATGAACTTTGTCATTTGTACATATGACTATATAAGAATTGGGTTCAGAAACCTACAGGATGCTTCCTGAGTATCATTTGTCTTTAGTAAATATGATCACAACCTCAGACCAATAACAACACAACTAAAAAATACACAAACAATAACAACGACTAACACATACCATGCCATCTTGTGAAACATCAAACTTCTATATAGCTTGGCATTTTGCTTCAGAAAATGCCACAAAAGCATATTTTGCAGCATGGTGTGGGAGTTTCCTGGAAAGACAACAGGACTGGGAAATGCAGCCCCATGTACTCCATAGGGCACAGGGGAATTCCAGCCCCCTCACTTGCAGCTTCTTTGCATAATATAGTAGTTTCTAATATTTTCTTTTGAACCCCTAATATCAGGTGCATTGTCAGTGCTTAAGCAATTTTAAATGTACAAATTGTATCAAGCTATTATTCTCTCTGACCTCTTGTTTCCTCATTAGAAGTTGGAGCTATGGACAAAGTGTTCATATTCGGCAAATTATTACAGGCTGATCAGGATCAACTCAAAGAATGATTGTTGAACCAGACCTGTCAACTCTCCGAGCTCTTGCCTTTAGCTCTTATTTCTTCATGCTAAACTACGCCCACCACATTTCAGACTGTGGTAGTTTGGCATAACTTTCTACGATAACACCACTAAAACGTTTCACCACCTCTACATATAGTGCTACCACCCCGCACCTCTACACGCACACACACAAGTATCGGTCATTGCTAGATGCATTCATCCAGATTAATATTGGGCAATTCCATAGCACTAAATCATCACCAATATAGTATTGAGTCTTCAAAGCACTGGGCACCGATAGCCTATGTATACACTTCAGCCCCAGTCCACAAGTCTGGACCTATATGCCTCTAATAAAATATCGCCTATTAGGTGAGATATCTACCCAGGAGCCAATACGCTTTCACCGAGATGTTTAGAACTAACTAACTCTCAAGGTCCAACAGAAAAAAATTCTCCAAATCATATTTTTTCAGCATTACATGTTTGTAAATGTAAGTCTCAACAAAATATAGTTTTCTTAAATTTGTTGTTGTAAACAGCATATGTTGCCAGGTGTTTTAAAGCTGTAATTTGAGTCTATGATGTTTTGGGCCTTGTAGTAGAATAAAACGACAGACAGGGATCATTTTATTTCTACCAACGGTAGTTTTCATTCCTAGTGAGTCCATTTATAAATTGGGAAACATCAGCTGGTGAAGTTGGTTCTGGGGCACAGGATCCCATGTAGATACACATTTCTTGGCAAATAGAGCAAGTATGGAGGCCGTAGGTCCCTAGAGTGGCAAGAGAAGCCGAAGGTAGAAAATCTCATCATGATTATCAGTGCTGCTCTTATGCATGCATTGAACCAAGTAGCATAAGGTAAGAGCAGTAAAATGGCAATTCTTAGGAGCCAGTATAAAATGTATGTCCAGGGGCCTGGAGAGATGGCCTAGGGTTAAGGAGCCCAACCGCTTCTCAGAGGACCGGGTTCGACCCCAGCACCCTCACATGCGAAGCCTAGACGAACTTCCTGAGAACTCCAATCCAGAGAACTCCAGTTCCAGGGGAATCCGGAACACCCTCTTCTGACCTCTCTGCGGCATTTGCCCGACGGGGTGCACCGACTTGCATGCAGAAGTACATTCATATCACAGAAAAATAATTAACAAATAATAAAAAGAAAATGTCTGTCCAAATCAACAGTGCTAGGTATGTACAAACATTCAGGTATATGTGGTAAATTTAGGAAAATTAAAGTGGTCAAGCACACACAAATGATACGTTCAGCTCCAACATGATATCTCAGTGGGTAAAGGCACTTGTTGCAAAGCCTGAGGCCCCTGGACTTTCCCACCCCCATTCCCTGGCGCCACAGCACCTGGAAGGAGAAACAGAGTCCTGCACCGTTGTCTCTTGACTTCCACAAGAACACGTGGCACACGTGTTCCTCTCTATCCACCACAAAGAAATTAAAAATATACTTAACAAAACCTTTCAAATGTATACAAGGTGTTGGTTAGTGGTATAATGGTGAGCCTGGCTGGCTTCTAAAATGATACAATTACATGCTAAAAACATTACTCATCTTCTTGTAATCTTTTAATCAGACAAGGGAACTTTCTGACCTAAAAACTCCTGCCTAAAGCCTCCCTTACCATAGTCCTCTGAGATTTGGCCAACATTTTCTTACACTGGCCAAAGGTTTATGAGCTCATAAGAATTCCTCTTAGGGGCCTGTGAGCTCTACATTATCACATTCTTGAGTGGTCCCCTGAGTCTCTGGCAATATCTCAGGATATCATATTTGTAATTACAGCAGTCTTAGAAATCACAGACATTTGTTACTACTACATACGGACAGTTAATTGGGTTAGAGCTGGTTAGAAACTCAAAACCAGAGCCCCTGCAAAAGAAAGTGCGTTCATCTGTACCACTCAATCATGGATGTGTTTCTTTTTAAGGATTTCTTTGATTTTTAAGTTTATTATATGTGTACGAGTGTTTGGCTCCCCGAATGTAAGTGCAGTGTGTGGCTGCAAAGGCCACGGTCTCCAGAAGTGGGTGCCAGATCCCTGGAGCTGTAGCTACACATGGTTGTTAGCCTTAATTTGGGTGCTGGGAAACAGAAACCTGAAACTGGTCTCTGCAACGAGGCGCCAGGTTCTTAAATGCTGAGCCTTTTCTCTGGCTGATGAAAATTTTCTTACAGTAATATGTGCAGCATGACTGTCTGAATAGTTTAAGTCCACTAATCTACCTAGACAGAAGGTATATTAATGATTTCCCTTTTTAGTAGATGTTCAGAATGACACCATCATTAAAACGTGTGGGCTGGCTTAAAAAGAGGAAAAAAATTCCAGATACCATCATGGGCATTTGTGACCAGGCTGGTTATTCCATTATTGCTTTTTTTTTTTTTTTTTTTTTTTTTTTTTTTTTTTTTTTGTTTCTTTTTTTTTTTCCTTCTCCAGCAATAGGTACTCTCTGTTGGATGCCAAGTGGCTGTTTCCATGGATGGGTCATTGCCTTGCTAAATAAGTGCAAATGGAACCATTCTGACTCTGCACTGAGGTGGCTGCTCCTTAGCAAGTCAGCAGCTTCTTCAGCTGCTCTTATTTCCAGATCTTTATTCCAGAAGTTTGGGTATTTGCTTTTGCTAATCTGGTAAGCTTCCAGATGTTGAAGGGACTGCGACCGTTATCTTCCCTTTTCAGCCACAAACATATCTCTTTCATGTCTCATGCTTACAAAAGAGGGTTTTGATATGTCCAATGAGAGCGGATGGTTCTATTGGCAGGAAGAAGAATGCTGGAGCAGAGGGAGATTCAAAACTATTAGGTTACCTTGGGTAGGTGGCAAATAGCAACTGGGTGAATTCCAATGTGGGGATTGAGGACACTCCACGACTTTGTCAGAGAAATACAAGTGTTTTTCTCTATTTTTATATTCCAAAGTGTGTGCTTTTCTATATTGAAGGGAGACACTTGGTATTATTCTTAGAGTAGATAAAAATTCAGTTTGTATTCTGTCATCTACTTAAAATCCACCCTTCTCTTGGATAAGTCTATAAAATTTATCTCTCAATCATGACATAAATTTAAAGGTTACAAATTATTTTAGAACAGCAAGATTATTTTCTCTGTTTGTATCTTTTTCTGAGGCAGTGGCTGTAAGAAAAATATTGCTTCTACCATATTATAAATTCTTCAGTTATGAAGTTATTATGGATGAGGATTCCCCTAAATCAAAAGTAGAAAAGATTTTAAATGAAAGAGAAATTAAACTATAAACAAATGGGGAAATAGATATAAGGATTTCAGAGACAATATTCTCTTGCTTTATGTTTAAGGTTAACAACAAGCAATGCTATTTTTAGCCACCCACAACCTGGGAAAGGACAGTGGTGGGCATTCTCAAAGCTGCTTGCTCATCCTCTCATTTCATTTCATGTTGGGAATCAGAAGTACATGAGATAACTTGTATGAATCCCTAGGCTTAACCATTTTCTCTCCATATTACTACCTAAATTCTATCTATCTAGTTGTTTAAGGCGCATGGTATTCTTTGTGTGGAGGGAGGGAAATAGATTCTAATAGAAACCAAATGTAGTGAGGGGCTGAAACATGTGTGGAATACAGTGACAGTTATAAATGTTATTTCTGGCCATTGATTAGGTCTCAGAAGAGAGAATATTTAGACAAAGAATGGAAGGGTACATGGGGGGGGAGGTTAGTGTTGTTTTCTTTGCGTTGTTCCTATTCTAAGCTTGCCAGTAGCTATTTTGAACAGAATGTGGATTCTTCAATTATTTTCTCCTAAAAATAGTTTACCATTCCTGAATTTCAGTCATGCATTCAGCCAATTTATATTTTTTCCAAAATTATTCCCTCGTAGTAGAAAAATAATGTAGTTGTTGCATAGGTTAAATATAGCTCAGGGAGACAGATACTTCCTTCAATTTTAAATAAGTTCAAGAAGTCCAAAGAGGTAAAGAAGATTAGGCAGTATTCCGTGGTAAGGAAAGCATTGAAGGGGAAAACCTGGAATTCATAAACAGGAGTCAATATTCCTCCTTTCAGTCTTTGCCAGTCCCTCAGGAGCAAATGAATTTTCAAGAGTGAAAGAAGACAAAACAGAGTTGAAACGTGACCAATGGAGTTCTACTCAGCAGTAATGAAAGATGGCATCATAAACCTTTTCACAGTAAATTATGGACCCTAGAAAGCTTGCTATACTCAGTGACGTAACACACCACTCAGAAACACCACAGACATGTTTCTCCCATTTGATGGTGGATCCTAACACCAAATCTTATATGTGAGTATAGATCCTGATGTAACAGCATGAGCCAGAAAGGGAAAGTAACGCCGGGAACCTGAAGAGAACAGCAGGAGACAGGTGTTCCTAAAGGAGACTAGGGCATAAAATTGGGTTATTTAAATGGGAGGGGGAGATTGAGGGGATTGGGGGGATTGAGGGTTATATAAGGAACTATAGGGGCTAAAGGGGACTGAAGAGCTTCAAGAGACGGAGGAACATAGGAGACGGTATTTATCAAAGGAGAAATGGAGGTATTGGTTTTAAGGGAGGAGGGAAGGAGGGATGGCTAAACAGGGAGGGAGGGGGAAGGAATGGGGAGGGAAGAGGGAGAGGTAAATATGCATGAGCTGGGATAAAAAAAGACGGCGACTTACATTAGTTCAAAAACCGTACGGAAAAAGGAAGCATACAATATCTCAATATGCGTCCATGTGTCTAACTGAAGGCTTTTTAACAAGAAACAGTGCGAAACAGGAGTTGTTGACCAAGATAGTCAAAGTGACTACCCAAATTACACAGTCTATTTCCACTGCTTTGATTGGCCTCCCAGAACTTGGTTTGCTCAAGACAAGGGACATAACTTTGAACGCAGACTTGGAGCAAATTGCGCACAACTGCCCTGGAAGCCACCTCCCTGAGGCACCAAACTCTCATTTAGTTTTGGAGAACGCTACACAAGCTGCTAAGGGGGGGAACATCAGTTGATGGTCCACCCCCAGCTTTACGGCTAAAAAACAAACAATGGCCCAGATAGCACAACTGTATCTGGGGTGGTAGTGGCCACTTTTCTCTTGAGTGACCAGCAGTTGCCTCAAGCCACTCACTAAGACGGAACTCATGTGTGGTACCTGTAAATAGCCAAATACCACATGGTTGGGAGGAGCCATAGACCTCGCGAAACACTCCAAGGCTGTACATTCCTTGACAAATTCAATTTCTAAACTTGATTCCTTATATTTACAAGCCAAGTATATGCCAGTCCCCACTCCTCAAAGAAGCTTCTTTTGCCACAAACAGAAACTATTACAGAACTCCACAACCTGTCACACCCCGAGATTGTCTATGGAAATACCAAACCCTAGTGACACACATACAAAGGAACTCTACATATACGACTTCATGGAACATAGTCAGAAAATGAGCATAGAGTGAGTATCAATGAATCTCTCAACTCTCATCAATGAAGCTCACTCATACAACAGAGGGAAATGAACACAGGGCTCAGGGGATCATTTCAGAAGAAGGGGCAGAAGATTGTAGGAGCCAGCGGGGAGAGGAGCAAGCCCATAGGAAGCAGAGACATACAGGCTCCTGGGCCCTGCTCATATGAATGTACACCAATGTTTGCCAGCACACCCAAGACCCAATGCACAATGAAACAACAATAAAACCCAGATGAAACTGCGGGGAAAGGAGCCAGCAGGCCCCAAGATAAACCAGGGCATCCCCCCAGAGACAGAACCATGCTAGAGGGGCAGTGTCCGGGATTGACACCTACTTGGGAAAGTCTGGGGACTTGGTTGCATAAGTTAGCTTTTCTCTGCAATTTTCAGCTCCAATAGGATATGATAAAGAATTTAGTTTTCTGGTTTTGAGCCATTTTATTAAATAAAGGTGATACCATTCATATCTAAACCAGAAAAGCTTGATCAATATTACAGTGGACATTAGATCCACCTCTCCAAGCTGTGTGGTTTATAACATCTCCTAACCATTAGAGGATGTAAGCTTGTGGCATCAGCCATGGGTTATTCCTCCAAGGAGAGAGCTAATAGCCAATTAGATTTGGGATATACAGACATATGGCTGCCACTGCTGCACAGTATTTCCAGGCAGGTGAGGTGTAGCTGGTGCTGACAGAGGAGTCTTGCTTGACTCAAGGAGACCTGTATTTGCTTTATTGGTTTAGTGGCCTTTGGTAACACTCTCTGGCATTCCAGAGACCATCTGTATACTTGCAAGTGCAGTCTCCATACATCTTTCCCATGTTTCTATCAGGTCTTCAACAGCAGGACCTTTTCGCCTCTCTTCCTGCAGATATCCCAGTTTGGAGGCAAGGAGCCTTTACCTTTTGTGGTGGCTTGGATCCCCTGGCCAACATCTCCTTGGTAGAAGCCAACCAACGAAGTAAGGATTCAGGGTACTTTTAATGCTACTTCCTCCTGATGGAGCATCCTTCCTTCTGTAAGCTGTGCTTTTCCATCTGTGGACTGACAAAGGACAATGGAGAAGCCAACACACAGGACTACCATTTGTGCATGGCTAAAGATCATGGTGATTTTATAACATCTTGGGAAATTTATATCCATGATATAGGAATTGGGGCTCTGAACCAGGCACTTCTTTTTGTGATTCCTCTTCTCTTCTGGAGAGGGATGAATGAGTTCCTTTGTGAGAGGCATGTTCTGGTAGGGAGGTCGTCACTGCAGGAGTAATATGATTTATTATCATTAGTGTTTGGCTGAGTATTGGAAGCCAATGTCAAACTAATATATAGCTGTATAATTACATGACTATTATTTTAATATTATATAATATATTCTCTAATAAATTAATCAGTGAAGTGTCTTAATATTTGATACAAAGATCTTTGGAATATGACTTATTAAAGACCCACTCAATCAGAATGAAGAAAAGGTGAGGATGAGTCTTTGTTTTATCATGACGAAAGATTTCAATGAATCAATTTATTACCATTTAATTTGTTTTGTGGTTGTATTGATAACAGTGAGATTTATTTTATTCATTTTACTTATTTATTATTATAAAGAGATTTGCACAAATATCAACTGGTTATTTTTTATTAAACTTTTTGTTGTTTCATACCACAGTTCTCAATCATGTTTAAAAACCCTACAGCAATGTAGTCTGGACACTCATTTGATCAGCTTGATTGAACATACAACCCCTCACCCCCCGCTAGTTGGTGGGGCTGTGGGGGTTTGGGCACAACAGCCTGCAGATTGGTTTTGCGTGAAAGATGCTTGTACTCATGGATTATCACTTATAGCTAAAAAATGAAAAAAAAATCTGAGAGAAAGATGCAGGACAGTTATGGCAGAATGCATTATCTGGATGGAGTGTGGGTGGGGGGGAAGGGAAAGAGAAATGTGCCTGAACTGAATTGGAAAATGATGTATGAAATGCACAAAGCATCAATAAAAAAATGTAAAAATAATCCCTACCCCATCCATACAGTTCCAACCTCCCACCAGACCTTATGTGTTCTTCCATATCCAGCTGAACCTTTCCACCCAAATGTCCTTAAGTGAACATTCATCCACTGCAGTCTAGTCAACCTCTTCCTCACCTACTTGAAGTCAGTCTTCAATATTTCTCACTCTACAGATGGCCCACTACCTATTTCACTCCTTCCCTCTGGATTCTTATTTAATTCAGTTGGTGTGAGTCCTGAGCATGATACCACCATTGCTCAATGTTCACATTTGCAAGCTCCAGGTGGCCTGAAATCTTCTGTTCTCTGTTTTCATGAATGAGCCCTAGCCCTTACAATCTTTATATCCTGCTTCAGTACTGGTCCCTCAGGCAGAGGTGAGTGAGGTTCAATACTGGAATCCTACCCAGGGATGCACATTCTGCACTCTCATTCTCTAAAACATGGCAAGTCGTGGCCTTATGTGTGCATTTCAGTTTGTTGTATAAGAAAACTTCACTAATGACAGTTGAGGAATGCATTAATTTTCTCTCTACCCCTTACTCCACTATGTTCCATGGGCCATGGGTGCAGAGGGTCACTTGCAGATGTGTCACCCAGTACTGGGCATCTCTCAGATGTATACTCCCTGTGTGTGACTAGCTGAGGAACACTGCAGTAGCTTCCATCTGATGAATGTTGCACAGTAGTGTGTCTGTGAATGAAGAATCATGTGTAGCTTATAGAATGAAATATCATTTTTCTTTTTTTAATTTTTATTATTTATTTCTGTATGTGTATGAATGTACTGTCTGCATGCAACTCTGTGCACCCGCGTCGTGCAAAGCCGCGGAGGTCAGAAGAGGGTGCCAGATTCCCCTGGAACTGGAGTTCTCCTGGAATTGGAGTTTCAAACAGTTCTCGGCCGCCATGTGGGTGCTGGGGCTCGAACCCGGGTCCACTGTAAGAGCGGTCGGCGCTATTAACCGCTAGACCATCTCTCCAGCCCCCGAAATATTATTTTTCTGGAGATATGACATAGCTTGGGTTTTCTGCAGGATCAATATTACTACCAGCCATTTCAATTTGGTTACAATTGCAGTGCCACGCATAAGTTCACTCCCATTGAGTGGGCTTTAGTTCCAAATCAGTAGGTGTTAATTGTCCCTCTCCCCCCAGATAACTGTGCCATAACCTAGATGATAATATACAAACTTCTAAGGAATAATATCAGTCAATGTTCCAACCCAGTCCTGAAGAGTAATAACCATAAAAACCAGCATAAGAAGCTACCCTTATTGGAGAAGTGTGTGTTATCAATTGGCTATTTGGTTCTGACATTTGGGAAGATTCAGAAAAATTCAAGAAGACAAATCTTGTCATTTGGGTAGCAGAGCTCACTCAGCCTAACATTTCTGAAAGATCTTTTCAAATCATTCTAAAAATTTAGGTGACGAGGGCATGACTTCATTTCCTATAAAATTAAACTTCCAACCTCACAACAAAACCTTTTGAAAACATATTTTTTCACCTATGTCATCCAATTTACCTCTAGTTCAAACTAGTCATGTTTTGCTTCCTGTGATGATTCACCAGTTTATTTTTGGTGAAATCTGGAGCACGTACTCAGTTCCTGCCTGAGGAAGCTTGCTTTGTGGTTCAATTAACTATGTTGTGCTAGAAATGCCTTGGTAAATCTTCATGTAGTAATGCTTACAATTAAATTTAAGAAATTCTACACAAATATGACCCTCTACTGGGTCATTTATTGTTTCCAAGGTAGTTTATTACTTAATTGTTGAGGACATTTTACTTGATTTGTTTAGGAGAAGATTCATTAAACAATTATGACTTCTTACACATTTACAGTGAGCTATTGTTTTAGGCCCAGTTATTTGGTTACTGTTATTCACTTGGCTCTAATTTCTATAATATGTGCAATGTAGAGACTAGGAATATACATATCTGGAGGATTTGTGACATTTGACTAGTAATATAATGCTTTATGTCTCCATATCTTCAACTGTAAAATAGGTAATGATAATAGTACAAATCCAATATGGTAAGTAAGATGACTGAGTAAGGTCATATGAGTTAAGAAAATGTTCCTGATCTAATTTTCAGCACATAAACACCTTATAACTATTGAAGTTTATCATTATCATGCTAACAAAATAAACACTGACTTAATACTCTTCTCATTCTTGTAATAAAAGATCTTTTTATTCAATCCTAATGAATGAACATTACTTCTCCCAAGTTCTGAAATAAGAATGTCTCACAGGTAATCAAAATCTCCCTGAGAGGCAACCATAACCACTACATCACATCCACATCACATTGTTTTCATATTTATTTTTCCATTTGTTCATATTGAGTGCTAAATAAGCCATCTAGAAAAAAACTTTCATGCTGCCCCTAACTTCCATTTCCATTCATACAGCCATCCAAGTCAAGTTTGACATACCTTCATAGTGACACAACATGAAAAGCAACAAGGTATATTTGTGTTCCTGTGTTCTACTCTGGGTTCACTTATTATTATTATTATTATTATTATTATTATTATTACTGTTATTATTAGTTGAAGCTGGTTTTCCCTATAGGCACAGCTGTCCTGGAACTCAACTATTTAGATTAGGCTGGACTTGACCTCACAGAGATCCTCCTATGTCTTCACAGGGCTGGGACTGAAGGCATATATTAACATACCAAGAATAACTCTTTATTCTCATATCAAGTTGAAACTTACTGTTTACAGAAGCTTCTTAACATATATGCATATACACTATATAAACTTTTAGTGGAGTTAACCCAAAACGGAAGGATAATATCCCTACTACAAAACACAGGATAGCAAATAATAGTCCAGTGCCAGGAATGGACTCCCTCTTTGGAGCTGCTGACCAGAGAGATCACATAGACCCTGAAACAATATTTGCCATTGCTATTGATCTTGGTTTCATACTAGAACTGGATGGTAAGACCCTACTGAGAAAGATACTACACGTGTTCATTGTAGAACAAACAAGAACTCAGGCTAGAACTGATCTAAGAACTTTATCTCTCCTAACTACCTTCCAGAGTGGTGGAAGGTGCTATGTGTGCTAACAAGAGAGAAAAGTAAACATCAGCCTTGTCCAGCTGTCAACCCTGTGAGTTATAATAATGACTGTCTTAGTAAGATTTTCCCACTGATATAACCATGGAATGAATATCATGGTACTAACCCAACTGCTTTCTGCTTGGAATTACAGTCTGCTTCACAGGTGGAGTCTGTAAGTGACAGTATTATCAGGCCTAGGAATCTTTGTTTATACAGGTTTCAGGCTGTAGAGGAGAACCTACAACTATCATTCTGCTAAATAGACATAGTTTTAATCTAACTCTTAATGTTTTATTGATATTACCATGTATATCTGTACATCTCTCAGGATTCACTAGAGAAACTTTTTCTTGTAGAAGATGACAATCAACACAGGGACAGACAACCACGCAATGTGGAGAGAATAGGAGACTTCAGAGTGCTTATCCCTGAATGAGATACCCTTTTATCCAAATGCTCAGGGATCATTCTGAATAATGGAGAGAAAAGATTGTAAGAGTCAGGGTTGGTGGATAACAAGAAGAAAACTGTGTTTTTCAGATAGTAAAGCAGTTACTCATATGAACCCACAGCAATTGTGATAGGATGCACAAGAGCTATACAACTTTAAGCCAAATAAAATCCCAGCATGTAGGGGAATAGGTGGGCAAGAAGCTCGAAGCCAAATTAAGAACTATTGGAAATTGATTTGTTGGGGGAGGAGAGTCAGTTTTCTTTAAGGCTGTGATTTTGGGTAAGCTGAAGAGGCTCCAGGTGATAGAACCACACCAAAGAACATGTGGGTAGGTTCGTTCTAGGACCTGTTTAGGGATTCACAATATAAGAGCACAGTTCTTTTCAGATCATCAGAACTATAACATTAATGTTGCTCAGTTTGCCTTACAACTAAGTACTTGGTGCTAGCATCCACAGATGAGGGATACCATTTATCTTTTTTGTTTCTGGGACTGTGTTACTTCACTTAGCATAAAATCTTCCAGTTCCATTCATTTACCTGCAAATTTAGTGATGTCATCTTTCTTTACTACTGCATATAACTCCATCATGATGTACCATATTTTCTCTGTCCACTCGTCAGTTGAGGGTAACTTGGGTTGGTTCCAGCTCTTCACTATTGTGAACAGAGCTGCAATAAATATGGCTGTGCATGTATCTGTGCTGTGGAAGAGTCTGATGGATATATACCCAGAAGTGTTATGGCTCGTTCAGGCTCATTTTGAGTTTTTTAAGGCTTCTCCACACTGCTTTCCATAGTGGTTGTACAAGTTTGCATTCCCACCAGCAGTAGATGAGTGTTCCCCTTTCCCCACAACCTCCTCTCCAGCATTTGGTATCATTTGTTTTCTTGATTCTAGCCAGCCTTATAGGGGTGAGATGATCTCTTAAAGTGGTTTTCATTTTCATTTCCTTAATTATTCGCATTATGTTGAACATGACATCTTTTAGAAAAAATCCTCCAATTCAGGTGATTCATGTGATGTGTGTATGTATGTATGTATATATATATATATATAATTATTTATATTGGAAGCAGATACAAGTTAGAGAGAACAAAAACAAACTGGAAAAAATCTCTGGAAATACTCAGGAAAAGATGCAAGACATATATGGCAGAGTGCAGCGACTCAGGTGGGGTGGCGGGCATGGAAAGGAAAGTGATGCTAAATTCAATTGAGAAATTATGTATGATTTATGGAAAAGTTTAATGACAGTAAAAATAAATAAATAAATAATAAATAAATAAATAAATAAATAAAATAAACATACATTTGGGGACAGAAATTAGACTCCATATGACATAAACAAAAGAATAACAAATATGAAATTGGTTGAAATTTAGAAATATCAGTATGGAGATAGGGGAAGTGGTGTGAATAGGATCAAAATACGTATTACAAGGTTATGAAACATTGCCAATTTTTTTTAAATAATAAAATATAAGATCCTTTTAAAAGTCTCAATTCTCATTAATGAATCTTCCTCATGGAACAGACAGCCAGGAATACAAAAGGTCACAAATGGCCAAAAAGTACAGATTAAGAGTCTGCAAAATGTCAGCCCTTGGGCAGGAATCCTATATTAATATTCACCCACTCCAGGCTCAGGGACCATTGCAGAAGTGGGAGCAGAATGTACGAGCCAGGAAGGAAGTTCAAGACCATATGGAAATAGTGTCCTACAAGCTCCTGAGACCATGATGTTCCTATGAAACTAAACCAATGTGGTCAACATGCACAACACCCATGTAAACTCCAACAGACAAAAACCTAGCATAGAAATTGGGAAATGGGCAGCAGGGCCCAAACTTAGCAGAAAAATATATTAGCAGCTGATTACCGATGGGGAAGAAGGAACTGATCTTCTTAAAGTGAGGGACTTGAGCTAGGCTGACTAGACCTCCTTAGATGAACTTGCACTCAGGAAAATCTGAGGACCCTAACATGACAATAAGCCTTAACACAAATGATAGATAGCATGAACTCTCAGTGGGGGCACTATTGGAGGACGTCAGTGAGGAAGGGTTATCAAGATGATTGAGATGTTCTATAATACACAAAAAATTAAATAAATATGTTAAAATGTATGAAATATATAAATGATATTACATCTTGTGGTTTTGATCAGAAAGTGAATATATTCACCTTCAGAAAAAAGTCATCTATTTAGTTAACCATTCTTTATTTCATTAGCCAAATATTCATTAAATGATATATAATATAAATTTTCCAAGCTGGTGAGTTGCGATGGGGTATCAAACATGAAATGTTGTTGGATTCTGGAGTTTACTTTCCTCCTTCTCTTCCTCACCCTCCTCCTCCTCCTCCTCCTCCTCCTCCTCCTCTTCTTCTTCTTCTTCTTCTTCTTCTTCTTCTTCTTCTTCTTCTTCTTCTCTTCCTCATCCTTTTCATCTTCGTTATTCTCTCTCACTTCTCCCTCTCTTCCTTCTCCTCTTTCTCCTCTTCTTTTCCTCATTTTTCTTTACCTCCTCCTTCTCCATTAAAATATTATATTTATTATCATTTTATATGTATGAATGTATTATAATCATGTAAATAATTGTGATGCCTACAGACATCAGATGAGGGTCTTGGGCCCCCTAGGAATCAGAGTGTTAGATGGTTGTTAACTATCATTTGAATGCTGGGATCTGAACTTGGCTTTTCTGCAAGACTAGCCCTTTTCTGCAAGACCAGCCAGTGCTCCTAAATTTGGAGTCATATCTCTTGCCCCAACCTTCTTCTTCTTTTTAATTTGAGGATTTCTTATATGTATGCAAAATGTTTTGATCAAATCTTGTCCTCCTCTGTACTCCTGCTCCTCTTCCTCTGCCTGCTCTTCTTCCTATTTCTCCTCCTTCCCCTTTTATATTTAAGTATTTCATGTAAGTATACAACATGTATATACTACCCCCTCTGCATTCCCTTCCAACACATGGCAGATTTCCCTCACAACTTAATGTTCTTTATTCTATAACCACTCACATAAATCTTGCTCATTAAAAAGTTTCTCTTTTATCTACCATTTAGAAAGCAATACAATGTGCATGTGAATGGTGGCACGTATGTGCATTTTTCTCAAAATGTCAAATATTTTCTTACTATTGTTGATCAACACCCAAATCTGGACCAGGTTTGCAGAATCTCACTTGTTGTTCCATCAAAAATTACATAGTGTCCTTGATTTCTTGAATGAGTTTGTACAAAATTATTTCATAATTTTCAGTAATATGCAGCCATGGGAATATTATTAGATATTGTTAACAAGTATATAGGGACCAAGAATTCAAGCCACAAAGAATAAGTATATAGTTTCTGTAATCCATAAGATAATTAAATTGCCTTTTAATAAAGTCCGTATTATCCAGTTAAGGCCAACCACCAGTTATAATTCACTGTATTTAAAATGACTTAGATCATTCTTTAGGAAAGCCACATAGCTTATTGTCAAGAACAGGGTGGATATGTAAAATTTTTAATGAATTTTGAGCACTTTATACAGAATATCTTAATAATCTTTTATCCCCTTCCCCACTGTCACCTTCCTGTAAACCCCCCCCACACCTACACCCACACACACTGGATTTCATTCATTCTGACATTTGCATTAAGGCCTATTGAGTCATCCAGGCTAATGTCCCCAGACATTTCTCAGTGCAAGCTCATCCACTGAGGTCAGCCTATCTAGAGTCCCTCCTGACAAGAAACTCAACTCTCCCCAACCCAGAAGTCAACACGTCAAACTCTTCAGATAAGATTTGGGCCTGCTGACCATTTCCATAGTTCTATGTTTGATTTTTGTTTGCATGAATTTACTTGGGTCTTGTATTTGTTGACATCATTTATGTAGGTTCATATGAGCAAGGTCTCAGAGCTTGCAATTTCTATTTCCACATGTTCATGCTCCATCTCCCCTGGCTCTTACATTAGGGGGCTGAAAGATTGGATATATACCCTTGATTTCTAAACTTTCTGGGTATGAGGCTGGTACCATTATGCTTTGGAAAAGCAAGACATATAAGAGATTGGAATCTCAATCATTTTGACTTTTGAGGCATTGCTAGTGCCATAGAAATTGAAGGCTAAAACTTGGTCTACCAGTAGTCATTGAAAATCATTATTCTTCTATGATCCTGAGAAATAAGAAAATTGAATGGGCAAACATCACTATCTTTGCCATTTTGGATTTTGAATTAAAGGAAATTTTATTTTTATTCTACAATTTCTTCCTGAGAAAATAACTGAGTAGGTTTCATTCAGTGTTCAAATGTGGGAGACCTTTCATGCTGTTATAATTTGGGCTAATTGTATAATCTCTAGTGATTCACATTAAACAATGTAAATTGGGCATAATTTGAGATGAAATTTTATTAAAGATAAGGTATTGTCTAGGGTTCACTGTAGCCTTGAAGATAGTTTTATTAATGCATTATTCTAACCCACTTTATTGTCCTCTGAGGAAACAAAGGAAAAAATAAAAGAATCCTGATGTTTCCTCACAGCTCATCCTAGGATATGTATGATACAGGGAGTTTGATATAAGGGCTGCAGGGGTAAACTCATTTCTAGTGAGTGGAATTTCTAGGTGGAAATTAGGTAAAAGAATTCAGCAGCTGACACTACACATGGAGTTAGATCCATAGTCCACAGTATTTCTGAGAATACTGAAGTGTTGTAATTAACCCTTTGGCTTCTCTCTATGGCCCAGAGGCCAGTCTTTCATTCCAAAGGAACAGATATGTGTGGGATTAACTGGCCCTAACTGGCGTTGTTACGCACAACATGTCTTTTAAACCTTATACAACATGTATAAGTAGTGATCCACTACTACATTTTAATTTATTCACAGGAAACTAAGGCAGAAAGAATTTAGAGAATATATTCAAATACTCATGGATATTGAGTTTTTGACATAACAGGAGAATCCAGCCTAGTAACCATAGAGTCCAATCCTATCACTATTATTACCAACACTATCACTGCTATACTCATATACGCCTTTAATCCTAGCACTTGGGAGGCAGAGGCAGGCGGATCTTTGTGAGTTCAAGGCCAGCCTGGTCTACAGAGTGAGCTCCAGGACAGCTGGGGCTACAAGGAGACCCGGTCTCCAAAAGACCAAAAATAAAATAAAATTAAAAAAAAGAATCACTATATATGACCAATTAAAATTTTTCATGCATCAATATTAATGACAAAATGAACAAACAATATTCATAAGTTGTATTTGAGAAGTAGCAAAACGATTTTATATTTAACCACTATTCTACATAAAAAACGCTGCTGGGTTTTGAGAATTGGCTCAGGGATTAAGAGTACTGGCTGCTCTTTCAGAGACCCAGGACCCACATAGCAGCCAGCCAACGACCATCTGCAACTCCAGTTCTAGGGGTTCTGACTCTCTCCTGACCTCCATAGCATTGTGCAATATGGATGGACTTAACATACATGAGAAAAATACACTCATACTTTAAATAAAATATTTAAATAAAGAAATTAAAATAATAAAGCTGTTAAGTATATGAACTAAAATGCGAAGCATACTAAATACATATTTTGCTCTAAGGGTAGATTAGTTTCAGGGATATGAATGGCTGTGAAGAATATGACCAAATATTTTCATGTTGAAAACACAATAATGAAAGCTGAAACAAAAAAAAATGACTTTCATCTAATGAGTTAATATTTTTAAAGTTATTTGAATCAAGTTATTTCTCAGATTACTGTTATCTATCACATACAATTTAATATTTTAGCAATATTGATTGATCAGAACATTTAAAAGCCATGATTCCTGAAAACAACATTCAATCAGGGAAAACTAAGAGACTAAAACAAACAAAAAATATGAAAAGTATCGAAAGGGATTAGTGCTATGCAAAGAGTTAGAATATCACCATACTTATTCTAGTTCTAAAGAATAAGTGGGAAAGCATTAAGGAAGGCCTCTGAAGATATATTGGTGTTGGGGATATGAATAAGAAGTCAGACTTTTTATATAACTTTATTTTACTGATGGCTGTTAGCTACTGTGAATCTAACCTGGATTTTCTGCAAAAGCAGACAATGCCCATAACTGCTGAACCATTTCTCCAGCCCATAAGTTAGTCTTTTAAGGAAGAAATTCTTCTACTAGAATAAGTAGCTAGGAAATGGGAGAAAAGCCATACTATGTTTCACTGTAAACAGAGACAAAGTAATGAGGTTCAGTATATGAGCATGGCCAGATGACAGAAATATATAAAATAATGTTTAAAAATTGAAATTTCTCAGAAGGTGAGAAAACAGTCATCATAAGCAAGGATAACAGGAGAGCAGAGAGGAGAGTATGTCAGCAATTTCACAGAGAGGATATGAAGACTGAAACTATGGTAGTAGGAGAGTAATGGAGAGAAGTGTAAAGAGTAGAACTGATTTTGAAGGTAATACTTATCCCACATTGTGAATATTGGCAGTGAGAATCTGAATACAAGAGAAATCCAAATGTAATTCTTAGATCCTTCAGTGATTGTTATGGGGATATAAGTTTTACTGAGATTCAGGAATCTAACAAATGGCAGCATTATTGTAGGGGAGATGATTAAATTATTCTGGACCATCTTAAATTTGATATTTAAAATTGTTTATTGTGACAATTTTTAGGAAATGAGGTCTCATTGTAAGCTATCCTCAAACTTGCAATCATCCTGCCTTGTGGGAATGACTTCTCTGATAATGCCTTCTGTTACAAATGGGAATAATCTTTTACCCATATCAAATACAGTATATTTTCAGAGGTCATAACTTTGGTATATATGTGATGTTTATATAGGCCTATTTTGTAGCAATACAAATGAAAGGGAACAGCAACATGCGGACTGGGTCAAAGAAATGATTGAAACAGTTAAATTCTGCTGAAAACAATAAACCTCTGCAGATAAAAACTTTAATAAGACTGAGAAAAAGAAGCAAGATATATATGGCAGAATTCATCAAGCAGGGGCGGGGGTTGGGGCATGGAAAGGGAAACATGTATAAATTGGACTGAAAATGATGTATGAAACATACAAAATATCAATAAAAGTATTTTATTAAAAAAAACTGTGGGGAATCAACTCATTGGAGAAAGCATTGTTCCACAGTAAACCATTGCAATGAGTGAGGCCTGCAAACGAGCACAAGTGCAACCTGCAGGCAAGGGCTGTGAACAACTAACTCTGAGGAGGAAATCCAAGCATTTGCGACCACGGAGAAAAAGTGAAATCCTTATTTTTATTCTATGGGGTTTTTCATTTGTTGATAAAAGACTTGATATTGAGGTTTCAGGGTGGAAGTGGTATGGTGAGAGTGGAGATGGAGAAATTGTTCTGAATATCATGAAAAATCATTGTATGAAATTCTTGAATTAATAAAATTTCACTTTAACTTTAACAATTGGGAATCATACATAACCTTTCAACAAAATTTAATCACATGTTTTGAGATCATTTAAAACTTTCACAGCTTGCTTACAATTTAAAAAGATTACTAGGCCCTGCGTTCCTATTATAACCAAAGCATATAGGTTTAATCACATATGAAACTTCTTTTCCCCTGACCCACAATAATGATGTGTGTATGTTGTGAAAATAGCATAGCTAAAAGCAGTAATATTGAAAGTAATGAATTATTCCATTTTAGTTGAAGTACTAAGTGTGGTTAGATTAATATCTTATTGTATTTGTGTATGTTTTTCTGTGTTGGTAGGGGTCAGAAAGATACTATTTTCCTACATTCCTCTGCTATGTCACTGTGGGTATGTTGTTTAAATAAAGAGAATGTACCTTGGATTATAAAGACAGTTCCAAGAGAATTGCAAAGGAATAAGATCTGATAATAAATCAGAATCATTCCTGGTTTTAAATGACTCCACGATTCAGGATGTCTTTTTTTCAGGCACCTTGCACTCTGACATCTGCCACACTGCCTCAGCCTCCTGAGTACCGGCATTACAGGTGTGTGCTACCAAGCCCAGCTTGTGAATGTATTAAATAAGGACTTTGATTATATAAGTTCGAAGATCTAAAGGCCACAGGCATATGAAGTATGAGTAGTAATGATATTTAAGAAACTGATACTAAATAATTTCAGGAATAAATTTGTCTGGTTTATTCATTAAAGGCTCAGGCTCAGAACTTAAATCCAAAAGTAAATTTTTCAGTATAAATTGGGCAAGTGGGGCCTGGAGAACTAAACCCTTGTGCACAGTCACTGCTCTCTCAATATCTTTATCCTGCTTGAGAAAACACTCACCTAAGTAATTTGTTATTTAAAAAGTGATCTTGGGGCAGGAGAGATGGCCCAGCAGTTAAGAGCACTGACTGCTCTTGCAGAGGACCCAGGTTCAAACCCCAGCACCCACATGGTGGCTGAGAATCATCTATAACTCAAATTCCAGGAGAACTCCAGTTCCAGGGGAATCCGAGACCCTCTTCTGACCTCCATGGCATTGCAGGACACGGGTGCACAAACCCACATGCAGACAGTACATTCATACACATAAAAAGTAAATAAATAAATAAATAAATAAATAAATAAATAAATAAATAAATGTGATCTGAATCGCAGGGTGATGATTTTGTGGTAACAAATTAAAGAATAACTTTCACTAAAAATAAAAAAGAACAGGACTTCTGGACATCAGTGAGTGTGAAGAAACATAGCTTAATGCTTTTAAGTGTTCAAATGTTACAATTATTTCTTGGAGCTACTTTACGTTTTTAATCATAATGCCCAGATTCTCCTAAATTTCCCAGAAGAAATATGCAGACACATTGAATATTTAAATATAAAGATCTTTGTGGTGTTGTTTAAAAATTATACAAATATTCCTAATATTCAAAAAACTAGGAAATAGTCATAAAAACATAAAATATTTGAAAACAAATATACATATATATTTATTTATTTTTGTGTGTAAAATATTTTTTAATTTTCATTTTTTTATTGATGCTTTATGTATTTCATACATCATTTTCCAATTCAGTTCAAGCATATTTCCCTTTCCCTTCCCCCCACCCCACCGCACCCCATCCCAGATCATGCATTCTGTCATAACTTTCGTGCATTTTTATCTCAGTTTTTATTTTCATTTTTTAATGATAAGTGATAATTTATGAGTAGAAGCATCTTTCATGTAAAACCAATTTGCAAGCAGTTGTGCCCAAACCCACACAGCCCATGAGTCCCAATATCCAGCAGGGGGGCTTCTATGTTCAATCAAGTTGATCAAATGAGTGTCCAGACTATATTGCTGTAGTTTCACCATTCACCCCAAACGCAGCCCTTACATTCTACCATGCCCTCTCTTCCGCAGATTGTTCCCTAGGCTTAGAAAAGGGGCACAGGTGGATGAGAAGCAAAACAGTCTACTTTCTCTGGAGCTGTTGTCTTGGACTCTGGTCAATTCTGGCTGTTTCCTTTCATGGGCTGACAGTTTGTCCAGGCACAACTTTTCAATCCTACTAATGAAGCACACGCAATTAGATATATAGGTATTTAAACAGTATTAATTGTTATGGTAGGTTACTTTGGTATAGACACAGATATTTGGATGGTATGTTAATCCATAATTTACATTTTTTTCCTGTTAAATATGACAGGGTCTTACTGTGGCTTATAACATATCCTAACCATTAGAGGATGTAAGCTTGTGGCATCATCCGTGAGTTATTCCTCCAAGGAGAGAGCTAATAGCCAATTAGATTTGGGATATACAGACATAAGACTGCCACTGCTGCACAGTATTTCCATGCAGGTGAGGTGTAGCTGGTGCTGACGGAGGAGTCTTGCTTGACTCAAGGAGACCTATATTTGCTTTATTGGTTTAGTGGCCTTTGGTAACACTCTCTGGTATTCCAGAGACCATCTGTACACTTGCAAGTGTGGTCTCAATACATCTCTCCCATGTTAATGTCAGGTCTTCGACAGCAAGGCTTTATCGAATCTTTTCATGTGGTATCCCAGTTTAGACGCAAGGAGCCTTTACCGTTTGTGGGGGCTTGGATCCCCTGGCCAATATCTCCTTGGAAGAAAAATCCATTGCTGATATCAGAGCTCTTCTATTAATATATTCTCCTTAAATGCATAGCTTAAGGAGACTTTAGTATTATATTTTGTTCTGAATAGAGAATAGTCCTTTTCACAGTTCCTATGTCTGTTAATCAATTAAAGAGGCAGTTTTACTGATTTCATAAGAGATTGCCTCTATAACAGTTGGCTCCAATTTACAGTTGGAGAACGACCTCATCATCATCATATTTCTCCTTCTTCTATGGGTGGGAAGGCAAGGAAGTCTCTCATATCAGAACCTTTGTGGCACCTAGAAGGTAAGTTTCATTAGGACTCATTATAACTAGTTGTTACATGTAGGATCCACAGAGGGGTTCGATGTTTATGGCAATCTGAGGCTTTTCTTCCTTTCAATGTTGAGACAGGCCAACCTTTCTGCTGGCACTTTCTGGTACATCCTACTCAATGCAAAGCTGTATCTTTTCTTTCTCAGCCTTTAAGTTGGTGACATTTTGACCTGTTGGAACATACAAACCTTTTCCTGTAGTTAGTTTTAAGATTTGAATTGCAAGATATTTGACAAAAAGTTTTCATATCTATCTGTATCCCCCGTTTTGTTTTGTTTTGTTTTGTTTTGTTTTGTTTTGTTTTAGGTTTTTGTTTTTTGACCCTTGAGTCTCCAGAAGGCCGTTTTATTATACATACCTATAGGGTGGAATCAAGGCACATATTTGATCAAATTCACCCATGCTGTTTTGGGTGACTGTGATTAACTTAGGAAGCAAACTTAATTTTTAAGTTAAGTCATCCTACAGGTGAAAGAGAATGCTACAAGTTGATAATGTACAATAGAAAAATTATAGAGAACATTTGTATGTGCCAATCTCAAAGTTATTGTTATACAGATTTTAAGTAAAACCAATGTGGACAACAGCAATTTATATCTCTATTTAACTCAGATTCATTAACTTTTTTATCAGAGCCTTTAAACCAAAATTGTTTAATATACACATATTTACTTTTACTATGTCTTAAAACACCATGTAAACTGTAGACAGAGTCTGGGCTAAACTGGATATTTGTTGAACTCACATCGGTTAAATATGCATTAATCGAATATAGACACGTGTCCCACTCCTGCCCCTCCCACCCTTCCCGATTAACCATTTCAGTCAGTTTTCTGATGCAGTCTTTCTGTTGTTGTTCTTTTAATATGCATCCCTCTCCATAAGAAATATTTATAACTGGGCTATTGGCATTAGCATCCATATATGAGGGACACCATTTGCCGTTTGTTTTTCTGGAACTGTGTTACTTCATTTAACATAATGTCTTCTAGCTCCATCCATTTACCTGCAAAGTTCATGATGTTGTCCCTCTTCACCGCTGCATAGAACTCCATTGTGTACATGTACCACATTTTCTCTATCCACTCGTCTGTTGAGGGGCACCTAAGCTGGTTCCAGCTTTTTGCTATTGTGAACAGAGCTGCAATAAACATAGCTGTGCATGTATCTCTGCAGTAGATGAGTATTGTGGGTATATACCCAGGAATGGTATGACTGGGTCAAATGGCAGGCTCATTTTGCATCTTCTAAGGGTTCTCCACAATGCTTTCCATAGTGGCTGTACAAGTTTACATTCCCACCAGCAATGGATGAGTGTTCCCCTTTCCCCAAAACCTTTCCAGCACTTGGTATCATTCGTATTCCTGATCCTAGCCAGTCTTATTGGAGTAAGATGATATCTCAAAGTGATTTTAATTTCCATTTCCTTAATTATTAGCGATGTTGAACACTTCTTAAGATGTTTCTCGGCCATCTCTAATTCCTCCTCTGTGAAGTCTCTATTCACATCTTTGCTCCATCTTTTGAGTGATTCATTTGTTTTCTTCTTTGTTTTTTTAGTAGCTTGTATATTCTGCAAATTAACGCTTTGTCAGATATATATTCAGTGAAGGTTTCCTCTCATTCTGTGGGTTTTCTCTTCACTTCCTTTATTGTTTCTTTTGATGGACAGAAGTTTTTGAGTTTAATGAGGTCCCATTTGTCAATTGTCGATCTTATTTCTTGTGCAACTGCTGTCTGATTTTGGAAGTCTTTTCCTACGCCTCTGTATTGTAGTCTGCTGCCAAGTTTCTATTCTATCACCTCCAAATTTTGGGGTTTCACGTTGAGGTCTTTGATGCATGTGGAATTGACTTTTGTACAGGGTGAGAGGTAGGGGTTTAATTTCATTCCTCTACAAGTGGTGATCCAGTTTTGCCAACACCACTTACTGAAGATGCTGTCTTTCCTCCATTGTGACTTCTTGGCCCCCTTGTCAAATATGAGGTGGCTGAAATTGTATGTGCTCAGGTTTGGATCTTCTGTTTTATTCCATTGGTCAACTGGTTAGTTTTTGTGCAAGTACCAGGCCGTTTTTATGACTATAGCCCTGTAGTATAGTTTGATGTCTGGTAGAGTGATTCCCCCCTGTATTTCTCTTTTCACTCAATGTTGATTTGGCTATTCAGATTCTTTTGTTTTAACAAATGAAACTGAGGATATTTTCCAAGCCTGTGAAGAAACTCTTGGGGATTTTGATTGGGATCGCATTAAATCTGTACAGTAGTTTGGGTAGGATGGACATTTTTACAATATTTATTTTCCCACTCCATGAGCATGGGAGGCTTGTCCATCTTCTGATGTCTTCCTCAATTTCCTTTGTCAGGGGTTTAACATTTTTGTTGTAGAGATCCTTGGTGTCTTTGTTTAGTTTTTTTCCTAGGTATTTTATTATTTTTGAGGCTATTGTGAGTGGGAAGTTCTCCTTGTAGTCCTTCATTTACTTGTTGTTGGTGTAAAGAAAGGCTACTGATTTTTCTAGATTTATTTTGTATCCTGCCACTTTACCAAAGCTCTTAATCATTTCTAGGAGTTTTCTGGTGGAGTTCTTAGCATCCCTTAGGTAGACAATCATATCATCAGCAAAAAGGGATAGCTTGATTTCCTCTTTTCCAATTAGAACTCCTTTAATTTCCTTTTCTTGCCTTATTGCCCTTGCAAGGGTTTCCAGCACTATATTGAAGAGGAGTGGTGACAGGGGGCAGCCTTGCCGAGTTCCTACCTTCAAGGGGAATGCTTCTGTCATTTCCCCATTTAGGATGATATTGGCTGTGGGTTTCCTGTATATGGCTTTGATTACATTGAGGAATGATCCCTCTAGGCCAATTCCCTCCAGGACTTTAAACATGAAAGGATGCTGGATTTTGTCAAAGGCTTTCTCCGCATCAATTGAAATGATGGTGTGGTTTTTGTCCTTCAGTCCATTGATATGTTTGATGATGTTTATTGATTTTCGTATGTTGAACCATCCCTGCATCTCTGGTATGAATCCAACTTGGTCATGGTGGATGATTTTCTTGATGTGAGTCTGTATGCGATTTGCCAGAATCCTGTTTAGAATTTTGGCATCTGTGTTCATTAGGGAGATGGGTCTATAGTTCTCCTTTTTGGTTGTATCTTTCCCTGGTTTTGGTAGTAGCGTAATGCTGGCCTCATAGAAGGATTCTGGGAGAAGTCCCTCCGTTTGTATCCTTCTAAACAATTTAAGTAGTAATGGTTGTATGTCTTTTCGAAATATTTTATAAAATTCTGCCGTGAAACCATCCGGGCCTGGGCATTTTTTGGTTGGGAGGCTACTTATTACATCTTCGATTTCTTCCTGTACTATTGGTCTGTTTAGGCTGTCAATCTCTTCTTGGTTGAGCTTTGGTGATTCCCAGGATTTCAGATATTCATCCATTTCTTCTAGGTTTTCAAACTTAGTAGAGTATAAGTTTTTGAAGTAGTCCCGTATGATTGTCTGGATTTTTTCATTGTCTGTTGTGATGTTTCCCCTTTCATCACTGATTCTGTTGATTTGGAGTTGTTCCCTCTTTCTTTTGGTTAACTGGGCTAGAGGTCTGTCTATCTTGTTTATTCTCTCAAAGAACCAGCTTTTGGATTCATTGATTTTTTGTATGGTTTTCTTTGTTTCTATTTCATTGATCTCTGCTCTGATTTTTGTTATTTCTTCTTGTCTGCTCCGTTTAGGGTTCATTTGTTGTTGTTTCTCAAGTATTTTTAGCTGCAGTGTTAGGTCATTCACTTGTGTTCTTTCTGTTTTTTTAATGTAGGCACTTAGAGCTATAAACTTCCCTCTTAGGACTGCTTTTAAAGTGTCCCATAGATTTTGCTGTGTTGTTTTATCATTGTCATTCAGTTCCAGGAATGTTTTTATTTCTTTCTTTATTTCTTCCTTGACCCACTCATTATTCAGNGTGGAAATATTATTTTAATTTACATTTTCCTTAATTATTAATGACATTGACCACCTTTTTAAGACGTCTCTCAGCCATTTCCTCCACTTGATGAAAGTTGGGGCCCTGATCAGCTCTTACTCCATCTTTGAAGTGGGAGTAAATTTTGTTTTCTTACTTTCCTTGTTTTTTGAGTAGTTTGTATAATGGTAAAATTTAGGCTCTGTCAGATTGTAATTCCACTGGTTGGGATGAAATTTTCCTACCACTCTGTGGCTTTTTTCTCCACTTCCTGGGATTTTGTTTCTTTCACTGTACAGACAGATTTTGAGTTTAATGAGCGTCTACTTGTTCAGTTGTTTTTCAACAAAGTAGTGTGGATTGGCGAGTTACACTTTGGCCCCAGAAGTCGCACAGCCCATGTCTCAAGGGGAAACAGGAGTTACTCCCCGTGCCCAGGCCCTCCCATTATCCCATCCCGAGGTGGACGTGGACGCGGGGTGGGCCGGCAATAAGAAGAGTACATACTTATAGATATATAATATATATATAGAGAGTATATATTATATACATAATACAGAGAACTATATAGATACATAAATACATACACATATATTACTTGAATTTGCAGGACTTTTTTTTCTTAAAAAAGATGTCTCATGTTTTTTTTTTCCCCTTTAAGGAAAAAAGGAAATGCTCGGAAGCTCCTTTCTTTGGCAAGCCCCCCAACCGCACAACCATCCAGTTTCCTGCACCTGTCTTCCACTTTTTGGGGGGTTCTTTCCATTCATAGTCCCCCCAAATGAAGGTCCAGTAAGCACCACCTGTAATGTCTTATCCCCCAGCCCAAGTCCTTCAGGGCCACAATTGGGGGAGGTTCACAAAGTAGCAAGCTGTATCTCATGTATTTGAAGAATGCCAAAAGCATGGCAGCCAAAGAGCCATATTGCACCTGGCCTATAATATTTTGACAGGACAGGGGGAAACAACAGTGCTCTCTTTTTTTCCTTTTTTTTTTTTTCTTTTATCTAAGATTCTCTAGTTTTGTGTCCTTCATTACAGGTTCTTCTGGTCTTGCTTATTGATTTATTTATTCTGGTTTTACTTTCCTTTCCAAATGGGCTTAAGGCCCACACCAGGTGTTAGCCGTAGCTAGATAACCACAGGTTTTGTTTGTTTTGAGGTCAGTTGGGGATCTGGTCTGCAGGGGTCTCTTGGGTTTTTTTTTTTTTTTTTTTTTTTGAGGGGAGGGGGAGATCCCATTGGCTTCTTTTACTTTTCCTTCATTCACCCAGTTCCATTATCAACATGAGGACAAAATCCATTGTTTGTCTTTGCTAGACCAGTGCATTCTTTTTTGAAGGATGGGGAGCAAGAACTTTCCTTCTTTATAGATGGACCCCACTGGACCCCGGAAAGTCCCATTAGTTTCTCCAAGACCTCCATGAACAGGAGGGAAAGACTGGTGACCCACTTCTGCAGGGACTTTTTCACAGAGGATACCCCCTTTGCATAATCCCCTAAGACTGGTTGACCTCTGAAAGCAAGGAAAAAAGTTGTCCCCAGGTCATTTGGCCAAAATTTGTAGGGGACTTTATGTTAATTATGGTCGTTAAGCATCCAGGAAAGGCTTAATTTGCACCCAGGCCTGTTTACATTTGCACCTATATTAAAACATTGTATTTCCTTTGGAAAAAAAAAAAAACTGTATGTTATTTCCAAGGCATTACTTCTTGATTTCACACCTCTTTTTCCAATTTTCATTTACCATACTACTCTAAAAAAGCTGCCCCAATTATATACCCTCCATCATATACTAAAAATCCTAATTGTCTGGAAATGACCAAACAATATGTTGTTAGGTTCCCGCTCTGAACATGTGTAGGGATTCCAATCAAGAACACAGTTGTTCTTAGAATCATGAGGGAAAATATAACATTAACGTTGGCTCATTTTGTCTTACAACCTAGGTACTTGATATTAGCATCCACAGAATGAGGGATTACCATTCAGTTTTTTTTTGTTTTTTCTGGGGGGGACTGTGTTCCTTCATTTAGCATAAAATTTTCTAGTTCCATTAATTTTCCTGCAAAAACATATTTCATGATGTCATTTTATTTATTTTAATTTTTTTTATTATTTTCTGTATGTGTATGGAAATGTACTGTCTGCATGGGGCAAAATGTGTGCACTCGTGTCATCTTTCTTTCTTAACACTTCACCCAGTACTCCATTGGTGTAGATATACCACATTTTTGTATCACTCATCAGTTGGAGGGGCATTTTTGGGTTGGTTCCCAGCTTTTTGCTATTGTGCAGAGAGCTGCCATCTTTCATGAAACTGTACATTTATGTCTGGTGTAGGGAAGAGTTCTTTCTTCTGATGGAATACATACCCAGGAAAGTGGTTATGGGCTGGGGTCACAAGTCATTAGTGCTCATTTGAGGTTCTTTTTCTTTTAAAAAAGGTTCTCCATACTGGGCTTTCCATTAGTGGTTGTACAAGATTGCACTCCATTACCAGCAGTGTGGATGAGTGTTCCCCTTATCCCACACCCTCTCCCAGGCATTTTTGGTATCATTTATTTTCTTGATTCCTAGCCAAAAACTTATTTTGGGTTAAAGATGATTTACCTTTTAAACTGGTTTTAATTTTCAATTCCTTAATTATAATTAGTGATTGTGTATTAGTCACTTTTTGTTGCTATGTGATATTCCAAACACCTGATCAGAGGCAACTTATAAAAAGAAGGTTTATTTTTATTTGAGCTTAAGATTGAAAAAGGGTTCAGGGAAGGAATTAGAGTCCATTGTGGTGGGGAGGCATGCAGCTGGGAGGGCTGCAGCAGCAAAGCTGAAGGTCAACCACCATCTCACATGCGCACAGAGAAAGGCAGAGAGAAGGAGAGCCAAAACTGGAAGGAACCTTAGGCTTGGGGGAAAAACGTCAAACTAAGGCCTGCCCCCAGTGGGAACAGTACTACCTCTAGCCGGGCCAACACTGCTAAAGGCTCGCCAAAAACCGTGGCCACAAAAACACTGGGAGGGACAAATGTCTGAATACTGAGAAACCTATGGGGGGGGGACACTCATTCAAACAACCACAAAGTGATGGTGGAACACTTTTTTTATATTGTTTCATTTTTTTTGTATTGCTTTGTGTATTTTTAATACAGCATTTCCAATTTCAGTGTCAGGCATAGGTTTTCCCTTTCCCTTCCCCCCCCCCCCCCCCCCCCCCAGTCAGCCCCACCCCCACCCCCACGCCACCCCATCCCAGGACCCAGGACCCCATTTGCATCTTTCTGGCATAATATGACATTCCTGCATTCATTTCTCTGTTTTTTGTGTTTTCTTAACCAATTAAGGTGATAAATTTTCATGATACAAGGGGAATTTTCCTCATGTAAAAAACAATCTGCTAAAAGCCAAGGGGTTGTTGCCCAAAATATAAAACGCACCACCAGGCGCATGGGGGGGTCCCACCATGCCAGCAGTGGGGGGCGGATAGGTCAATTTCACGTTACTCAAAATGAAGGTTGTCCAGACTACATTGCTTTGGTTAGTTTTCCACCCCATTTCCCCCAATCATAGCCCTTAACTTCTACCATGCCCCCTCTTCCGCAGAGATATTTTTCCCTAGGCTTAGAAAAAAAAGGGGCAACAGTTGGATGAGGAAAGCACAAACATTTACTTTCTCTGGAGCTTGTTGTCTTGGACTCTGGTTAATTATGGCTGTTTCCTTTCATTAGGCTGACAGTTTGTCCAGGAATAAACCTTCGATCCTCGACTAATGAAGCCACAAGCAATTAGATATATAGGTAATTTTAAAAAACAGTAATTAGATTATATTAGGTAGTTATGTAAAATAACCAGGTTTTACTAATTGTGGGGGGGGCTGGAAGCGATTGGCCCCTAGCGGTTTAGGGTTTTTATTATTTGTTTTAATTTTTCAGTTAGTGTGGAAGAGCGCCGACCGCTCGTTGCAGGGAGGGACCTGGGTTCGATTCCCCCAGCACCCACATGGAATCAAACAATTGTCCTTAACTCCAATTCCAGGAGAAAACTCCAGTTCCAGGTGAGTCCGACGCCCCCTCCTCTGACCTCCGCCGGGGCATTGCACGGTCACGGTTGCCACTAGGACGTGTGGGCATGCAGACAATACAATTCATACACATATGGGGAAAAATAAATATAAAAAATTTTTAAAAAAAAAAAATTTAATAAAAAAAAAAAAAAAAAAAAAAAAAAACAGTTAATAATGTCTATGTTTCAAGGTTTAGTTTACTTTGGTATATAGATAAGGAGATGTTTTGGATGATATGTTAATCCCATTGAATTTTACAATTTTTTTTTTTCTGTTAAATTGACAGAGGTCTTACTGTGGTATAATAACATTTTGAAATCACATTAAGGGATGTAAGCTTTTGGCGTCAGCCATGGGTTATTCATCAAAGGAGATGGGTGATAAGCTTAATAGCCAATTTAAGGATTTGGGATGATTATAACAGGGGCCATTATGGTGCCTCTGCTGCAACAAGGCATTTCCAAGGTGGGGGTGAGGTGTGTAGCTGGTGGCTGACGGGAGGAAGTCTTCCTGCTTTACTCAAGGAGACTTATATTTTGGCTTTATTGGTTTTTTTTTAATGGAACCTTTTGGTAACACTCTATGGTCTATTCTTTCCAGGAGTCCATTTGTACACTTGCATGTGTGGTTTTAATACATCTTTCCCATGTATACATCAGGTCATAAAACAAAGGCAGGGGGCCTTATTGCCCCTCTTTTTGGAAGGTTATCCCAGTTTTTAGAGGGGCAAGGAGCCCCTTTAACCTTTGTTGGGGGGCTTATTGATCCCCTGGGCCAAAAACATCTCTCTTGGTAGAATTAAATCAATTGCTGGATGTCAGAAAGCTCCCTGTTTGTATATTAATTATATTTTTGCTAAAGTGCAATAGGCTTTTAAGGAGACCTTTAGTATTATATTTGGTTTCTGAAATAGAGGAAATACTTCCTTTTTCAGAGTTCCTATGGTCCTTATTTCAATTAATTAAAAGAAGGGCAGTTTTACTTTTAACTGGTTTTAATAAGAGATTACCTCTACAAAGAGTTGGCGCTCTCTCCAATTACAAGTTTGGAGGGGAATGAACCTCATCATCCCATTCATATTTCTCCTGTTTTCTTATATGGGGGGGGCGAGGGGGTAAGGAAAGTCCTCTTCTCTTGTACTACAACCCGTTGTGGCCAAACCTAGGAAGCGTTAAGTTTCATTAGGACTCCATTTATAAAATAGTGTTTTACAAGTTAGGATTCCACGGGAGGGGGTTTGTGTTTTTTGTAGCAATTCTTGCAAAGCTTTTCTCTACTTCACATGTTCAGACGAAACCCAACCACTTTCTTCTGTCACTTTCTAGTACATCCTACTCAATGCAAAACCATATCTTTTCTTTCTCGGGCTGTTAGGTTTCGTGGGACAATTTTGACTGGTTGGAACATACAAATCTTCTCCCCATAGTTAGTTTTTTAAGATTTGAATTGCAGTGTTTTTGACAAAAAGGTTTTGTATATATCTGTATCCCCCGCTGGTTTATTTTCTTCTTTTAGGTTTTTGTTTTTTTTTGGAACCCATTGATTCTCCAACAAAAAGGGCAGTTGCATTATATGTGGGCCTATTAGGGGGTGGAATCAAGGCAACAGAAAAGATTTTCATTCAAAATTCCCCAGTCGTTTTGTGGGTGACGGTTTTATGTGAGTAACTTGTGGAAAGCACAAACTTAATGTTGTAAGTTAAATCATTACTATAGGGTGAACAAGAAGGAATTGCTACAAGGGGATACTGCTACAACAAAAACAATAATTAAGAGAAACATTTGTAATGTTGCTAATCCCAAACATTATTGTCAATACAGATTTTAAGTTAAACAACTGTGGACAACAACAGGCAATTGATAACTCCAATTTTAACTCAGTTGCATTTACCATTTTTGTATTCAGAGCTTGAAAAACAATATGTTGTTTTTTAATATACCACCATATTTACTTTTAACTAAAGTCCTTAAACACCAGGTAACCCTTTTACAGAACAGGGAGTCTGCACAAAAAACTGGAATTTACTTGTTGAACTCAGGTCAATTAAAATATGCAATTAATTAAAAATAACAACACCATTGTCCCTCTCCCACCCCTCCGACCCTTTCTGAATGGATTCACCATTCTTTCAGTCAGTTTTCTGATTGCAAGTCTTTTCTGTTGCTGTTTTTTTTAAATCTATGCATCCCTCTCCACAAGAAAAAGAAATAATTATAACAATGAAGTTAATTGGCCCTAGCAATCCACATTTGAAGGGATAACCATTGTTCCTTTGTTTTTCTGGGGGAACTCTTGTGTTACCTCACTAACAAAAATGTCTTTCTAGGCCAAAATCCATTTACTGCAAAAAATTCAATGGATGTTGTTTTTTCTTTTTTTTTCTTTACCGCTTGCATAGAATTCCATTGTGTACCATGCAACCAAATTTTCTATATCCAATTCTGGTCCAGTTGAGGTGGCACCTGGGCCAGTTCAGCTTTTTGTATTTTGAACCAGAGCTTGCAATTAAATATGATGTGGCATTGTATTCTCTGCAGTTTTAGTCAGATGAAGTCCTTGTGGGTTATATTAGCCCGGAAGAAAGTAAGGTGGTATTAACTGGATCAAATAGGGGGCCGGCCGCTCATTTTGAGTCTTTCTAAGGGTTCCTCCCACACTGGCTTTTCCATTAGTTGCTTAACAAGTTTATATTTCCCATTTCAGCAATGGATGAGTTTTTCCCCTTTCCCTAAAACCCTCTCCAGCACTTGGTATCATTTTGTGTTCTTGATCCTAGGCAGGTTCCTATTGGAATAAGATGCTATCTCAAAGTGGTTTAATTTGAATTTTCCTTAATTTATTAGCTATGTTGAACACTTCTGAAGATGTTTCTCATCCAAGCCCTCATTCTCCTAATTCCTCCTCTGCTAAGTTCTCTATTTCCAGGATCTTTGCTCCCATGGTTTTGAGTGATTCATTTTTTTCTTTTCTTCTGTTTTTTTTTTTTTTTTTTTTTTTTTTTTTTTTTTTTCTTTATTTTTCTTTTTGTCAGATGTATCTGCAGCCAGTGAAAGGTTTTCCTCCCACTCTGTGGGGTTTTTCTCTTCACTTCCTTTTATTGTTTCTTTTGATTGTACAGGACGCTTTGTTGTTGTTTTTAATGAGGTCCCATTTGTCAATTGTCAAGTTTAATTCTTGTTTGGGCAAGGGCTGCTGTCTGATTTTAGGAAGTATTTTCCTCCGCCTATTTCTTATAAGTCTTTGCTGCGGAAGTATGTTTTTCTTTCTATTACCTCCAGGGCGTTTTGGGGTTTCACATTTTGAGGTCTTTGATAACATCTGGAATTATGACTTTTGTACCACGGGTGTGAGGATAGGGGTGGTTTTTTAATTCCATTCTCTACAAGTCGGGTTATCAAGTTTATAGTTTACGCCCAAACCAACCACTTAAACTGAACTACTGAAGAATTTGCTTTCTTTCCTCCATTGTGACTTCATGGCCCCATTGTCAAATATTTAGGTTGTCTGGGAATGAACTGAATCTTTGAATGACAATTGGCAATTTTGATCAGTTTGGGACTTACGTTTTATTCCAATTCGGTCAAAACTGTCTGTTTTGTGCACAGTCCCAGGCTGTTTATGACTAATAGAAATTTGGTAAGTATAGGTTTTAGTTTTTGATTTTGTTGGTTAGAGTGTACACCATGTTGATATTTTTCGGCTAAAGGTGGGTCTTTGCTTTGGCTTGTTTTGGGGGTTTCTTTTGGATTTTTCCAAAAATGGGAAAATTGAGGATTTTTTCTCCAAGCCTGTGAAGAAACACTTTCAGGGATTTTGATTGGGATTGGCATTAAATTCTGTACACATCTACGGTTTGGTAGGCTGGAACCTTTTTTTACTATAATTTATTTTTTTCCCAATCCATGGCAATGGAGGGGTTCTCCATTCTCTGAGCGTCTTCCTCAATTTTCCATTTTCGGGGTTAAAATTTTTGCTTTGTTAGAAATCCTTGGTGTTCTTTGGTTAGGTTTTTCCCCTAGGGAATTTTATTGTTTTTTGAGGCTATTTTTGTGAGTGGGGAAGGTCTTCTCCTCGTAGTCCTTTCTTTCAGGTTGGCTTGTGTTGGTTGCTTACTGTTGGAAAAGAAAGGCTAACTGATTTTTTTTCTAAGATTTTTATTTTGTAACCCTTTGGCCCTTTACTGAAGCTCTTAGGTCGATTCTAAGAGTTTCCTGGTGGGAGAGTTTCGTCTCATCCGTTAGGTTAGGGGACATCATATCTAATCAGCAAACGGGGGATAGTTTGACTTCCTTCTTTTCCAATTACCTTAGAACAAACCTTTTAATTCCTTTTCTTGCCTTATTGACCTAACAAGGGTTTCAAGCACTATTGGACAGGAAAAAGTCGGTGGACAGGGGCAGCCTTGCCCGAGTTTCCTAACTTCTTAGAGGAATGCTTCTGTTCGGTTCCCCGTTTTTTTAGGATGTTGGCTGTGGGTTTCCTTGTATATGGCTTTGACTAAATTGAGGAAAGATGATAATTCCCTCAGTTCTTAAATTCTCTTCTAGGAACTTGAAACTTTAGGGTTGCTGGATTTTTGTCAAAGGGCTTTCTCTGCATCAATTGAGGTGACTGTATGGTGGTTGTGGGTTTTTTTGTTCTTCAGTCCTCCATTTATATGTTTTAAATGATTATTTATTGGATTTTCATTATGTTGAAAAACGATCCCTGCATTCTGGGATGAAATTCCCACCTTGGTTTATTGTTGGATGATTCTTCTTGATGTGGGTTCTGTGTGTATTTGCCAGTATCCGTTCTTAAGAATTTTTGGCATTCTGTGTTTTCATTAGGGGGGAAGATGGGGTCTATAGTTTCCTTTTTTTGTCGTATCTTTACCTGGTTTTTGGTAACAGAGTGATTCTGGCTTCAAAGAAGGAAATCTTGGTGGAAGGAACTCCCCTTCATTTGTATCCTTCTAAACAACTGAGTAGTAAATGGTTGTAAGTCTTTTTGAAAATATTTTTTTTTTAGATTCTCCCATGAAAACCATTCTTGGGGCCTGATCATTTTTGTTTTGGGAGGTCACTTTAACTACACTTCAATTTCTTTCCTGTATTATGGGTCTATTTATACTGTCAATCCTCTTCTTGGTTTGAAGCTTTTGTTGATTTTCACTAGGATTTCAGATATTTATCCATCTCTTCTAGGTTTTCACAAACTTAGTATTAGAGTATTATCTTTTTAAAGTATTCCCTTATGATCGTCTGGATCTTTTCATTGTCTGTTGTGATATATTTCCCTTTCATCACATATTTCTTTGATTGTGGTTGTTCCTTGTTTCTTTTGATTAACTGGGCAAAGGATCTGTCTACTTTATTTAAAAAAAAAAAAAAAAAAAAAAAAAAAAAAACCTTTTGGATTCATTGATTTTTTTGTTATGGTTTTCTTTGTTTCTATTCATATTATCTGGCTCTGATTTTTGTTTATTTTTCTTCTCTGCTGGGCGTTTATGGTTCATCCTTCTGTTGTTCTTCTCAAGTCTATTTAGCTGGCACACTGTGTTAGATCACTTGTGCTCTTTCCTCTTTCTTGTTTTTTTTGTTTGTTTTGTTTTTGTTGTTTGTTGTTTTGTTTTTATTAAATATAGGGCACCTTTAGAACTATAAACTTCCCTCTTAGGGGGGGGACTCTTCTTTTAAAGTTTAAAGGTTCCCATAGGTTTTGCTGTGTTGTTTTATCATTGTCATTCAGTTCCAGGAACGTTTTTATTTCTTTTTTTTTAAATTTCTTCTTTAACCCACTCATTATTCAGGAAAGTGTTGTTTAGTCTCCATGTGTTCTTGTAGGTTGTAGGGTTTATCCTGGTATTGGCATTGAGTCTTATTGCACTGTGGTCTGATAAAATACATGAGATTATTTCAATCTTTTTGTATTTGTTGAGTTTTTTCCTGTGTCCCAGTATATCGTCTACTTTGGAGAATTTTCCATGAGGTGCTGAGTAGAAAGTGTATTCTCTGGTGTTTGGGTGAAATATTCGATAGATGTCTATGAGGTCCATTTGGTGTATTGTATAATTTATTTCAGTTGTCACTCTGTTTATCCTTTGTCCTGTTGATCTGTCTGGGGGACTTAACGGGGTATGTAAGTCCCCTACTATTAGTGTGCTGGGGTTAATCTGTGCCTTGAGATCCTCAAGAATTTTCTTTATAAAGTTTGTTGCACCAGCGTTTGGTGCGTGTATATTCATGATTGTGAGATCTTCATCGTCAATTGTTCCTTTAATAAAGATGTAATGGCCCTCTTTGTCTCTTTTGATTTCTTTTGTTTTGATGTCTGTTTTGTCTGATATTAGTATAGCTATACCCGCTTTCTTTTTGGTACCATTTGCTTGGAGTACTTTCTTCCATCCCTTCACCTTAAATTGGTGCCTATCCTTGAAACTGATATGGGTTTCTTGTAAAAAGCATATAGATAGTTTTTTTTTTCCTAATCCATTCTCCCAGTCTATGTCTTTTGATTGGGGAGTTTAGCCCATTAATATTTAAGGTTATAATTGAAAGATGGATGTTGCTTCCTTTTACTTTGTTATCCATTTGGACTTCTAGCTTCTGATTTGCTTACATTTTTATTAGTTTCTTTTCCTAGGTGTTTGAGGATTGTTGCTCCTCTCTTCTGCCCTTTGAAATGCTTCAAGTATTTTATGAAGAGTTGGTTTTCCAGACATGTATTCTAACATCTTGTTTATGACATGGAAGATTTTTCTCTCTCCTTCAACTATAGTCGACATTTTTGCTGGGTAAAATATTCTGGGTTGGCACCCATAGTCCTTTAACACTAGGAATGCTTTGCTCCATGTTCTTTTTGCTTTCTTGGTTTGAGCCGAGAAGTCAGTTGTAATTCTGATGGGTTTTCCTTGGTGTGTGACTTTTTTGTTGTTGTTGTTTTGTAGCCTTCAGAATTTTGTCTTTGTTTTGGGCATCTAGCATCTTAAATATGATATGGCCTGGGGAGTTTCTTTTCTGTTCTTGTCTATTTGGAGTCCAATGTGCTTCTTGTATTTGTATGGGTTTGTCTATTTTTAGTTTGGGGAAATTTTCATCTATTATTTTTTTGAAGATCTGATCAATACTACTCTCTTGAGATTATTCTCCTTCCTCAATTCCTATGATGCAGAGGTTTGATCTTTTCATAGTGTCCCATATTTCCTGGTTGTTCCACTTTTGTGTATTTTTAAATTTTTCATAATCTTTATTTGAGTTTTTTAGTTGCTCTGTGTTATCTTCCAGATCTGATACTCTTTGTTCTGCTTCCTCCATTCTACTTCTGAGGCTTTTTCCTTTCCTTTCTTCCTGATTGGATGAGCGTTCTATTTCCTTTTTCTTTTCATTCTGTGTTTTCTTTAGTATTTCCATTTCCTTTTTGAACTTCTCCATTTCTTCTTGGTGCTCCTTATTTCATTGGTTGGCTTCCTTTTTCAGTGTTTCTACTTCCTTTCATGGTTTGTTTTTTTCTCCCTCTAGTTCTTTCTGGAGTTTGTCAATCTTTTCCTTTAGTTCTTTCTGAAGTTTGTCATTGTATTCCTCTAGGTCCTTTTTGAGTTTTTCTTTCTCTCTCTTTAGTTCTCTGAATTCTTCTTTATTTTCTTTAATTTCTCTGCATATGTCTGCAATTATTCCTCTAAGCTCTGTTCCTTGGGTCTCCTCCAGTGGGATCCCATTGTAGCTATCTCCTCCAGGTTTGGTAGAGCCTGATGCAAGATTATCCATCCTCTGCCTTTCCCATGTTGTCCCTTCATCGTGTCCCTGGCATGTGGGTTTCTCTTTTGTGGTTCAAATCACAAATGTCTTTTCACTATTTTAGCAGATGGTTTTGCTCACCTTCTTCTAATGCTTTTTTTTTCTTTCCTCCTCCTTGTTTGTGGAGTATTGACTTGTCTAGGTTTCAGGCTTTCAATTTTGTTTATATATTGGGTATTGGAAGCCTAAGTCACACTTCTCTTCCTGTTCTGAAGGTTCTCCAAAAGAAAGCCCACTTGGATTCTCACCAATTCCAGTTGGCGGGGGGGTGGTATGCCTGATTTAGCCTGCGTCCAGGTACCTGCCTGAGTGACTTACAGCCTCCTGCCTGTACCTCAGGAGCTGGCCCACCATAAAATATTTTTCGCAAACATTTATCTGCACACAAAAAGCAAAGGAAGGGAAATCTTCAAAAAATTAGCTATGCAGTAGAAATATTGGTGAATAAATAATTAAAATTTAGCAACTAAGTTTAACACTGAACATGCCTGCAAAGGTCAGTGGAAACAGAAGATGAATGGCTAAAATGTATAACAGTTAGAGGCTTTGGGAGCAACTTCTTAAATAGCAGGGAATATGAACTGAAAATCTGAAGATACAATAGGAATTTTTCAAGTAGAACAAGCAAGTGTCAGAGCAGTGAGCACAGAAAACACAACATATTATTGCACAGTTCAGAATCTCAACATTCCTGAACTTTAAGCACAAAAACAGGTCAACAGAAGTAAGGGGAAGTAAAGAGAGGCAATTCTGGATGAATATAGATATCATTTTGTAATTATAATTTCAATGGGCCTGGAATTTATAAGAAGATACACAAAGCAGTCAGTAGAAGTTAGATGATTTGAACTATGTTACATCAAAGACTGATTTAAATGTAATTCAAACATGCTCACACACTATAGAGAAGCAATTCCTGGGAAAACTAGATATGAAATATTTAGTCTTAAATATTTCTCCCACAACACACTGTGATCCTCTCTGCCAACTGCCTTATCATATTTGGTTCATCTTTCTTTTCTTGGGGGGGGAGGAAAGTGTTTATTCAGCTTACATCCCCTGGGTCACAGTTCTTCACTCAGGGAGCCCAAGGCAGGAACTCAGGGCAGGAACCTGGAGGCAGGAGCTGAGGCACAGACCATGGAGGAATGCTGTTTACTCACTTGCTCCTCTGGCTCATGCCCAGCCTGCCTTATATTTTTTTATTAATGCTTTGCGTATTTCATAGATCATTTTCCAGTTCCAGGAATATTTCCCTTTCCCTTCATCCCACCCCCTCACCCCACCCAATCCCAGATCATGCATTCTGCCATAACTTTCCTGCATCTTTCTCTGTTTTTTTCTTCATTTTTTAACAATAAGTGATAATTTTATGAGTACAAGCATCCTTCATGTAAAACCAATTTGCAAGCAGTTGTGCCCAAACCCACACAGCCCATGGGTCCCATCATCCAGCATGGTGGGCTTTTATGTTCAATCAAGTTGATCCAATGAGGGTCCAGACTATATTGTAGTTTCACCATTCACCCCAATCGCAGCCCTTACATTCTACCACGCTCCCTCTTATGCAAATTGTTCCCTAGGCTTAGAAAAGGGGCACAGGTGGATGAGAAGCAAAACAGTCTACTTTCTCTGGAGCTGTTGTCTTGGACTCTGGTCAATTTTGGCTGTTTCATTTCATGGGCTGACAGTTTGTCCAGTAATAACCTTTCAATCCTACTAAGGAAGCACAAGAAATTAGATATATAGGTATTTAAACAGCACTAATTGTTATGGTAGGTTACTTTGTTATAGGAATATTGGTGAATAAATCATTAAAATTTAGCAATTAATTTTAACACTGAACATGCCTATAAATGTCAGTGGAAACAGAAGATGAATGGCTAAAATGTCTAACAGTTAGAGTCTTTGGGAACAACTTCTTCTATAGGATGGAATATGACCTGAAAATCTGAAGATACAATAGGAATTTTTCAAGTAGAACAAGCAAGTGTCAGAGCAGTAAGCACAGAAAACACAACATATTATTGCATAGTCCAGAATCTCAACATTCCTGAACTTTAAGCACAAAAACAGGTCAACAGGAGTAAGGGAAAGTAAAGAGAGACAATTCCGGATAAACATAGATATCATTTTGTAATTATAATTTCAATGGGACTGGAATTTATAAGAAGATACACAAAGCAGTCAGTAGAAGTTAGATGATTTTAACTATGTTACGTCAAAGACTGATTTAAATGTAATTCAAACATGCTCATGCACTATAGAGAAGCAATTCCTGGGAAAACTAGATATGAAATCAAATATTTAGGCTTACTTATTTCTCCCACAACACACTGTGATCCTCTCTGCCAACTGCCTTATCATATTTGGTTCATCTTTCTACAGGATCTCTAAATTACTGTTGTCTATCATTGAAAGCGGAGACCATTCTGTATTAGTTGTTGGATCTCCAGTTTGTTGGCATATTTTGCGCTTGTAGAGGATAGGTTGGAGCAGTGCAGGGCTTAAGACTGATTTGATCATCTATTGTTATGATCCAGGCACATATACCTAGAAATTTCCAAGGCATTAACAATAAGGCCCTTTTGGAGAAAACCGATTTAAATCATAAGGTGGAATGATCCGGTAAATAAATAACTATGAAACAGGAAAGCAAAAAAAATATAATTTTAGACCCATAGTAATTGAATACCATTTAAAGCATGAGTTTTCAAATGTTGCTGCCCATTGGAATGAGCAATTAATCTTTGGGACAATCCATATTCTACAAGCTAACTGATGTATTTTCCTTTGGATTGTCCTTGAGATATGAAATATGTATTAGCATTTAAAATAAGTTTGGATAGTGGAAAAAATCCACAAAATACAATATTTAAATTTTGCTATAGAATAATTGATCAATGCAGAGTTATGGTCATATTAAGTGGCACAGAGATTAATGTTTGATTAGGGTAGCATGATTCTTGCTCTTATAAGTACATTTAGTTGAGATGTGACTCTTCTCTATTATTGCTATTCTAAGCAGATGTTCATTTGTCATTCATAAGAAATTAGGGTTTGAATATCCTGCACATGTTGCCAAATGTTATCAATGACGGATTCTCAGCCTTTTTTTTCTCTATACATCTATTAAAATAGTTCATATTGTTTCATTTTATGATTAACATGTGCTCTTTTGTGGTGCAGAAATAAATCTCCTGTGTAGCCCAAGTTTCATGTCCACAAATGATTGTATTGCTTATTCAGCAGATGTCCAACACAATGGTTTCTCCCAAGAGAACTGCATGCTAAAGCTTAAAGATTTTTATTTTGAAATGTGGCCAGTATTTCATTGTAACTTGTTAAAACCCCTGAGAAAGCTGCATGTTTAATGCACAGAGTTTAACTCAGACCAATGACTAAGGAGTATATTGTGTCAAAGTCAACCATTTAAGCCACATTATGGAAGTGACAAGGCACAATATGAAGTACATACCTGTGGATGCTCAGGATTACAAAACCATTTCCTGCACACTAGTGAATAAAGGATGCAGGTATAATCACTCTACAGCTATATAATTTTAAGCACTTAACAGAATTTTTGGGTTTTTGCATGTTTTACAATTTGTATTTTATAATAATTTTATTAGCAATGTTTTAAAAGACAAATAAAATGATTACATTGAACACTTTGCATAGGTTGGAAAATTTGGAAAAGGAGTGAATGTCAAACTCAGATTATAGCAAAAAGGAAAAATTTCATATTATTGTTGGAGCTTGGTTGCACAGTATTTCAGTAAATAATACTCAGAAATTATAATAAAATTATAGAAATGCAAATGTATACTTTGAAAAACAGTCAGTAGTTTTTACTTTGAGATTTATAACAGTTTAGTTATTATAACACTTCCTTTTATTTCATTTTTAAACGACCCAGACTGTGAACAAGTGAATGCCCACTGAGGTTGTAGAAAAATAATAATAATAAAAAAAACAGAACAAGCTCTCGGCACCTGGAAAGGGAGAGATATAATATTGAGGTCTGGATGCCCAGGAACATGGGTATAATCAGGACTACAGCTGAGCCCCAAGGGGAGGTGGCAAGTCCCTTCTAGAGAATCAGTCCCCTGAAGACCAAAATCTGACAGTGGCAGACCACCCCTTTCCCTCCACTAAGTTCAATACAGAGGCAAAGAGACTGCCATGCACCACGTCAGACCTCAGGTGAGAATACTGTGGGAAATATCATCACTCAAAGAAGGCTGAAACTGCTGATAAACATTAGGAAGTCCTTCATCCTCTATACTGCTTCACTATCAGCACACCAGGAGAAGGATGTAGAACCATGACTCATGGAAGAGACCAAACATCTAGGCACATGTGAAGTGACCACAGCTCCAGCTACTGGGAAAAATTATAGCTACAGCACACAGCAATATATATAGATATATATATATATATATATATATATATATATATATTATACTGTGTGTTCCTGCTTCTCTATATGTGGATATTTTTAATTTTATTTATTTATTTTCTTTGTGTATGAATGTACTGTCTGCATGCAGGTCTATGCACCCGTGTCGTGCAATGCCACGGAGGTCAGAAGAGGGTGTCGGATTCCCATGGAACTGGAGTTCTCCTGGAATTGGAGTTACAGGCGGTTCTCAGCCGCCATGTGGGTGCTGGGGATCGAACCCGGGTCCTCTGTAAGAGCAGTCAGCCCTCTTAACCGATAGGCTATCTCTCCAGCCCCCATATGTGGATTTTTTAATGTCCAATAGTTTTATAGATGTGTTTAAACTTTTCATTTTTCTGGATTTAAGTTTGCCAAATAAAATGTATCTAGAAATTCATCCATTTCTTTTACTTTTGTCCAATTCAGAGAAATATAATTTTTACAATATTTCTTCATGATTCTTTTAATTATTAGGTGCCTTTTGTAATGTGTCAGTTTTTATCTCTAACGATTTCAGTTTAGGTCTTCTTTCCCTTTATTTTGGTTGATTTAGCAAATGGTTGCCAGGGCTCTCTCTAGTATATACTGTATATTTGGTATGTTATTTTAGTTTTAATCTTTCTTATTTTTTCACATTTTTCTCTTTCAATTTTTTATTACTCAAAAATATGATTATGTATCTTCTGCCCATATACATTAATTACCGTGTCTGAAAGTAAGTGGTAAGCTAATTCTATGGCTCATTAAGAGATTCACATTATAACATCACAGTTGGTTTCAGCTAAAATAAATATTTCAATTGGGGGATTTGGTACAAGCATCCACAAATGAGGGAAACCATTCCACCTTTGTTTTTGGAACTGTGTTACTTCACTTAGCATAATGGCTTCAAGTTCCATCCATTTACCTGCATCATTCATGATGTTATCTTTCTTTACCACTCTGTAGAACTCCATTGTATAGATGCACCACTTTTTTTTTTCTCCAAGAAGTTCTGGTATCACCAGCACCATCTCAGCATCTTGAGTCCTGGTATCATTGGATCCATCTTAGCATCTTGAGTGCTGGGATCACTGGCTCCATCTCTGTGTCTTGAGTGCTGGGATAACTAGCTCTGTCTCTGGGTCTTCAATGCTAGGATCACAGGCTCCAAAATTTCTGGGATCACTAGCTCCATCTCAGCATCTTTTTATTAAAATTTTGTTATTATATTTTTTGTACAAGATTATGTTACTAATCAGGTCTAGACCCGTGTCCCCCACCCTAACAACTCACCCCACCAGAGTTCATGCATTCTGCCAAACATGCTTTTCATCTCTTTCTCAGTATTTCTCAAAATTCTCCATGTGGAAGTTGACTGTTTTCAGCAGAAGTTCACAATTTCAGTCAGTTCTTTGATGTAGTCCTTTCTGTTGTTGTTGTTGTTGTTGTTGTTGTTTCCAATATGCATCACTCCCAACTACTTGGACAAAAGCCCAAAGGGCCAGGCACAAGAAATACTTGCTACTAGGTAATTGGCACTAGCATCCACAGTTGAGGGATATCACTCGTCATTTGTTTTTATGGGACTGTGTTACGTCACTTGACATAATATCTTCTAGTTCCAACCATTTACATGCGAAACTCATGATGTCATCTTTCTTTAGCACTGCATAGAAATCCATTGTGTAGATGTACCATATTTACTCTATCCATTCGTCAGTTGAGGGGCACTTGGTTTGGTTCCAGCTCCTTGCTATTGTGAAGAGAGCTGTAATAAACATGGCTGTGCATGTATCTCTGCGGTAAGATGTCTTGTGGGTTCATGCCCAGGAGTGGTATGGCTGGGTCAGGTGGCAAGTTCATTCCAAGTCTTCCAAGGGTTCTCCACACTGCTTTCCTTAGCTGCTGTACAAGTTTACATTCCCACCAGCAGTGGATGAGTGTTCCTCTTTCCCCACAACCTCTCCAGCATTTGGTATCATTTGTTTTTTTGATCCTAGCCAGTCTTATAAGAGTAAGAAGATATCTTAGAGTGGTTTTGATTTGCATTTCCTTAATGATTAATGATGTTGAACACTTAAGATGTTTCTTAGCCATCTCTAATTCCTAACTTGTGAAGTCTCTGTTCAGTTCTTTGCTCCGTCTATTGAGTGGGTCATTTGTTTTCTTTCTTCTTTGTTTTTTTAGTAGTTTATATATTCTGGAAATCAATGCTTTGTCAGATGTTTCTGTGGTGAAGTTTTCTTCCCATGCTGTGGGATTTCTCTTCACTTCCTTGATTGTTTCTTTTGATGTACAGAAGCTTTTGAGTTTAATGAGGTCAAATTTGTCAATTGTCGACCTTGATTCTTGTGTAGCTGCTGTCTGATTTAGGAAGACTTTTCCTATGCCTATGTCTTATAATCTGCTGTCAACATTTTCTTCTGTCACCTTCAGAGTTTGGGGCTTCACGTTGAAGTCTTTGATCCATCCTAAGTTGACTTTTGTACAGGGTGAGAGGTAGGGGTTTAATTTCATCCTTCTACAAGTGGTGATCCAGTTTTGCCAATACCACTTGCTGAAGATGCTGTCTTTTCTCCATTGTGTCTTCTTGGCCCCCTTGTCAAATATGAGATGCCTGAACTTGTATGTGCTCAAGTTTGGATCTTAGGTTTTGTTCTATTGGTCAAAAGTTTTGTTTTTGTGCCAGTACTAAGCTATTTTAATGACTATAGCCCTGTAGTGTAGTTTGAAGTCTTGTATAGAGATCCCCCCTGTATTGTTCTTTTCACTTAAGGTTGTTTTGGCTATTCAGGGTCTTTTGTTTTTCCAAATGAATTTAATGACTACTTTTTCCAAGCCTGTGAATAAATTCTTGGTGATTTTAACCGGGATTGCCTTAAATCTATACAAGAGTTTGGGTAGAATATATATTTTTACTATATTAATTTTCCCAATCCATGAGCGTGGGAGGTTTTTCCAACTTCTGATGTCTTCTTCAGTTTCTTTCTTCAAGGATTTAAAGTTTTTGTTGTAGAGATCTTTGGTGTCTTTGTTTAGGATTGTTCCTAGGTATTTTATTGTTTTTGAGGCTATTGTGAATGAGAAGGTCTCCTCTAATTCTTTCCTCAGTTGCTTTCTGTTTGTGTAAAGAAATGCTACTGACTTTTTAGGTTAATTTTGTATCCTGCCATTTTGCTGAAGCTGTTAATCGTTTCTAGGAGTTTTCTGGTGGAGCTTTTACAATCCCTTAAGTAAACAATCATATCATCAGCAAATAGGGATAGCTTGACTTCCTCTTTTCCAATTAGTACTCCGTTAATTTCTTTTTCTTGCCTTGTTGCTCTAGCAAGTGTTTCAAGCTCTATATTGAAGAGGAGTGGTGATAGGGGCAGCTTTGCTGAGTTCCTACCTTTAAAGGGAATGTTTCTGTCATTTCCCCATTTAGGATGATATTGGCTGTGGGTTTCCTGTATAGGGCTCTGATTACATTGAGGAATGAACATTCCAATCCAATTCCTTCTAGGACTTTAAGCATGAAGGGATGCTGGATTTTGTCAAAAACTTTTACTGCATCAATTGAGATGATGGCGTGGTTTTTGTCTTTCAGTCCATTTATATTCTTGATGATATTTATTGATTTTCATATGTTGCACCATCCCTGCATCTCTGGTATGAATCCAACTTGGTCATAATGGATGATCTTCTTGATGTGGGTCTGTATGCGATTTGCCAGTATCCTGTTTAAAATTTTGGCATCTGTGTTCATGAGGGAGATGGGTCTATAGTTCTCCTTTTTGGTTATATCTTTGCCTTCTTTTGGTAATAGAGTGATGCTGGCTTCATAGAAGGAATTTGGGAGGATTCCCTCTGTATTCTTCTAAACAATTTCAGTAATAATAGTTGTAAGTCGTTTTGAAATGTTTTATAGAATTATGCCATGAAACTGTCTGGGCCTGGGCTTTTTTTTTAGTTGGGAGGTTTCTTATTACATCTTCAATTTCTTCATATATTATGGGTCTGTTTAAGCTGTCAATCTCTTCTTAGTTGAGCTTTGGTTATTCCCAGGATTTCAGATATTCATCCATTTCTTCTAGGTTTTCAAACTTGGTAGAGTATAGGTTTTTTAAGTATTCCTGTATGATTTTTTGGATCTTTTCCTTGTCTGTTGTTATATTTCCTGTATTCGTCACTTTTCTGTTGCTGTGATAAAGCACCATGACCAAGGAATTTATAAAAGGAAGAGTGGATTGACAGTTCCAGGGAACTAGAATCCATTGCGGCGGGAGGTGTGGCAGCTGGATCTGGAGCAGCAAACCGAGGGTCACGTCTCACAAAGAGCACAGGAAGCAGAGAAAAAAACTGGAGACCACGAGGCTTGTTAAAACTCATTAAGCCTGCCCCCAGTGACACACTTCCCCCAGCATGGCCACACCTTCTAAGACCTCCAAAAACAGCGCCACCAACTGGAG
>VZQC01002336.1:1394091-1405301 GCA_009823505.1 Rhizomys pruinosus
GAGGCTTGTTAAAACTCACTAAGCCTGCCCCCAGTGACACACTTCCCCCAGCATGGCCACACCTTCTAAGACCTCCAAAAACAGCGCCACCAACTGGAGACAAATGTCTGAATACTTACAACCTATGGGGGACACTCATGCAAACCACCACATTCCACTCCCTAGCCCCCATAGGCTCCTGACCATATAAAATGCAAAATGCATTTAGTCCAACCTTCAAAGTCCCTGCAGTCTTTACCAGTCTCAATGCCATTCAAAAGTCCACAGTCCAAAGTTTCCTCTGAGACTCAGGCCAGTCTCCCAAACTATAAGCTCCTGTAAAATCAAAAGACAAATGACATACTCCCAACATACAGTGGAACCGAATACACATTCCCATTTCAAAAGGGAGGAATAGAGGCATAGCGAGGAAATACTGGACCAAAACAAGACCGAAAACCAGCAGGGCAAACTCCAAGTCCAGTAGCTCCACATGCAACCTCTGGGACTTGACTTCCAAAGGGCTTAGATGGCTCAGCTCTTCCAGCTTTGTTTGAAACATACACCTCTTTCTTAGGCCGGTACCACTCCCAGTATGCAGCTCTCATTGGCAAATATCTCACAGGTCTGGCATCTCGAAAGTCTTCTTGGGGTCTCCGATGCCCACCAGGTTTCACATTCACAGCTTCACGCAATGGCCTATCAGGGCCTTCTTTATTCAGGGACAACCCTGCTGTACTCTGCCTGGCCTCTTTGGCTCTCTGAAACCGTGGAGGAAGAACTGATGACCCCTTCACTCTTGCGAACGTCATGCCTCTAAAGCCAGCACCACGTGAATGAAATTGCTGAATCTGACTGCAAGTTCCGGACGGACCCTGGCCCATTTCACCCACATTTGCAACTTTTCTCTGCCCTGGACTTGCTGGAGGATTAGCTGGGTGTGGTCTTGTCCTGAAGGTACCGATTCTTTTGTTTACTTGTAAATCTCGAGGCCTCTCCTTAATTGCTTTAATCTTCTTATGAAAGGAAACTCTACTTCACAAGCCTTGGCTCCACCTTTAATCTTCCTAGTGCAGTTATCAGATCCAAACTGTAGATTCTGCATTTCTTTCTGCCCCATCTGCTCTTCTTCACTGTAGAGCTGCACAATATTCACCATTAAAAGCCACGCCACCATTTCTACATTAGGCTGACTTGAAATATCCTCTGCCAAAGACATCAGTCCACCGCTTTTCAACTTAGCATCAGGCAAGCATCTGGGCTGCGGGCAAACTACTGCCAGACTCTATCAAAATATCCCGGTTGCTGCCTAAGTCTTTATTTTCCCCTGGAACCACATCTTTTGCAGCCATGCTTTCTTCCAAGCCTCCACTAGAATGGCCCTTTAAGCTCTGCTTACAATAGTCAACAGCCTTTCCAGTCCAAAGTTTCAAAGTCTTCCACACTTCTCCAAACATCCACATGGTCAGGTTCTTCACAGCCAACAGCCCACTCTCTGGTACCAATTTACTGTATTCGTCACTTTTCTGTTGCTGTGATAAAGCACCATGACCAAGGAACTTATAAAAGGAAGAGTGGATTGAGGGTTCCAGGGAAGTAGAGTCCATTCTGGTGGGAGGCGTGGCAGCTGGATCTGGAGCAGCAAATCGAGGGTCACATCTCGCAAAGAGCACAGGAAGCAGAGAGACAGGAGACCACGAGGCTTGTTAAAACTCACTAAGCCTGCCCCCAGTGACATGGCCACACCTTCTAAGACCTCCAAAAACAGCGCCACCAACTGGAGACAAATGTCTGAATACTTACAGCCTATGGGGGACACTCATGCAAAACACCACATTTCCCTTTTCATCATGAATTTTATTGATTTGGAGTTGTTCCTTCTTTCTTTTGGTTGCCTGGGCTAGAGGTCTGTCTATCTTGTTTATTCTTTCAAAGAACCAACTTTTGGATTAATTGATTTTTTGTATTGTTTTCTTTGTTTCTATTTCATTGATTTCTGCTCTGATTTTTGTTATTTCTTCCTGTCTTTTGCATTTAGGGTCCATCTGTTTTAGCCTCTCAAATGCTTTAAGCTGCAGTGTTAGATCGTTCACTTGTTCTCTTTCTGTTTTCCTGATGTAGGCACCCAGAGCTATAAACTTCCCTCTTAGGACTGCTTTTAAGTTATCCCATAGGTTTTGTTGTGTTGTATTATCATTGCCATTCAGTTCCAGGAATGCTTTTATTTCTTTCTTTATCTCTTCCTTGACCCTTTCATAATTTGAAAGTGTTTTGTTTAGTCACCATGTGTTCTTGTAGATAGTACGGCTTATCACAGTGTTGATATTGATCTTTATTTCACTGTGGTCTGATAGAATGCACGATATTATTTCAATCTTTTCGTATTTGTGGATGATTCTTCTGTGTCCCAGTATGTGGTCCATCTCAACATCTTGAGTACTGGGAATACTAGTTCCATCTCAGCATCTTGAGTCCTGAGATCACCAGCACCATCTCACCATCTTAATCCTTGTATCACAGGCTCTGAAAAGTTCTGGGATAACCAACTCCATCTCAGTGTCTTGAGTGCTGGGATTTCCATCTCAGTGTCTTGAGTGCTGTGATCCCAGCACTCAAGTTGCTGAAATGGAGCCCAACATCCCAGCACTCAAGTTGCCGAGATGATTTTTCATTTTCATTTAATCTTCAGAAATTCTAAATTTCCTTCTTGTTTTCTGTTTCAATGCATTCATCTTTGAACATTGCAGTATATGTTCTTCATATGTTTGCATATTTTCTGTAGTTTTTCTGCTATGTATTTCTAACTTATGGGAAGTTTCTTTTCTGGCCTTGTCTATTTAGTGTTTGGGGTACCTCTTGTATCTGGATAGAGTTCCTTTTGCATGGATTTAGGAAGATTTCTTCTATGACCTAATTAAAATCAGTTCTTGAAATTTTCATCTATGGTTTTACTAAAATATTTTATATAGCTATTATGTGAATATTTTTACATTCAAGTGTTCGTGTAATACATAAGTTTTTTTTTTTTTTTTTTTTTTTTTTTTTTTTTTTTTTTTATGGAGTTCCAGTATTATTGAATGGTCCATTCATACAGTGCTAAAATTATAATTATTGATGTTAGCAGAGTTATCTAATGTCTCTGTTTTGGCTTCACACCCTGGTATTCTATCTTTCACATGATCCATTTTTAAAGGTTTTTAGAAAAATAGTTTATTATTATTACTTTATGTGTATGGGTGTACTGTTTGCAGGTATGTTATGTACCCATGTTGTGTAATGCCTGCAATGTCCGAAGAGGGTGTTGGATCCCCTGGAACTGGAGTTATGGGTAGCTTTTAGTGACAATGTTGGTGCTTGGAAACAAACTCAGCTCCTCTGAAAGATCAGCCAGTGCTATTAACTGCTGAGCCATGTCTCCAGCATGTCACATGATGTATTTTATTGCTGAGTTTTTTTTTTTTTTCACTAAATTTTTATTTGAACTATTTGGAATTTATTTACCAGCATGATTTTGGTTTTGATTTTCTTCAGTGTTTACATCTCTTTATTAAATTATATTATCATATTATAAATTTCCCTTCAACTTTCAATTAAGCTTAGTTTTCTTGGAAATCATTGACATTCTCATCCTCCTTGATTTGTTTTACCATATGTACCATGATTATTTTGAATGCTGCATCTGGAATTACATAGAATTAATTTCAATCAAGATCATTTGTGTGAGGCTAGTATTTTTTTGTGGAGACAAATTGCATTGGATTTTCATGTTTCTTTTATTTTGTACTGATTTATGTCCATCTGGGATTACATTTAAGTATTTTGGTTTTGTTGTTCGTTTAACTGAAGTGCTTCTCTTCTTTCAGTGGATTTGTTTGTAGTGTTCAGGAAAGACTAAGTTGTAGTGCAGTTGCAACACTTTCATCTGTTAAACCGGTGTTCTTGGGCACCAGGCTTTACCTATAATCTGTCCACATGGGATGATTAAGGTCTACAGCAACACTCAGTATCAAGGAGTTAACCCACTCTGATAATAAAGGACCAGGTAATGAAACATATATTTGGTGAGTATCAATTACTTTAGAGAGCAAATGAACCCCAGTAGTACTTGATATACTAATAATATATTAATATGAGTGGAAAAGAAAGAAGGGTAAGTAATTACAAGGAGGATAACAATAAATATTAAGTTGATAGAAAATAGAGGAGAGGGACATATACAGAAGTGACAATAATTGAAGCAGAGAAAAAATTGGGGGAGTTTATGGGGATTTTGATTAATGGTAAACTGAAAAGAAGAGATAAAGATGCATGCACTGATATCATAAACCAGGTCTGCTTTGGAATTTGGAGGAGGTATTCTAAGTATAATGTACATGCAAAAGAAGAAAAAATAAAAATTAAGGAGAGAAAGGGGTTTGGATATTACAGGAGTAGCATGAGGAGATCATTGTGGTGATTCGATTGCCTGATATATTTGCTATGGTGTCAGTTATAGCAGACTACAAATGTTTTTCAAATGGAACAACTGTACTCAGGCAATGTGCCAGTATTGATTTATTTATTCATATAAATTTTATTTATATCGGCTATATGATTTGGGGAAGCTGGATGAACAATACAGAGCTTATATCAGCACTGCTTTTGGAAGTTCTTATGACTCCATAATTATTTCAAGATAAGACAAATAAAAAGTTTCACATTGTTAGAGCCATTGATTGTTAGAGGCCAAAACCTTCAATTTTGTGAGCTATATTTCTTGTTCCAGAACTGTTTTCCTCTAGTTTGCATACCATATACCAAAAAAAAGACACTTATTTGGGATTTTTAGTGCATTTTCAAAATGTAATCTCCCAATTCAAGACATTTTTCTTTCTTTGATATTTTTGATATGTGCTCACTGATAATATGCTGCATTGCCTGATTCATAAGGGGAAGAGAAATTGAAGAGAAAATAAAAGATATTCTCATCCATTTTATAAGAACTTGAGTTCCTTGAGGGTTGATGGAACAAATTCATTTATAGCTGAAAAATATCTAACACAGTAGGCATCCTGTTAATGTTTTAAGAAGTAATAAATGAAACATTATAAAAATCAGTGAGGGTTATTGTTGTTAACATTTTAAAGACTTTTGAAATCATTTCCTAAAAATAACTGTTCTCAATTTCCATCGACCTTACTATTTTAATATTTTTTATATTTTAACATAACTGAAAGAAACACATTTTTAGAAAAGTCAAAAAGTTTTGTATGCCTTCCTATAAATTGCCCAATTTTCTCAAATACAAAATTATAGTCAAAGTTGTTCTTTCTTGAAAATTACATCATGCACAGATTCTAGGAGGCAGTAACCATAGTTCTATTCCTGTTGGAAGTGAATTTGTGGAAAAGCCAGTTTGATATAGCTTTTTATTACTCACTGAACAGCAATGCCTCTGCCAAATCCACAATAAAGGCTTGAAGAATTTTTAAATTAGATTAATTTCTATAATTATTCTGCTGGGCTTGCCAGTGCATGCCTTTAATCCCAGTAGGCAAGAGTCAGAGGCAGGTGTATGTTTTTGAAACTGAGTCCAGCCAGGTGTACATAAGAAGTTATAGGTGACCTGGGGCTACATAAAAACCATGTAACAACAAAAGCAAAACAAAACAAATAAAAAAACACTTAAACAAGATAGGCTTGGTCCATGTTTTCTCCTGAAAAAAGCATAGGGAATGTTATCTATTATTCTTGTCACTTTGGATTAACAAAATATAATTATGCATGTTCATTCACATTTTCATTATTTGCATTTCTATTCTAAGATTAGATTTGGGTGTGTTCCCAGTGGTCTGGGATCTAAAGTCAGTAGACACACTCTTTCAGTCACATATTTTTTACATTATTTTTATTTTAGAAACCTAACCTAGTACACATATACTGGCATTAGTTATATGATCAGCCAAAATGATTAAGAAGCACAACAGAATTGTCAAATTGCAGATTATGACTTTATGTTTTTGTTTTTCCCTCCCCTTTGTACTACTCCAACATATGCCTATGTAAACATCACAAATGGATCAAAATTATGACCTCTGAGAATAAACTGTATGTTAATTCCAAAGAATGTTTAGGAATTCACATTTCCCCCCTTTAATTTTATAGTACTTTAAAATATGAATACATACCTTCCACCCATATACGGTAATTAAAGAGTCTGAAAATAAATGGTAAGTTGATTCTAGAGCCCATTAAAATATGTACATTATAAAAGCACAGTTGCTTTCAGATAAAAAGAAATATAACAATAATGTTGTTCAGCTTGCCTTTCAACTGGGGATTTGGTGTTAGCATCCACAAATGAGGGAAACTATCCCCCTTTTGATTTTCTGGGACTGTGTTACTTCACTTAGCAAAATGGCTTTGAGTTCCATTCATTTACCTGCAAAGTTCACAATGTCATCTTTCTTTATTGCTGAATAGAACTCCATTGTGTAGATGATCCACAGTTTTGTTATCCACTCCTCTGCTGAGGGACATTTGTGTTGGTTCCAGCTCTTCACTATTGTGTAGAGTGCTGCAATAAACATAGATGTGCGTGTAGGTTGAATCTTGTGGTTATATGCCCAGGAGTGGTGTGGTTGTGTCAAGTGGTAGGCTCATTTTGAGTCTTTTAAGAGTTCTCTACACTGCTTTCCATAATGACCTTACATGGTTACATTCCCACCAGCAGTTGAGGACTGTTCCCCTTTCCCCATACCCTCTCCAGCATTTGGTGTCTTTTGTTTTCTAGATCTTAGCCAATCTTATGGGTGTGAGATGATATCTGCGGGTGGTTTTAATTTAATTTCCTTAAAAATTAATAATGTTGAACACTTTTTAAGTTCTTTCTCAGCAATCTTTTATCTCTCACTGGTGAAATCTCTGTTCAGCTCTTTACTCCATCTTTTGAGTAGGTCATTTGTTTTCTTCCTTTTTTGTTTTTTGAATAGTCTATATATTCTGGATGTTAATGCTCTGTCAGATGTATCACTGGTGAAGATTTCCTACCACTCTGTGGGTTTTCTCTTCACTTCCTTGATTGTTTCTTTCTCTGAACAGAAGTTTCTGAGTGTGATGAGGTCCCATTTGTCAACTGTTGACTTTCTTTCCTGAGCAGCTTTTGTTTGATTCAGAAGGTCTTTTCCTATGCCTATGTCTTGTAGGTTGCTGCCAACTTTTTCTTCTACCACCTTCAAGGTTTTGGGTTCCAGGTTGAGATCTTTATCTGCTTGGAGTTGATTTTTGTACAGGGTGAGATATAGGGGTTTGATTTTGTCTTTTGCAAATGGTGATCCAGTTTTGCCGGCACCATTTAGTGAAAATGCTATCCTTCTTCCATTGAGCTTTTTTTTGCTCCTTTGTCAAATATGAGGTGGCTGAAATTGTATGTGCTCAAGTTTGGATGTACAATTCTGTTCCATTGGTCAACGGGTCTGTTTTGTGCCACTACCAGGATAGCTATATGACTATAGCCTTGTAAAATAAGTTGAAGTCTGGTAAATCCATTCTGACCTGCATTGCACTTTTCACTCAAGATTACTTTAGCTACTTGGGTTCTTTCGTTTTTTTCATATGAATTTATGGATTTGTTTTTACAAGTCTGTGAAGAAGCTCATGGGGATTTTGATTCCTGGGAACCAACAAACCTTAACCAAGAAGAAATTGACAGTTTAAACAGAACCATAATATTTGAGGAAATTGAAGATGTAATAAAAAAAAAATCCCAACTAAAAAAAAAAAAAAAACAAAAAAAAAAAAAAAAAAAAAAAAAAAAAAAAGCACAGGCCCAGATGGTTTCACATCAGAATTATATAAAACATTTATAGAAGCCTTACAACCATTACTACTCAAACTGTTCATAAGGATACAAAGAGAAGGGATTCTCCTAAATTCCTTCTATGAAACCAACCAGCATCACTATAATTCCAAAACCATGCAAAGATACAACCAAAAATGAAAACTATAGACTCATCTAATTAACAAACATAGATGAAAAAATTCTCAAAAAAATACTTGCAAATCGCATACCTACCCATATCAAAAAGATCATTCATCATGACCAAGTTGGATTTTTACCAGAGATGCAGGGATGTTTCAATATGCATAAATCAATAAATATCATAAAACACATAAATGGACCAAAAGTAAAAAAACACACGATAATCACAATTGTTGCAGAAAAAGCTTTTGACAAGATCCAACATCACTTCCTGTTTAAAGTTTTAGAGGGAATTAGACGGAAGGGAAAATTCCTTAAAACAATCAAAGCCATATATAACAAAACCACTGCCAACATCATCCTAAATGGAGAAAAAGTGAAAGCATTCCCCTTAAAGGCTGGAATCCAGCAAGTGGAAACTAATCAGAAAAGCAGATGTTAAACCATCTCTTTTTGCAGATGACATGATAGTTTACTAAAGGGATGCTAAAAACTCCACCAGAAAACTCCTAGAAGTTTTTTAAAGAAAAAGTTTTTTTTTATTTGATTTAAAAGTTTTTTTTTTAATTTGAGTTTATTAAAACTCAAATTAGAGTTTTAATAAAGTGCTGCGATACAAAATTAACCTAGAAAAATCAGTAGCCTTTCTTTACACCAATCATAAACAAGTGGAAGAAGAATATAAAAAGACCTTCCCACTCACAATAGCCTCAAAAAAAATAATGGGGAGCAAACCTAACCAATGACATCAAAGATCTCTACAACAAAAATGTTAAAACAGTGGAACTTGTTATGAGGACCAGGCTAGCTTCAATCTCACAGAGATCAACCTGCCTTTGAATCCCAAGTCATGGGATAAAGACCTGTGCCACCAAGCCTGGTGTTATTTAGGACTTTTAAAGTTATGTTTTGTTCTTGAAATATTCGAGTATAGTAAATATATTTAAGTCAACTTATATGCTTTGCATTAACCTTTTATCACATGTGTGTTTTGAACAAATTTTTTCCCTCTCTTGAATTATTTTCATTTTATTATTTCCTTGTCTTTACCAATGTCTTGAAGTTTTTGTTTTCTTCTTAATCTCATTTATCTGTTTTAATTTGTTTCTTTTGCAACAGAAAAGAAATTCTTAGCCAGAATCAACTTATGTTCTTCTTAAACCATTCCAATATGGTCCTTCTGCCCCATCATTATATTTTTTTCTACAAAATGGTTTATATTTTCAGTCCTAATTTTGTCCATATTTATGCGATTAAGAGGTTTTGTCTTTTTGTGGACAAATCCATGTTATTTTACACAATTGACTATTATCTGATGAACATTCCTTAGGCTTCTGAAAATATACACGTTTCTCCCACATTTCTGTTTTTCTACTTAGTTCTATTTTCTCAACTCATTTTCTATACAGCCATTAATTTGGGGGGAGAGAAGAGGGGTTCTAATTCTTCAAATCCCATTTTGCACTACACTCTGAATTTAATCATAAACAATTTAAAAACACAATTTCATATCTCTAATGAATTTTTCCATTGGGCTCCAAAAATAGGCCCTCCAAATATATTCAAATATTAATTCCTCGGTGTTTTTTCACATAAATTATCTGAGTTTTCTGGATCCCTTAATGGTACTAAATATGAACTGTATTCTTCTAGTCAGATATCTTCTAACATTCATGACATAGGTTTCCTCATTTACTATATTCAATTAATTGCTAAACAGAACTTATTTCTTAATGGTGAGATTTTCACCTGAAAATGACTTGCTTGGTGATTTCATCATTTTACAAACCTTATAGGATACATTTATACAAATATACAGGTTATACCACATGACACACTTGGGTTATCAGGTATGTGCAAATATAATATTGCCAATTTAAATGAACTGTGATAAAAAATATCATGAGTTTAAATATAGTATAATATTAATGATGAAATCTAAAGTTGCAAACATGAGACATATGTAATTACTGTTAATATTACATAACATATATTTTTATAATAGATATTTTCAATACATAATTTTTAAACATTTTTTATTGATGCTTTGTGCATTTCTATTTTTTATTATTTATTTTTGCATATGTATGAATGTATTGTCTGCATGCAGGTCTGTGCACCCGTGTCGTGCAATGCCGCGGTAGGTCAGAGAGGGTGTCAGCTTCCCTTGAACTGGAGTTCTCCTGGAATTGGAGTTTCAACGGTTCTGGCGCCACTTGTGGTGCTACGGGATCAAACCGGGTCCTCGCCATAGCAGTCTTGGGTACTCTAACGCTAGGCCATCTCTCAGCCACCACTTTGTGCATTTAAACTACATCATTTCCAATTCAGTTCAGCATATTTCCCTTTCCTTCCATCCCACCCCCACCCCATCCCAGATTATTCATTTTTCCCTAAACTTTCTGCACCTTTCTATCACGGTTTTTTTCTTCTTTTTTCATTTTGTTTGGCTTACTATAAGTGATACTCCATGAGTACATGCATCCTTCATGTAACCCAATCAATTTGTAGGGCTGTTTGTGACCCATAACCCACAACCGTCATCACATTCCAGAGGGGCCCGTGAGGAGCTTGTCTGTTCCAATCAAGTTGATTCTAATCTTGTAGTGTCCAGATTACATTGCTTTAGTTTCACCATTCACACCATTCGCAGCCCTTAAATTCTACCGCACTTCCTCTTCTGTAGATTGTTCCTAGGCTTAGAACAGGGGAGATGTGGATGAGAAAGCATTTAAATATTGTCACTCTCTCTGGATCTGTTGTCTTGTACTCTGGTCATTTCTGGCTGGTTCCTTTCATAGGCTGACAGTTTGTCCAGGAATAACCTTTCAATCCTACTAATGTAACACAAGCAATTAGATATTAGGTATTTAAACAGCCTACTAGTTTTTATGGTAGGTTACATTGGTATGGACACATATGTTTTGGATGATATGTTGATCCAAGAATTACATTTTTTTCCTGCTAGCTATTGACAGGGTCTTACTGTGGCTTTATAACCACCGCCTAACCTGGAGAGGATGTAGCTTGTGGCAGCAGCCATGGTTTATTCCTCCGAGGAGAGAGCCACTAGCCAATTAGATTTGGGAATACAGTGCTATGACTGCCTCTGCTAAACATATTTTCCAGAAGTGTCGCGCAGGTGAGGTAGGTGGTGCTGACGGGTGGTATGTCTTTCTTGACTCAATGAGACCTATATTTGTTTTATCGGTTTAGTGGCCTTTAGTAAAACTCTCTGGTATTCCAAAGAACAACTGTACACTTGCAAATG
>VZQC01002337.1:0-13231 GCA_009823505.1 Rhizomys pruinosus
TTTGAGACAGGGTCTCCCTGTAGCCCCAGCTGTCCTGGAACTCACTCTGTAGACCAGGCTGGCCTTGAACTCACAGATATCTGCCTGCCTCTGCCTCCTGAGTGCTGGGATTACAGGCATGCACCACCAAGTCCGGTTTATAATCACATTGTTTATTTCCTAGTTTTCTACTCAGTTATCTATTATCAATAAGGACTTTAAAGGACGAGTGAATTGTTATCCCTCATGTGGAAGGATGTATGCTCCAATTCTAGAAACCTTAGAAACATAGGCCTATAATATTGTCAAACATTCACCAAATGAGAATATACAATTCCTATAAAAATAATAAATTCTGTATTGATTTTTAAATGTGCTGCAGTGTCCTGACAATGTGAAGGGACTCTGTTCCTATGTTTTTCCCCAAGTAATGGACAATGAAGACAGGTGGATGAGAAGATTTGTGATTCTCTTCACTGAGCCTTTCAGACAGCCATTAGGGACTGGTGTCTCAGCACAGATACAGGGATAACTAGTACACACACACACAAAAGAAATAGGGCCTCCAAACCAAAGGAGGCGTTGCAAGAGTCTGCAAAAAGACACACAAAGAATTCTTGTGTGGCTTGATGCAAGAAAAGGGACTTTGCCAAGTTCTGCATAAAGTTCCTAAGAAATAAGTCATAAGACTTATGAAGCAAATAAAAGTTGTCTAGATGGACAGGACACTCAGAGAGCAAAAGGCATGTGCAAGAGCCGGGTGAGGTAGCACATGCCTTTAATCCCAGCCCTCAGGAGGCAGAGGCAGGCCTCTGTGAGCTCAAGGCCAGCCTGGTCTACATGGTGAGTTCCAAGTCCGCTGGAGCTACAGGCTCAGAAAGACTGACAAAGAAAAACAGGCATGTGCAAACATACAGCATGGCAAAGTGCAGCATGTTTGGGTGACTGTGGTGAAAGGCAAACAGTGACAGGAAAGGCTGCTTTTCTCTTGGCAATCCGTGCCTGGTGACGTCTGTGGATCAATGCCTGGTGACGTCTGTGGATCAATGCCTGGTGATGTCCGAGGATCAATGCCTGGTGATGTCCGCANCCTGGCACTTGGGAGGGCAGAGGCAGGCTGATCTTTGTGAGTTCTAGGCCAGCCTGGTTTCTACAGGAGTTGAGTTCCAGGGCAGCTGGGGCTACAGGGAGACCTGTTCAAAAAGACAAAAAACAAAAAAAAAAAAAACAAAAAAACAAAAGAAAAAAGACCCCCACCAACAAAACCCAAAACGAAAACAAAAACAAAAACACACCTCCTATTGCTGCCACATGTAGGAAATCCCCAAAGCACAATGAGACAAGTATCATCTGCAAGAATAATAGGCCTTATCTATAGAAGCTAGGGTACGAGACAGGAGCACAAAAGATGAGGATAGAGGTGACACTCAGGTCACACCCTAGGCTGACGTGGCCACAGGTCATCATTGCTGTTCATAGTTCTGGAGATAGGACAAGGATTTGGCCTTATCTGAGTCCCTGTTACACGTCACCACGCACGTGAGTCACAGGATGTAAACTGGCCACTGGTGACGACCGTTCCTTGTGGTTGCAGCGGACCCGAGGGGCTCTACAATCTTCTCTGGCCTCCCTTCTTCAATGATCTTGGAGACAGTAGGTAAGAGGTTGTTAGAATGTCCACAAAGGTTTCTCACTTATTTATTTTATATTTTATGTGTATCCAGTGCTTAATGTCCCCCATTTGTGGTACGTGACCCCTGCTGGGCCGAGTTCCTGGTGGAGATAGAAGGGTGTCAGACTGACCCCCTGCGAAAACTGGAGTTCTGGAGCGTTGTTAGTGGCCATGTGGGTGATTGGATTTGAATCCAGGGTCTTCTACAAAAAACCGCTAATACCTTAACTGCTGAGAAAAAGAGAGCAAGCCCAAAAGGGTGCTACTGAAGCTTCGCTCTATATATATATAGCTCTCTCTCTCCCTGTCTACCTTCCCTATCTTACCCTCCCCCTTGGTAACTAACCCTGTCTCCCACCGTCCCCCTCTTCCGGACTTTCTCAGACCAGCGTGGTTTTGCTGAGCTGCCCCACTGCTGCTGTCTTGATCTCTCATTGCCAAGTCTCCACTGCGCCCAGCTGGTCACTAGAGTGCTGGTCACGGCTGGCTGACCATGGGTGTGTGGCCAAATAGCCGCTGGTAGGCCCGGTCCCCAGCAAGAGGGGTGGGTAAGAGCAGTGGCCCGGGTGCTGTGCTGGGTTGGTCATAACCAAATGACCAGACCCTGCCAGCCCCACGTCTACACTCACCCTTTTTTTTATTCGTCATTGAGACAAAGGTCCTTCACTGTTCTGTTTCTGGGCCCTGCCTGGAAACTGACTTATGTCGCTCGGCTTGGGCCTGGATGGAACAGCAATCATCCTCCTGCCTGTTACACAGTGTTAAGGTTACAGAGGTACATGTATCATCACACCCTGCCCCAGACCGCCCTTTACTTTTTTTTTTGAGGCAGAGTACCCAGGCTGGCTTTGAACACAAAGATAGACAGGTCTCACTATGTAACCCAGACTAGCCTTGAACTTATGATCCTCCTGAGTACTGAGGTCACAGACCTGCACCATCACAGCCAACAACATACACAGACTTTAATTTGTAGTAACCTCCTTATATAAATTTAATGGTGGTTTCCCTGTCTCGAAAGACAAAAAGAAAAAAACATGGAGAGGAGAGATGACATTGAGAGAGAGAGAGAAGGGGAGCGAGAGGGAGAGAGCGAGATTGAGGAGTCGAGAGAGGAGGATGGAGAGAGAGAGGAGAGATGGAGAGATGGCCCCAGGGGCTGTCTGGCCAGCCAGTCTTACGGTGGAGCTCTGGGGTCAGTGCGACACGCTGTTGGGTGAAGGAAAAATAAAGGTGGAGAAACAATAGAGAAGAACTACGCAAAACATCGACCCTCTGACGGACAACACACACACACACCACACACACACCACACACACACAAACGCTTTTCCTGGGCAGACCGGACACAAATATCTATCAGCCCCAGATAAGGAACCAGAAACAGACCAAAGTAATGATCTGCCAACGTCCAATTGGCTTTAATTTTCTTTCTTAAAAAAAAAGTGTAAAGGGTACCTCCAAATTTATTTTGTCTAAAATTCCATGATACATTTTATTTCCTTACATCATTGGGTGAGGGTGATTATGACACTCCCTAAATCACCAAGAAGAATCTGGGGATGTAGATTCACATTTATTGCTCTTTTATTGTAGTTTATGTAAAATTAAAAAAAAAATTTTTGTAATTAATTTTATTTCTGTATGTGTATGAATGGTCTGTCTGCATGCAAGTTGTGCACCCGTGTCGGCATGCCGCACGGTCAGAAGGGGTGTCGGATTCCCCTGAACATGAAAGTGATCCTGGAATTGGAGTTTTCAGAAGGCTCTCGTCGGCCATGTGGGTGCCGGGTATCAAACCAGGGCAGAGGTAGGAGCGGGAGGCGCGGGAACACAACGAGGAAAGCGCGCAGTCCCGCGTATTTTATTGTGTAAAAAAACAGGGTCAGGAAGCTTGAATCATTTCATCAAACATGTAGCATGTCATTTTTTTCTCTAAAAAGTATTTAAAAAGACAGTGCCTTGAGCTCGTGGTTTCAGCCTCTAAGAATTACTTCTCAAGAAGTTGAACAATTTTAAAAGATGTATAAAAGACTCTATAGGTCTCCCTAGAAATGATGTGAAATGATTTAAAACATTTTAAATTTATTTTTGTGTGTATAGGAATGTACTTCTGCATGAAGGTTTTGCACCCATGTGTTGCAATGCCTCGGAGGTCACACGGCGGGTGTGTTCGGGGAGCTGGGCTTGGTGGTACTTGCCTTTAATCCCTAGCACTGGGAGGCAGGCAAGGCGGCTCTTTGTGAGTTCAAGGCCAGGCCTGGTCTACAGGTGAAGTACCCGGGGACAGCTGGGGCTACGGGAGACCTGTCTCGAAAAGTAAAAAAAAAAAACAAAAAACAAAAAAAAAAATAAAGAAGAGGGTGTCGGATTCCCCTGGACACGGAGTTGTTAAAGGATGGTTCTCAGCGGCCCATGTGGGTGATGGGATCAAACCTGTGTCCTCTGCAAGAGCAGTCACTCTGTTTAACCTCTGATATCCTCTTCCAGCCCCTGAAATTATTTTTTACAGTGAAGTAGTTAATATGTTACAAAAATAAGTGGTTGGTGGTTTACTTTCACTGCCCATCAGGTAAAATAAAAACCAGTGAATCGGGAACATGGTCAGAGTTCAAGGAGTGGAGGACTCCGGCCCACTCTTTCCTGCCCCTCTCTCCACCATGAGGGGACACCAGCTGCCTGCATTCGTATTGCTTCTGTGTCTGTTCCTTCTCAGGGATGCTTCAGCCACTGCAAAACCGTAAGCAACTCTTATTTCCAGAAAATTCTATTGTCTCTCTATTTCCCAGTGTTATTTTTCTCATGTTTTTTTTTTTTTTCTCATGTTGTGTGTATGTGTGTGTGTGTGTGTGTGTATGTTTGAGATAGGGTCTCCCTCTAGCCCCAGCTGTCCTGGAACTCACTCTGTAGACCAGGCTGGCCTTGAACTCACAGAGATCCACCTGCCTCTGCCTCCTGAGTGCTTATAATTATGTTCTTTACTTCTTAGTTTTCTACTCAGTTATCTATTATCAAAAAGGACTTTAAAGTATGAGTGAATTGTCATCCCTCATGTGGAAGGATGTATGCTCCAATTCTAAAAACCTTAGAGACATAGGTCTATAATATTGTCAAACATTCACCAATTAAAAATATACAATTCCTATAAAAAATAATAAATTCTTGGGGCTGGAGAGATGGCCTAGCGGTTAAGAGCGCCGACCGCTCTTGCAGAGGACCTGGATTCGATCCCCAGCACCCACACGGCGGCTGAGAACCATCTTTAACTCCAGTTCCAGGGGAATCCGACACCTCCGTGTGTCGGCTTCTGACCTCTGTGGCAATGAATGACACAGGTGCACAAACCTACATGCAGACAGTACATTCATACACATACAAAAATAAATAAAATAAAAAAATCAATAAATTTTTTATTGATTTAAAAAAATTTTTTTTTTATTTATTATTATTTCTGTATGTGTATCAATGTACTGTCTGCATGCAGGTCTGTGCACCCATGTCGTGCAATGCCGCAGAGGTCAGAAGAGGGTCTCGGATTCCCCTGGAGCTGGAGTTCTCCTGGAATTGGAGTTTCAGACGGCTCTCGGCCGCCATGTGGGTGCTGGGGATCGAACCCGGGTCCTCTGTAAGAGCGGTCGGCGCTCTTAACCGCTAGGCCATCTCTCCAGCCCCTTCTTTATTGATTTTTAAATGTGCTGCAGTGTCCTGACAATGTGAAGGGACTCTGTTCCTATGTTTTTTCCCAAGTGATGGACAATGAAGACTGATGGATGAGAAGATTTGTGATTCTCTTCACTGAGCCTTTCAGACAACCATTAGGGGCTGGTGTCTCAGCACAGAGACAGGGATAACTAGTACACACACACACACACACACACACACACACACACACACAAAAGAAATAGGGCCCCCAAACCAAAGGAGGCATTGCAAGAGTCTGCAAAAAGACACACAAAGAATTCTTGTGTGGCTTGATGTAAGAAAGGGGACTTTGCCAAATTCTGCATAAAGTTCCTAAGAAATAAGTCATAAGACTTATGAAGCAAATAAAAGTTGTCTAGATGGACAGGACACTCAGAAAGCAAGGGCGAGGTGGCACATGCCTTTAATCCCAGCCCTCGGGAGGCAGAGGCAGGCCTCTGTGAGCTCAAGGCCAGCCTGATCTACATGGTGAGTTCCAAGTCCGCTGGGGCTACAGGCTCAAAAAGACCAAAAAAGAAAAACAGGCCTGTGCAAACATACAGCATGGCAAAGTGCAGCGTGTTTGGGTGACTGTGGTGAAAGGCAAACAGTGACAGGAAAGGCTGCTTTTCTCTTGGCCATCGGTGCCTGCTGACGTCTGTGGATCAATGCCTGGTGATGTCCGCTGATCAATGCCTGGTGACGTCCACTGACCAATGCCTGGTGATGTCTGCTGATCAATGCCTGGTGATGTCTGCTGATCAATGCCTGGTGATGTCCACTGACCAATGCCTGGTGATGTCCGAGGATCAATGCCTGGTGATGTCCATGGATCAATGCCTGGTGATGTCCATGGATCAATGCCTGGTGATGTCCGCTGATCAATGCCTGGTGATGTCCGCTGATCAATGCCTGGTGATGTCCGAGGATCAATGCCTGGTGATGTCCGAGGATCAATGCCTGGTGATGTCCATGGATCAATGCCTGGTGATGTCCATGGATCAATGCCTGGTGATGTCCGCTGATCAATGCCTGGTGATGTCCGCTGATCAATGCCTGGTGATGTCCGAGGATCAATGCCTGGTGATGTCCGAGGATCAATGCCTGGTGATGTCCATGGATCAATGCCTGGTGATGTCCATGGATCAATGCCTGGTGATGTCCGCTGATCAATGCCTGGTGATGTCCGCTGATCAATGCCTGGTGATGTCCGAGGATCAATGCCTGGTGATGTCCATGGATCAATGCCCGGTGATGTCCGTGGATCAATGCCTGGTGATTTCCGCAGATCAATGCCTGGTGATGTCCATGGATCAATGCCCGGTGATGTCCGCGGATCAATGCCTGGTGATGTCCGCAGATCAATGCCTGGTGATGTCTGTGGATTCACCTAGCTTGGCTTCACCATCGTTACACGGTGAAAGAAGGAGGGAGCTAAGGTTGCTTCTTAAACAGAAATGAAAAGCAGTGAGCGTCTTCCCATGTTCTACATGTTAGGTTTCTAGTGTTTCCTGGATAAGAGATTTGTGGCATCCGTATGAACCTGAAGACTACATGCAGATGGGTGTTTAATGCTGTTAATGATGAGCCATTGATTAATTAATGGTTGGTAAACTTGAAATTACTTTTTTTTTTGTCTTTTTGAGACAGGGTCTCCCTTTTAGTCCCAGCTGGCATGAAACTCGATCTGTAGACCAGGCGGGCCTTGAACTCACAGAGATCCACTTTCCTCTGCCTCCCGAGTGCTGGAATTAAAGGCATGCACCACTACACCCTGTGAAATTACTTTAAAAATTTTGATTTGTCTATTTTTATTTTATATGTACGAGTGTTTTGCCTGTGTGTATTGAAGTGCACCTGTGTGTGTAATGCCTGTGGAGGCCAGAAGAGGGTATCAGATTCCCTGGAACTGGAGTTATTAACAGCCGTGTGGATGCTTGGAACGGAACCCAGGTTCTCTGCAGCCAGTACTCATAACCTCCAAGCCATCTTTCCAGCCCAAAATTTCTATAATCAAAATATACAACTGTTAGGGCTACAGACACGGCTCAGCTGTTAAGATCACTGGCTGTTCTTGCAGAAGACCCAGGATGGATTCCCAGCATTTTACATGGTTGCTAACAACCTCCTGTAACTCCAGGTCCAAGGGATCCCATGCCCTCTTCTGTCCTCTGTAAGCACTGCACAACACGGGTGCACTTACATACACGCAGGCACAACACTCATACACATAAATAAAAAATAAGTAAATAATTTAAAAAAATACAACTGTTCTGTTAAGACTTTTCTTGGGGAGACCTGACACAATCATCTACTCACCCCAGATAAGGAATCACCGCACACCAAAGCAGTGATTCTACCAAAACCCAATTTGGTAAACCAATGAGTTTTATTTGGGCTACTTACAAGAGCATGGGAGCTTATAGGCGCAGAAATGACTCAAGGACTGCTTCATCTTCAATAAATCCATCATAGTCTGGTGCTCATTCATGAAGACTGCAACTCTGGGGCTCTCTGTACAACTTACAGAAAGCTCAGCTGGTGGGAAAGACTTTTCCTGGCAACTTAGTTTCCTGTCTTCTCCTGAGAAGTCGTTTATGGTTTCTATAACTCTGGGGAGGGGTCTTGTGAATATATTAGTTTTGGCTCTCCAGAGTGTCTAAGGTTGTTTACTTCCTGAGTCTCATGAAGCTCCTTGTTCCCTCCACAAGGGAATGCTTCAACTGTTACACAACAGTAACTCATGTATTGATTGGCCACAGTGTCTAGTAGGCTGTGGGTAAATATTTCGATAACATGAGAGAATCACAGCAGTGTTTAATCTGGGGTTTTTACAGTGACCTGTGTGGGATGCAATCTCACTGAAATCAAGTTCTGCTTTATGGTTGACGATACTAGGAAGATTTTTCTAGAACATAATAAGGACATCTTTTGACCCCTCCATGGTTGATCCTCTTCTCCACAGACAATACATGGTGCTAGTCCCGACAGTGCTCTATGCTGGAGTTCCTGAAAAGGCCTGTGTCCACCTCCATCACCTGAATGAGACAGTAGTGCTTACTGTAAGACTGGACTATGCACTGGACCATGAAAACTATAAAAGCGACCTCCTCATAGAACTGGCAGTGAAGAATGATTCCTTCTACTGCAGCCCTTTAATTGTTAGTAATTTCTAATTATATTAGAAACAAAAGTTCTACTGAAGATTAAGACATATAAGCCAGGTGTGGTGGTGCACGCCTTTAATCCTAGCACTCAGGAGGCAGAGGAAGGCATTTCTTTGTGAGTTCAAGGCCAGCCTGGTCTACAGAGTGAGTTCCAGGACAGCTGGGTCTACAGGGAGACCCTGTCTCGAAAAGACCAAAAAAAAGACACATACATTGTTGTTATTTCATTTTTTCTAACAAACATATGTATATTCTAAGTAAGAGAAATGATACCTTTTAAGAGAGTAAAGAAAGGGTAAAGCTGTATATTCAAAAGGAAAGCTATAGTCTAGCTGNAATGTCTGAGGTAAAAGCATGCTGTTACAGATGTAAACACTGAGATTCTTTTTAAAATATTTTTTTATTTATTATTTTTATTTTATATGTATGAATGTATTGCCTGTATGTGTAAAATGACACCTATGTCATGCAGTGCCCTCAGAGGTCAGAAGAGGACATCAGATGCCCTAGAATTGGAGTTATAGACAGTTGTTAGCAGTCATGTAGATGCTGGGAATTGAACCCAGGTCTCTGCTAAAACAGCCAGTGCTCTTAACTGCTGAGCCATCTTTCCAGCTCCCCAAATACTGAGATTCTTTTAAAATTTATTTTTATTTTAAGTTGTGTTTGTGTGGGTTTATGCATGTGAGTGCAGGTACCCACAGAGGCCAGAAGAGGGCATCAGATCCTCTAGAGCTGCAGTTACATTCAGTTTTTAATTTTTAACATTTATTTGTTGCCGGGCGTGGTGGCGCACACCTTTAATCCTAGCACTTGGGAGGCAGAGGCAGGTGGATCTTTGTGAGTTCAAGGTCAGCCTGGTCTACAGAGTGAGTTCCAGGACAGCTGGGGCTACAGAGAGACCCTGTCTCAAAAAGACCAAAAAAAAATTTATTTGTTTATTATTTTTTATCTGTATGAGTGTACTGTTTGCATGTAGGTTGGTGCACCAGTGTAGTGTAATGCCACAGAGGTCAGAAGAGGGTGTTGGATTCCCCTGGAACTGGAGTTAAAGATGGTTCTTAGCCACCATGTGGGTGCTGGGAATCGAACCCAGGTCCTCTGCAAGAGCATTCGGTGCTCTTAACCGCTGAGCCATCTCTTCAGCTCCACATGCAGTTTTAATTAAGCTGCCTGACCTGGGTGCTGGGAACTGACTGAACTCAGGTTCTCTGCAATAGCAGTACATGCTCTTAACTGCTGAGCCATCTCTCCAGCTTCTAAATACTGAGATTCTTTTTATTTCTTTGATTTATTTATTTTTATTTTATGTATGTTTTGCCTGCATGTATGTGAGTGCACCCATGTGTGTAAATGCCTGTGGAGGCCAGAAGAGGGCATCAGATCCCCTGGAACTGAAGTTACAGATAATGAACGGATTCATCATTTCGCAATGCTTTCCCTTCAGTCTAATTAGTGAGCTGTTAATATCATTTTTACACAATCATATTAATCTATTGATAAAACAGGAAATAGAGTCCTTGATGATCCCTCACTAATTCTCAGGGAGCGACCAGGTAAACAGTCAGTCATAGGAGCCGAGCACGCAGAAGTGGTTCTGGACGCATTCTTTGCACATTTCTGTCCTACAGATGCCGGAGTCGTCAATTCCCTCAGCCCTTGTTTCCGTGGAGATAACGGGAGGAACCCAGTACTTCATCAAGCATAAACGAATACAGATCATGAAAGCAGAGAACCTAGTCTTTGTCCAGACAGACAAACCCATCTACAAACCAGGACAAACAGGTACAAGGAACCAAATGAGCCAGAGCAACTTGGAGCTCAGGCAGTGTTATCACCGTTCTGCGGTAATGAGGCTTGGGGCTTGTCCTTGCTCTTGGTTTCCACTAGGGGGACTCACTGAGAAAAAATTCTGTTTCAGTGAAATTCCGCGTTGTCTCTGTGGACATCAATTTTCATCCTTTGACTGAAAAGGTGAGTATCCTATCAGTGGGTGGTTCGGTTCAGAAAAACCAGCAAATACTTAAGGCTGATTCAGGAAAACCTGAAATCATATAAGAGACACTTCAATCTACCACAAAAAGTCTCCTATGAATATCTATGCCAGAAACAATGTGCAGAGTCTGCATCAAGATATTTATTATTTATTTATTTATTATTTATTATTTTATGTGTATGAATGTACTGTCTGCATGTAGGTTGGTGCACCCATGTCGTGCAATGCTGCGGAGGCCAGAAGAGACTGTTGGATTCCCCTGGAACTGGAGTTAAAAAGACAGTTCTTAGCCGCCGTGTGGATGCTGGGAATCGAACCCGGGTCCTCTGCAAGAGCAGTTGGTGCTCTTAAATGCTGACCCATCTCTCCAGCCCCAAGATATTTTTAAAGTAAACAAAGTATTCAAAGCCAAAGGGTAATCCCAGAACCTCAGAAGCTGAGGTAGAACAATCACAAGGCCATAGCCTGCCCAGGCTACAGCATGACATATTCTGGGGTTGGGGGGAGGGGGAAAAGTATTCAACTGAAGCCTCTAAAAGTCTAATCATTTCCATTGAATAAAAGAAATACATTTATTTCTCTTAAACAAATACCTTTTGGAAAGTAGTAATTCCTCCATTCTATGCTATTCATAAGAAAGGCATGTGTTCCAAACTTCACTAAAAGCTATGACACAGACAAGAGCCATTTCCTAGTGTGAACCAGAAATTCAGAGACTTAGCTCTTCTGGTCCATACATTTTTATCAGCGCTGACATCATAATCTTTCCTTTCTAAATTCTGTCTCACTAATGCTGTCTCTTTTTCTTTTTCAGTTCCCAGTCATTTACATTGAGGTAGGTAATAAACTGAACATCTCAGCTGGAATGAGGATCCCTACATGTTATAATAGATTTCTTTTCTCCTCTTGTCACAAAATTGAAGCAAATACTATTTCCTTTACTACCTCAGTCTCAGGAAAAATGGACAAGACTGAAGTGAAAGAACTCAGCTCCTTAAGATAGTGTGGTTCAGTGATTCTTCAATTTCTGGCCAAAATAGACATGCATATCCAAAAGGTCCAGCATGAAATGCATTTGCACTGTCTCATAGCTGGTCACCTTGTCACCTTTTATTCAGTCTAGAATTTTTCTTAAAATCTTGGTTAATGGGGCTGGAGAGATGGCCTAGCGGTTAAGAGTGCTGACCGCTCTTACAGAGGACCCGGGTTCAATCCCCAGCACCCACATGGCGGCCGAGAGCCGTCTGAAACTCCAATTCCAGGAGAACTCCAGTTCCAGGGGAATCTGATGCCCTCTTCTGACCTCCGCGGCATTGCACGACACAGGTGCACAAACTTGCATGCAGACAGTACATTCATACACATACAGAAATAAATAAAATTAATAAAAAAAATCTTGGTTAATACCTTTAGCACCAATTTACCAACTACTTATTAAATTCCAAATGTCATTCTTACCCAAAAAGTTGCATCTAATCAAACTATGTATTTCAGTTGTTTATATCAATTCATATCTTTCTGTAGAATCCCAAGAAGAACAGAATTTTTCAATGGCAAAATCAGAGTCTACAAGGAGGACTCACCCAGCTCTCTTTCCCCTTGTCGGTGGAGCCAGTTCTGGGAACCTACAACATCATAGTGCAAAAGGAGTCAGAGAAAAAAATATACCACTCCTTTGAGGTGAATGAATATGGTAAGAATTTTACAAGTTCAAGACATTTATGACATTGGAGAACTTATAATTACCTTTGTGTGTGTGCAGTATTAGCATATAATGAGCACGGGTGTGCTCACCTGTGTGTGCACGCGTAAGGGCTAGAAGCTAATGTCAAGAGACCAATCATAGAACATGATTCTCAAAGCTCCCAGATCTGCCATAACAATCACAGAATAATGTTCTCTTGTTGACGTAACACCGTTTCATAGCTATGACAGAGGTCAGGAGGAAGCGGCAGATCTTGAGAGATGACTAACAAGTCCTGACGCATTAGAGGGCATGGGTTAATCAGAGATCGCAAGGATGTGGGAAGACATAGTTCAGCTGCCAGAAAGGAAGCGATGGGAGATCTATGGAGAACAGCTGTCTCTGATAACTGTCAGTTCTGTAGACCCAAACCAGCTGTCTGATAGTGGAGCTGGGAATCTCTGTCAGCAGAGCTAGCATTTGGTAAGATAAGCTGGGGACAGTGAGAGAGGGGAAGGGGGGGGAGGAAGAGGGAGAGAAAAGGAGAGGAGGGGAGGGGAGGGGAGGGGAGGGGAGGGAAGGGGAGGGAAGAGAAAAGAAAAGAAGAGAAGAGAAGGGAAGAAAAGATGAGACGAAAGGAATAAAGTTACACCAAAACCCATTCATCCTTCTGTTCCTATATGTAATTACAGTGGTCTTCAGGCTTAGTGGTATTTTCATCCATCTGTGAAATTTCACTCCATGTCAGAAGAGTCTAGGAAATGTTCTTACAGAGTAACTAAGTTAGCACAGTGCAGACAACCCATGGTGATGAATGGCATCTTCCTCAGTATTGTCCCTAGTGCTCCTTACTGTAGTCAGAGTCCTTTCATGATCCTCTGTCGGACTTTCCTCTACTGAGAGTCATTACAATATTTACAAGGCCTCCTGCTGACTCTGACCTTCTTTTTTTATTTCTATTCAAAACAGTTTTGCCCAAATTTGAAGTGCAAGTAAAAGCGCCCAAGACTATTTCCTTCCTAGAGGAAGAACTTAAAGTATCTGCTTGTGGCT
>VZQC01002337.1:21662-84967 GCA_009823505.1 Rhizomys pruinosus
GTTAAGAGCGCCGACTGCTCTTACAGAGGACCCGGGTTCGATCCCCAGCACCCACATGGCGGCCGAGAGCCGTCTGAAACTCCAATTCCAGGATAACTCCAGCGCCAGGGGAATCCGAGACCCTCTTCTGACCTCCGCGGCATTGCACGACACGGGTGCACAGACCTGCATGCAGACAGTACATTCATACACATACAGAAATAAATAAAAATTAAAAAAACAAACAAACAAACAAAAAACATTTGACAGACAGAGAACACCTAGGGATGAGTGAAGAGATCTTCAGTGGTCTTTCATAAACTACCAGATAAAAGGACAATATTCTGAAATAGAAAACAGTGTATTTGGAGAAAATTTGAGAAGGTAATTTCATGACCACAAATAGAAACATTAAAAATATTTTAACGATTAGGGTGTGGAGAGATGGCTCAGTGGCTAAAAGCACCGGCTGTTCTTCCAGAGGACCCAGGTTTAGCTCTCAGCAGCCACATGATGGCTAACAACCATTTGTAAGTTCCAGTTCACGAGGATCTGACTCCCTCTTCTGGCCTATGCAGGCATTGCATGCACATGGTGCACCAACATACATCCAGGCAAAACACTCAAACACATATAAGAAAAATAAATTTGGTTTTTTAAATTGAAAATATTTTAAATCTATTTTACTACATAGTGATTATACTCCATAATAGTACATTTACAGAGAGAATTTCAAGAGCCAGGTGTGGTGGCTCATGCCTATAATCCCTGGACTCAGGAGTCTGGGAGGATCATTGCAAGTTTGAGGCAAACCTGGGTTACATAGTGAGTTCAAGGCTATTCTGAGCTACAGTGTGAGATCCTGTCTCAAAAATACTATAAAGTCAAGGGCTAGAGAGAGGGCTCAGCTATTAAGAGCGCCAACTGCTCTTGCAGAGGACCTGGGTTCGATTCCCAGCACCCACATGGCGGCTGAGAGGCACCTTTAACTCCAGTTCTAGGGGAATTGACCTCTTCTGACCTCTGAGGCATTGCATGACATGGGTGTACCAACCTGCATGCAGACAGTACACTCATACACATAAAAATATAATAAATAAGGGGGGCTGGAGAGATAGCCTAGTGGTTAAGAGCGTGGACTGCTCTTGCAGAGGACCCGGGTTCAATCCCCAGCACCCACATGGCGGCTGAGAACCGTCTGTAACTCCAATTCCAGGAGAACTCCAGTTCCAGGGGAATCCGACACCCTCTTCTGACCTCCGCGGCATTGCACGACACGGGTGCACAGATTTGCATGCAGACAATACATTCATACGCATAAATAAATAATTAAAAAAATATAAATAAAAAAATAAAAAGTAAAATGTTTAAAAATACTGTAAGCTATGATGAACAGGTTTACTAGCTTGACGTAGTTATTCCACATTACATGCAATTATCAAATACCATGTCATACTCCAAAATTGTGCAGAAGTATTTTCTAATCAAAGCAATAAAACAGAAATAAACTACCACTCTATTTCCAAAATCATCAAAAGAAAAATTTTAAAAATATATCATAGTTTAAAGCTTAGGAAAAAAGCCTTGTCTTCAGATACTAAGATCTTTAGTCCAGGACAGGCCGTGAGCGAGAGATGTGAACAGGACAGACTAGAAGCCACAAGGCTAGCTCACATCTGTGACCAGCTTTTACTCTTTTATTTCTAGGTTCTTCTTGTTGATGAGAAGGATCATCCAATCCCCAATGAAAATATAACCGTCCGTGTAGACCTGTCTGGATATCAGTCCACTTTGACTACAGATGAGCATGGCTTAGCCAGCATTTCCATCGATACTTCCAACTTCACGTTTCCAACGATCATAATCACGGTAAGTGGAAATGGGCGTTTGGGACTACACAGGCTTAGGTCATTGGGCTAAGGTTATATGAGGAGCATGTGACCTTTAGGGACAAAGGAAAAGATGGTAAGTAATAACGTAAATTAAGCAACTGAGACCTAAATCATAAAAGCCAGAAAATTCTGTTAGAAAACTTTTGCCTTGTGGTCCAATATTTATAGCATAGTCTGGTGTGAGGAAATGTTGGATAACCTTGGTATTTCCGTAAAGCTTTTAATATATTTATAGTTCTGCTACCAGTTAGATGATGTCTGGCTTCTTTGACATAATACAATTTTTAATTTGTGCTCAGCACTCAAGCGTTTGTATGCAATTTAAAGCCATGAGAGCACGCAGCAGTGGCAGCCAGTACAAGATTCCTACAAGACTGCACCCACCAACACTCCATCATGAGCAGGGGAGGGTCTCAGTGGGCCCACCTCTCCCAGGGGAGATGGTTACAGGTTGAGAGGGGGAGGAGTCACATTCCTCGGTGATGTAGTTATTCCTACAGCGCCCCCCCCCAAGCAAATAACACCCATTCGTGCTCAGGCAGGCAACCCCAATTAAATGCAGTGGGTCCCACACATACACAAAATAAGATCTGAAAGTAATACAGGACTTGGGAAGAAGAGACTTGGTGGGATGTGTGAGGGGATAAGAGAAAATAATGAGGGAACTTTGGTTAGAGAATAGGACATGTGTGTGAAGTTGTCAAAGAGTAAAGTAGTGAAATGTTATTGCTTGCAAATCAATAAACGAACCATGCAAAAGCTTGTGTGGGGAGTCACACCTGTAATCCCAGCACTTGGGTGGCTGAGGTAAGAAGAGTGAATTTTAACACTGGTCTAAGCTACAAAAGTTTAAATGGTCACAAAGGGGACAGTGAGAATGGATTTAAGGACACAGCCTCTGTGTGTGAAAAGTAGATGACAGAGAGATGTCAGATTAGGTAGATGACAGAGAGATAGTAGCTAGCTAGACTGATAGATCATAGATACATAGATGATTGACAGAAAGATAGATGACAGGGATATAGATGAATGATAGATAAAAATTCACAACAGATAGATTGATATTAGATAAATAGATGGACGATAGATACATTGATATAGATGCTTGACAAATAGATATCAGATGGATGGATAGATAGATCTGATTGATAGATATCAGATATATGTAGAAGACTGACAGATGTATATCATATATATATATATATATGACTGGCAGATATCAGATAGAGATAGATAGATGATAGATAGATAGAGCAGATAGGTAGATATTAAATAAAAATATGTGATTTATTTTTCCATTAGGTCATTTACAAGGAGAACAGCATGTGTTTTGATAACTGGTGGCTTGATGAATATCACATACAAGCCCTTTACAGTGCAAGTCATATGTTTTCCCCAAGCAACAGTTATGTTCATCTTGAACTTGTTCTTGGTACTTTGACCTGTGGGCAAACTCAGGAGATTCGGGCTCATTACATCTTGAATGGAGAGATCTTGGGGGATGAAAAAGAGTTGACCTTTTATTATGTGGTAAGAATTAATCACTGCATCTCTTTCTAATTCTGTAAACTCCAAATTTGCTGAGTTAACTTAGAATAATGGGTTCTATAACATAATAGTGTTAATACATTGTTTTTTTTCTTTAAAAAATTTTTTTATTATTTTTATGTGTATTGACTAGTACTGTCTGCATGTAGGTTGGTGCACCCATGTTGTGCAATGCCGCGGAGGTGAGAAGTGGGCATTGGATTCCCCTGGAACTGGAGTTAAAGATGGTTCTTAGCCACCATGTGGGTGCTGGGAATCAAACCCCGGTCCTCTGCAAGAGCAGTCAGCGCTCTTAACCTCTGAGCCATCTCTAGCCCCCGATACATTGTTTTTCTTGCTGGAAGATAAACTGCTTCCTATGAAGTTGTTGCTTTGTTTGCTTGTTTGTTTGTTTGTTTGTTTGTTTTGGGTCTTTTTGGGACAGGGTCTCCCTATAGACCCAGCTGTCTTGGAACTCATTATGTATACCAGGCTGGCCTTGAACTCACAATGATCCACCTGCCTCTGCCTCCCAAGTTCTGGGATTAAAGTTGTGTACCACCATGCCTGGCCAGCTGTTGCTGTTTTAATTCACCATTTGTCCTGATCATCATTGAAACACTGACTATAAATAACATTTCTTTAAATCTCTGAAAAAATAGTAAAACAATAGTTACAATTTGTGTTAGTTCTTCATAGTCATGTGACATTGGAAGGGATTATCAATTAGCTAACAAGAAACAATACAAATGATAGTCCATGGGACTGTGCAAATCAAATAGCTAAAGTTACATTGATTAGTTCAGAGTCAGGTCATAGAAAAGGAGCAGACTATTTTGTTTATTTCAAAATAAGAGCAATAATAGAGAATACTTATGTTTAAATGTTTATTATTTTACATGTATGAGTGTTTTGCCTGCATGAATATATATACACCATGTGTATGCAGTGCCCACAAAGGCCAGAAGATGGCGTAGGATCTCCTGGAACTGGAGTTACAGGAGGTTCTGAGCTGCCAGGAGGGTGCTGAGAACTGAACCTGGGTCTTCTGGAGGAGTAGCCAGTGCCCTTAACCACTGAGCAATCTCTCCAGCTCTCATAGAATACTTATATTTTTCCAGGCATGGTGGCATACATCTTTGATCCCAGCACTCAGGAGACAGACGCAAGCCAATCTCTGTGAGTTCAAGGCCAGCCTGGTCTACATAGCAAGTTCCAGGCCAGCTGGAGCTATAGGGAAAACCTGTCTCAAAAAAAAAATAATACTTACATTTTATATCTGCCTTCACTATATAGTTTTTTGCGCCTAGTAAGTGCTTAAAATACATATAAAAAGATAGACATTTCATATATTAGTATTTACTGGAAGTAGTAAATGCTAAGCAAAATAAAATATAAAATTATACATTCAGGGTGGGTTTTTTTTGATGGTGGGTTGGTCTTTTTGAGACAGGGTCTCCCTGTAGCCCCAGCTGTCCTGGAACTCACTATGTAGTCCAGGCTGGCCTTAAATTCACAGAGACCCACCTGCCATGGCCTCCCAGGTGCTGAGATTAAAGGGGTGCACCACCACACCTGGCCACATTTGTTATTTTAAGATATATATGCACATGTAGGAAAGTATTGGAAGGGAAATTTAATGGTAAAAAGTAAGCTGAGTTGTTGTAAGTATTGAAGTTATAACAACTGAAATTGTAACTGCTGTTATTTTTCAAAGAATTAAAGGTTATTTATTGTTAGCTTCAGTGGTGAGGTGACAATATGATTGTGTGAATATATTGAAGTAAAATAGACTGACCTTAAAACAGTAATGAATGTATTTTCTTCTACCTTCAGCTCAAAGCAAGAGGAAGCATCTTCAGATCAGGAAGCCACCTGCTGTCCATTGAACCAGGAAGCAGTAAGTATTTTCCCTTTCTCTCTGTGTCTTCTCATGTTGCCAAACCCTGAACAGCTGGGTGAGTTGGAGTCCTTCTCACACTACAGGACACACTTGGCAGCCTGCCATCCAGTGGGGTTAGTCTAAGGAATAAGGCGGTGTACTAGGCTCATTTTAGCTCATGGAGTACTTTTGCTTCTTTTCATAACATTTTAGCTCATGGAGTACTTTTGCTTCTTTTCATAACATTTTTGTATTTTAAGTGTCATTCCAGAAGTAAAATACATTGTTTATCATTGCTTTGTTTGTTTGTTTGTTTTGAGACAGAGTCTCCCTGTAGCTCCAGCTGGCCTGGAACTCGATAAGTAGACCAGGCTGGCGTCAAACTCACAGAGATCTGCCTGGCTCTACCTTCCTAGTGCTAAAGACCTGTGCCACCATACCCAGCTTCTATCATTATTATTTTTGTTTTGTTTTGTTTTTGAGAAAGGGTCTCCCTGTAGCCCCAGCTGTCCTCAAACTCACTCTGTAGCTAGGCTGGCCTTGAACTCACAAAGGCCTATCATTACTTTTAAAAAGCAAAAACTAGAGCCAGATGTGGTGGCCCATACCTTTGTTTTTGTTTTTTTTTTTTTTAATTTTATTTATTTCTATATGTGTATCAAGTACTGTCTGTATGCAGGTCTGTGCACCCGTGTTGTGCAGTGCCGCGGAGGTCAGAAGAGGGCGTCAAACACACAACAAACACATGCATACACACAATTGCCCATTCACGACGTCACACATATGCACATACTCTTTCTGGGGTTCATGAACTCTTCTTCTGTTTTATATTGTTATGTAATTGTCAGACACAATACATAATATTATCNAGTCAGATTCCCCTGGAACTGGAGTTCTCCTGGAATTGGAGTTCAGACGGTTACTTGGCCGCCATGTGGGTGCTGGGGATCGAACCTGGGTCCTCTGTAAGAGCGGTCGGACGCTCTAACCGCTAGGCCATCTCTCCAGCCCGGCCAATACCTTTGATCCTAATCCTACACTCGGGAGCAAGGCAGGCAGATCTTTTGTGAGTTTCAAGGCCAGTACTGGTTAACAGAGTGAGTTCCAGGACAGCTGGGGCTACAGGGAGACCCTGTCTTGAAAAGACCAAATAATAATAAAAAATAAATAATAATATAATAAATAAATAAAAGCAAAATCTAATTGAAAAGTGTAGAAAATAACCAAAGAATTTTTTTTTTAAATGCGTGTCTGTCTGCATGTAGCTTGCTGCACCTGTGTGGTGCAATGCTGGGGGGTCAGAAGAGGGTCGATTCCCCTGGAGACTGGAACTAAGACAGTTTTAGCCAGCTATTGTGTGCTGGGAATTGAACTCAGGTCCTTGTACTGCAGTCGGCGGCTCTGGGGTGGAGAGATGGGCCTAGCGGTTGAGAGCGCTGACCGCTCTTACAGAGGACCCGGGTTCGATCCCCAGCACCCACATGGCGGCTGGAGAACCGTCTGAAGCTCAAACTCCCAGGAGAAACTCAGTTCCAGGGGAATCCGACACCCTTCTGACCTCCGCGGCATTGCACGACACGGGTGCACAAACTACATGCAGACAGTACACTCATACACATACAAAAATAATAAAATAAAATTAAAAAATATTATTAAAAAAAAGAGCAGTCGGTGCTCTTAACCGCTGAGCCATCTCTCCAGCCCCCCCAATTTTTTCCTTCATGTATTTCTGTATCTGTTTCCTTTTGATGCTATGACAGATTACCACAAATTTCTTGGCATCAACAACACAAATGTATTATGTTGCATCTCTGTTCAGAAGTCTCACCGAGCTAACACCAAGGTGTAGTCAGGACCGCCTTTCTTCAGGAGCCTGAGGGAACCCAGTGTTCCTACCTCTAGGCACCTCGGTCATTCCTTGCTTTGTGGTTCTTTCCTTTCCTTTCAAGCCAGCAGCATGCCAACTTCAATCTCAGCTGCCTGTCTCCCTCCTATAAGGATCCATGTAATGACGTTGACTCTACCTGGATAACTCAGACCAATCTTCACACCTCCCAATCCTCATTTAACATCTGCAAACTTACTCAAAGATTTCTGAGATTGGAGATCTAGATTTATAATCTGCTTACCACAATTGTTCCTCTGGCTTCCAAAGTTCACACATTCACTGCACATGTAAAATGCAGTCTATCCCACATCCACGATAGCCTTAACTCAAGCAACAACATCTGCAGTATCATCACCATCAAAACAGCCCTAAATTGCATTATGCAAATCATCAAATTGGGATTGAGGCTTGGACCATATCTGTGTAGAGCAAAAAAAAAAAAAAAAAAATGTCTAATCTTGAGAGTTGTGAAATCCACCCAGACGAACAGCATTAGGTTCCCAAACCTAGGAATGGTTATCTTTGATTCATGTCCCTGTTCTTTAAACTCAAGACTCATTCTTTTTTTTTTTTTTTTTTTTTTTTTTTTATTATTTATCTGAACTGGAGTTCCCTGGAATTGGAGTTACAGACGGTTCTTAGCCGCCATGTGGGTGGCTGGGGATCGAACCCAGGGTCCTCTGCAAGAGCGTCGGTTGCTCTTAACCCTAGGCTTATCTCTCCAGTCCCAGATCACTCATTAAATTCATCCTCAGAGGTAGCACATTTGCTAGTTTTGTTAGTATGCTTGAGGAAGGGAGGGAGAGATGGATGGATGGAGGGAGGGAAGTTACTGATTTCTGTGTTTGTTTTGTTTACTGCTTTTCAGTTCTAAGAGTCTTTCGGTGGAACTTGTTGGGTTTGCTAAGTATGGAATCAGCATCTACAAAAAGTCAGTTAACTTCCTCCTTCTTTGTATGCTTTTAATTTCTTAATATTTCCTACTTGAACTGTAGGATTTCTAGTATTACTTTGAATGACAATGGTGAGAATAATCACCCTTGTGATATTCCTGACTTTAGAGGAAATTTATTTTTCCGTTTCATTGATAATTGTCTATATACTACAATACATGCCGTATGCAGGTTTTTGTTTGTGTTGGGCTATGATCTTGCTGTGGGTTTTTTTTTTTAAAGCATGAAGCATTTTTTTAATTATTTTTATTTATTTCTGTATGTGTATGAATGTACTGTCTGCATGCAAGTTTTGGGCACGCCGTGTCGTGCAATGCCGCAGAGGTCAGAAGAGGGTGTCGGATTCCCATGGAACTGGAGTTCTTCTGGACTTGGAGTTTCAGACGGTTCTTGGCGCCATGTGGTGCTGGGGATCGAACCCGGGTCCTCTGTAAGAGTGGTCAGCGCTCTTAACCGCTAGGCCATCTCTCCAGCCCCAACTGTGGGTTTTTTTTAAACCTAGTTTTTTCTTTACCTTTTTTGTTGCTTTTATCTTGTTACTGCTGTTTGCCTTCTTCTTTTTGTTTACTGCTGGGACCAAGGCTGACACTTCCAAGCCTGCGGAGGAAGACTTATTTTTACTCCACAACACAGTCCATTTAAGCCTTGGCAGATAGACTACCTAATTTAGTCAGGATTTTTCATGAAGTTGAAATTAATCAAATGCTTTCTCTGCATCAACTAAAATGAACATGTGATTCTTATCTTGAATTACTTATGTGCTGTATTATTTTTTGGTTTCCCCATTTGCAGCACCTTGCATCCTGGGAATTATTCAATTGATCATGGTGTGATCATGTTAAGATGCTACTTAATTTAATTTTGTATTGAAGATGTTTGCATCTATGTTTCAAAAATTATAGTCAACAGTTTCTCTCTCCTTCAATCTCTCCATCCTTCTTCCTCTGTGTGTATGTGTGTGTGTGTGTGTGTGTGTGAGAGAGAGAGAGAGAGAGATAAAAGTAGAGAGAGTGAGAGAAGCTTTTGATAGTAAAGTAACACTAATTTCATATACTTAGTTTGGAATAATATAGAATAATTTAGGGAGCACTGTAATGAATTATCCTCTAAAAGTCTAGTAAAATTCAACATTAATCCCTCCAGTTCTTGGATCTTCTTTGTGAAAAACAATTTATTACTACTGTTGGGTTAGAAATGCCACTCTACCAGCCGGGTGTGGTGGCGCACACTTTAATCCTAGCACTTGGGAGGCAAGGCAGGCGGATCTTTGTGAGTTCAGGCCAGCCTGGTCTACAGAGTGGTTTTCAGGACAGTGAGCTGCAGGGAACCCTGTCTCAAAAAGATCAAAAAAAAAAAAAAAGAAATGGCCACTCTACCAAAGAATCTCTCAAGAGGACCAAAAACTGTGGAGGAAAAGCTTTAATAAAAAACATACATCAAGGAAAAAGTACAGACCAACACTGAGACAGTGACAGAGACAGATTACGTCGTCGGCCAGCAAACTCCCATGGACTGGAGGCAGCGCCCTGAGGTGTGATCCTCTCCCACTTTTATCTCCAGTTAGGGGATTTCTCTCTGATTGGTGGGGCCTTGGTGGTTGAGAGAGGCAGTCTTTCATTTGATCAGTCTCACCTGTTCTGCACCCCTTTGTTTGAAACAAATGGGTTGTGTTTAGCAGATGAAGCCCTTGGAGAGTAGAGGGTCCTTAGGGGTGAGAAGCACTCCTACGGGCTGGGAAAGTCGTCTGACTCAGGATCTGGCGATGGACTCAGGTCAGAACTGTATTCTTGCTGTTAGCGTTGTCATGGGAACCAGGCCTTGCTTCAACTAGAGAGTTGCTCCTGCATGGTTAACCCTTTCCTTTTGATGAACTCTTTCTGACCTGGTCCTAACACTACTTCAGTATCACTGAAGTTTATCTATTTGGTATACATATATTCTTCATTCAGTTTTGATAAATCATATGAGTCCAGGGATTTGTCCATTTTTTCTAGATCTTCCATTCTATATTGGTGTATAGTTTTCCAAAACATTATCTATTGTTCATTTGAATGTCTGGGGAACCTGTAATTCTCTTTTTTTTGCTTTATTAAATTTTATTTATGTTATTTATTTATTTTTGTATGTGTTGAATGTACTCGTCTGCATGCAGGTTGTGCACCTCGTGTCGTGCAATGCCGCGGAGGTCAGAAGAGGGTCTCGGATTCCCTGGACGGAGTTTCCTGGATTGGAGTACAGGATGGTTCGTCAGTAGCCCGCCATGTGGCGTGCTGGGGATCGAACCTGGGTCCTCTGCAGAGCTCGGTGTGCTCTTAACCTCTAGGACTTCTCTCGCAGTTCCCAATATCCTCTTTTTAACTTGGAGTTTTTAATCTAGTCTGGTTTCATCTGTCTTTTTTCTTTTTCTGGTGGGGTGGTGCTAAGTTTATATTTTTTATTTTTTTTTTTTTTTTTTTTTTTTTTTTTTTTTTTTTTTTTTTTTTTTTTTTTTTTTTTCTTTTTTCTATTTTTTTTGACTGTTCACTTTTTTGGGACTTTTCTTACTCCTTTATTAGTTGAAATTGTATCTGTCAAGACTCGAAATGGAACTGTGGTTTGTGGAGTAAATTAAAGTCTTCTCCAGTCAGGCTTGGAATTGGAAGGTCTTTGGTCCCAGCACTACAGAAAGAAGAAATGCAAACAGCAGTACTGGAGATAAAAGATACAACAAAAAAAGTAAAGCAAAACTAGGTTTAAAAGAAAAAAAACGCTCAACATCAACACAATTTAGCATACTTTTCAGTCTACTCAGAGACAAGAAAAAAAAAAAGGGGCAGGCGTTTGTGACTCCCAAGAGCTGAAACATCCAACAAACTTCCTAAGGTGGCCCTTCATGATACGCTGGAGCTCCACTTGGAAATTATAGTGTGTGGCCACCGACGCCGTGATGTGTATCCCTTTTATTTTTTTTTTTTTTTTTTTTGTTCTTTTTGAGACAAGGTTCTCCCTGTAGACTACAACTGGTCTGGAAACTTCTGGAGCCAGGCTTGTCGCCTGAACTACACAAGATCCGCCGGCCTCTGCCTCCCAAGATGCTAGGATTAAAGGCGTGCACCACCACGCCCTGCTTATACTTTTACACAGTGCTAAGTTCTTCATTGGAACCGCTCACCTGAACTCTGCTACTTTGAGTTTCTTAATTCACACACTGCTCTATGAGACATTCTGTCCATGTGTCCCCTCAGGTATAGACTGCCACCACTGGACTTCAGCATGCTTCCACCTCCATAGGTTTCTGCTCTCTGATTGATTTGACTGTATCGGTGCAGGAGCCAGTGACTGGTGGGTGCTTCTAACCCACCACCTTAGATCTGCAAATTGCATTTACTTTCAGTCTCAGTGTTTTTACTGTCTGTTTATATCACTTTAGGTATTCTCTAAGATATTTCCTCTATTACTTTGAGTATTCTTCTTTCATTGACTTTAGCATCATAATCTAACTGCTAATTAAAATGAGCTTTGAAAAAAAAAATGACTTTCTCTCTACTCTAAAGACTGTGTACCAAGGGTCACTTGGGTCTGGTAACTTCTCTTTATCTCACAGTCCTCTATACTATTGTTTACAATAAAATTAACTATTTATTATGAATTTTTAAAAAGCAAAAATCTTGCTAGGCGTGGTGGTGCCTGCCTTTAAATCCCAGCACTCAAGAGGCAGAGGGCAGGTGGGATTCCATGAGTTCAAGGCCAGTGGTCTAAGATAGCAATAAATTCTGTTGAATATATTTACACTCAAAGATATGAAAAAAAATGCCCATTTTACTGAAATCTTTCATTCAATCTTTCATTTCAGGGACTGTCCTTATCCTTCTTCTTTTCTGAGATGATATGGCTGTCCCTAATAAAATGTCAATAAACTGCCTTATAAGGAAGCGTCTTCAACATTAATTTATGTAATAGTTTTAATCATAGCATACATGTCTTGGTTACTTTCCTTGTTGCTGCCTAATGAAAGCTTCTTTTTTTTCCCAGTTGTTTCTGTTAGCATGAATTTTTTGAGAATTTCATGCATGAGTACACTGTATTTACATCATTCCCTATACACACACTGCCCTACACCATACACATGCACATCTCTTCGGGTGGGTGGCATGACCTCATTCTGTTTTTTATATGTAATCTTTATGATACAGCACAACACACACTACACACATGCAACACACAATGCCATTCACGACGATTATCACACATATGCACATACTCTTTCTGGGGTTCATGAACTCTTCTTCTGTTTTATTGTTATGTATTGTCAGAACAATACTATTTATAATATATGTATAATCTACTAAGTCCATTTAGATGTTGCTCATGTTATCGTGTTTGGCGGTGACCCTTGGGACTGGATAACCTATCAGGGGTGTTGTTCCTGGAGAAAACTGATTTCCCCTCCCTCGCATCCTATGACTTCCTGCAGCTCTTCATCTATGAGGTAGGATCCTTGTGGCAAATTTCCCCATCACATCTGGACATGAACTTGCATGTCATTATGCAGGCTTGTTGTAGCAACATGTTGCAATTGCAATAGTTCCTGTTGTGTCATGGATAGCCTCTAGTAGTCAGAGCAACTCTGAGCGTGCTTCCTCTGGCTCTTAGGATCTTCCTACCTCCTCTCTGTGATAGTCCTGAGCGTGATGTGGGGATGTTTGTATGTACATTGGGAGACTCCCAACCAGTCCCGGGAGTAGCCCTCTTCTGCTGCAAAAGAAGTTTTTGATGAGTAGTGGATGTTGACATTTATCTATGGCCTGTAAGAATGGGTGTTGACATACAGTTAAGAGCAAAGCATCTTAAGGAAGGAAGGGTTTTTTTCCTGGATTACAGTTTGAAGGGAAAGTCCTTTTTCTTTTTATGCAGTCTGGAACCCATGAATCATGCCACATACAGTTAGAGTGAAACTCATCTAGAAATTCCCCTCACAGCATCTAGAGTTTTGTCCCAGGTGATTCTAGAATCTGTCCAAGCTGACAATATAAACCATCACAACCCTCAACACTAAGTACTCCAGCATAACAACTATGTTGTTACAACTGCCTAACAAAATTAACTCTGGTATGGCTTGAGACAATGGCTCAGCAGCTGAAGAGACCTGGCTCCTCAACAGAAGATTGGATTCAGTTCCAGACTCAATGGAGCTAACAATGTCTGTAAAATAAATTGCCAAACGGTTTTTAGGGCTGGAGAGATGACTTCATCAGTTTAAGAGCAGCTGGCTGTTCTTGCAGAGGACTGGAGTTAACCATACCATTGCTACGCTGTCAGCACTCCATCCAGTGTAACACTGTCCCACACTCCTACAATCTGTTTACCTCCATATGGCTCAAAGTTTGCAACAACATGGATGATTTCACATAGGCAAAGACCAAAATCTCATACACATATAAATAAAAGTAAATAAATATTTAAAACAAAAGCAAGGGGCTGGGAAGATGGCTCCAGCGGTTAGAGCACTGAACTGTCTATTGCAGAGGACCTCGGTTTGATTTCCCAGCACCCCGTGGTGGCTAAGAGCCATTGTATAGGCAGTTTGTGGTGGTGCATGGCTTTATCCAGACTCAGGAGGCAGAGGCATGCAGATCTCTGTGAGCCATTCAAGGCCAGCCCTGGTCTCCATAGCGAGCCATCCAGAGCTGAGACTATAGGGAGAGAACTGTATACCTCCCTCAAAAAAAGCCAAAAAAATTTATTTTTTTTTATGGGGTTATTATTTTTGGTTTATGTGTATGGAGATTTCTTCTGCATGCCTGTCTGTGCACATGTGGATGCAATGCCCTGCTGTGGGATTTCTCTTCACTTCTTGATTGATTTCTTTTGGATGTACAGAAGCTTTTGGTTTTAATGGTCCCAATTTGTTAATTGTCAACTTATTCTTGTGCAGCTGGCTGTCTGAATTTAAGGAAGTGTTTTCATATGTATCTTTTGTAGTCTTGTTCTGCAACATTTTTTACCTCTTTTTTGCCTTCAGAGTTTGGGGTTTCACATTGAGGTCTTTGCATCATCTGGAGTTTGACTTTTGTACAGGGAAAGAGAGTAGGGGTTAATTTCATTCTTCTACAAGTGGTGATCCAGTATGGCAACACCAGATTGCTGAAGAATGTGTCTAGAGTCCTTTCTCCATTGTTTTTCTTGCCCCTTGTCAGTTGAGATGGTGATAACGTATGTAGCTACAACGTTTGGATCTTCAGATTTTGTTCTCATGGTCAACAGGTCTGTTTTTGTGCCAGTACAAGGCTGTTTTTTAATGACTAATAGCCCTGAGTAAATACTTTGAAGTCTGGTATGGATTCATCCCGTGTATTGCCTCTTTTCACATCAGGTTATTTTGGTATCGGGTCTTTGTATTTATTCCAGAATGAATTTAAGACTTTTTTTCCCAAGCCTGTGAAGAAACTCTGGGATTTAATTGGGTCGTGTTAATTCTATATGAGAGTTCGGTAAGAATGGACATTTTACAATGTTATTTATCGCCACATCCATGAGAATGGGAGGTTTTTCCATCTTGCTAATGTCCTTCTTCAATTTTTTTCTTTAAGGGTTTTAAAAAATTTTTTCTTGTAGAGGTCTTTGGTGTTTTGGTTAGGTTTTGTTCCTAAGTATTTTATTTGTTTTTGAGGCTATTGGTGGAGTGGGAAGGTCTCTTTGATATTCCTTTTCCAGTTAAGCTTGTTCTTCCTGATGTAAGAAAGAGCCATTGATTTTTTTAAGGTTAATTTTCAGTATCCTGCCACCTAACTATTGCTGAGAGCTGTTTAATGCGTCTTACTAGGCAGTTTTCTGGTGGAGTTTTTAAGCATCCCCTTATTAGATAAACAATCAATGATTTGCTGAAACCATGCAAAATTTTGCTTAGTAAGGAGATATGGCATATTTAGATGGACTTCTCTTGCATTCACAATATAGTTAAAAAGTGAAATTACACGCGATGTATCTTCTACATTTGAAATGCTTAGCGCGCTTAATTGGCTTACGGTATTATGCAACGTTGATTTTTTTTCCGAGTCATCGACTTGATATTTTTGGAAGATGGTAGTGTGTGTGAACAGGTGGCAGCCTATGCTTAATGTTCTACCAGTGGTATATGACGGGTGAAAATAGATTTTCCCTCGTATAGATATTTCACCCATTTCTTTAAACTGAGAATTAGATAATCTCGGTTGGGGCCTTTTCACGGCTAGATATGATGGTTGGACTTATGAGATTTGAGGAAAAATAGATTCAACTCCAACTAATATAATTCTCAGATGAGCTCTTTTAATCGTATGTATAAGAGGTTGCATAAGAAGAAAATTTTGATATCGAAAGCAACTGGGAAGATGATATTTCTAAAGTAGCCACTGTGCTCCAATCTGTCAAAAAGATTGGTGGCCGTCGTAAGAGTATATACTATATGTACAATATTTGACTTCTAGGCAGTCAAATCTATACCTAAGGATTGTCATCATAGAGATTGACTAGCTAATGATAATATTTGATTTTCATATGTTGAAAATCCCTGCATATCAATCAGGCTAGGATGTATAAAGAAGACAGATATATACCGACTATGGTCAAATCCAGACATGGCATAGTACTTCACGTGGATTGATATTATTTATTCTATTTCATTTTGGGTGTCAGTACTTTATATTTGAGACGCGGTCTCTTCCCTGTAGTCTGGCTGTCCTGGAACTCACTCTGTAGACCAGGCTGGCCTCTCGCCCTCAGGAGGAGAGATCCTAATGCTCTCATTGCCCTCGCCAAAGTGACTCAGAGAACTCTAAATAGCCAGCATGTTGCGCACACAATCTCCAAACACCCGGGAGCATTTTTATCTTTTTTATTCTCTAAGTCAACTGTCGTGGGTAAAAAGTATAGGTTACCTGTCATAAAGCTTACTTCGCGAAGCTAAATATGTAGAGGACGACCCGGAACTTTGAGTACGTCGATGCATTCATGCTGATCATTGAGAGGTCAGAAAGGGTGTACGGATTTGACCCATAGGAAACTGGAAGTTGTCACATCGGACAATATGCGAGTGTACGAGATACGTGTCCTCACTGAGCTCCATACGCTAGGGTGTCATGGAGTCATATAATGAACACAGGGGGTCCTCTTGGTAAGAATGATTGTCGTCTCTTAATGCTAGGCAAAACAGACATCCTTCAGCCGGGTGATTCTTCTTGATGTGAGATCTGTTGCGATTATGCCAGTGATACTCGTTTAAAGACTTTTGGCATCTGTGATCATGAGGGAAATGGGTCTAAAATTCTCCTTTTTACTTGTATCTTTAGTATCCTAGGTTTTTGTGTAATAGGGTGATGCTGGCTTTCATAGAAGGATGTTCTCAGGGAGAATTTCCTCTGTATACTTCTGAACAAATTGAGTAGTAATAATGGATGACAACAACATGTCAAAGGTCTTTGTTGAAAATGTTTATCAGCTCAGCAATGTCATGACTGTTGAAACCGTCTGGGCTTGGGCTTATTTTTTAGTTGGGAGGTGGTTCATATTCACTCTACCATTTCTTCTAATGATTGAATAGGAGTCTGATGTTTAAGTTGTCAATCTCTTCTGGTTTGAGCTTTAGTGATTCCAGTGATTTAGGATATTCATCCATTTCTCTCCTAGGTTTTCAAAATTGGCAGAGTATAGGTTTTCTTTGAAGTATCTTCCCGTATATTTTGTTTTTCATAAGCATTATATTTCACTAGTAGTGTAATGTGATCCATGTTCCCTATTCATTGCACGCAATTGATGAGTTGTCATTGAGATTGTTGTGAATACTCTCTTTCTTTTCTAGATAACTGGGAGATAGAGGTACTGTTCCTCCTTGCTTTATTCTTTTCAAGAACAACTTTGATTCTTGCTTTGTTTTGTATTCGTAAATTCTTTGTATTAATTTTATCATGATTTCCTAGCTCTAGATAATTATCGATTAATGTTTACTGATATTGATTAGCCTTTATTGGGTCTCCATCTAGTTGATATTGACACAGGTCTCAAGTGCTTTTAGCTGTTACGTCGTAGAATATTCAAATTGTGCTTTAATCTGTTTTTCTAGAATTTAGGCAAACCAGAAGCGTGCTAAATTTCTTCCTATTACGGATGCTTTACGGTATCCATAAGGTTTCTCGCTTGTGTTGTATCGTCATTGTCATTCAGTTCCAGGAAGGTTTTTTTTTTTTTTTTTTTTTTTTTTTATCTCTTCCTTGACATTCATTATTCAAGAATGTATAGTGTTGATTTAGTGCTCTATGCTGTTCTTGTAACGGCAGTAGAGGCTATGTCCTGGTGTGCCTTGACATGCTTAACGGAGACTTTATTCGACATGATGAGATCTGATACGAAATAGTAACATCGAAAAATTGATTATCAGAATACTATTTTGGATTATTTGTGGAAAGGTTTTCTTCTCTCGTGATTCACAGTATTTGGTCGTTATTTATGGAGATGTATCATGAGGGTTGCTGACGTATAAAAATGTGTATCCTATGTACTTCAGAGGGGAACTATTCGGCTAGACTGGTCATATGAGTTACATCTCAATCCGATGTATCATATTGGTTCAGCTTCAGAATGTATCATCTGCTAATTATCTCTTCTGTCCCTCGACTATTGATCTGTCCAAAGGCCTCAGTGGGGTACTTGAAGTCACCTACTATGAGTGTACTTGGGGTTAAGTGTGTGACTTGTGGTCCTAGAGAAAAGTCTTTATAAAGTTTGGTACAAAAATTATAGGTGCACTATATCATTCATAATTTGTAGAATCTTCTTGGTGACTTGATTCTATATGTTTAAAAATGTTAATGGTTCTTGGTCTCTTCTAGCATTCTCTTGTTCTTTGAAGTCTATTTTGTCTGAATATAGAAAGTTAGCAACACATAGCTTTTGCTTTTTGGTACCTCATTCCTTAGAATATTTTTTTCATCTTTCATTTAAGGTGGTCCTTGTCCGGTGTGAAAGGTAAGATGTGTTTTTGTAGACAGCATATAGATGTTTTTTTTTCCTAATCCAATCTCTTTTGAGGAAAGATCCATCTATGTCTTTTGATTGGGGATATTAGACCATTAATAAAATTAAGGTTATTACTGATAGGTTGGTGTTGCTTCCTTTTGCTATTATCACATTTTGTTTTGTTTAGGATTTATTGGCTTCTGCAAGTTCCATGCTTTTATTGATTTGGCTTTCTAGGTGCACATGAGGGATGGTTGCTCCTTTTTTCTGTCATTTGAATTGCTTCAGTATTCTCTGAAGGGTTGAATTTCTGGACATGTATTTCTTTCCTCTATAGTTTATGTCATGGAAGGTTTTTTTTTTTTTTTTTTTTTTTTTTTTTTTTTTTTTTTTTTTTTTTTGCTGGGTATAGTAACCTAGTTTGGCATCTGTAGTTGTTTAATACTGGGAATGTTTTGCTCCAGTTTCTTCTTGCTTTCATAAGTTTGACAGACACTGAGAAGTCAGTTGCTAATTCTAGACATGTTTCCCTATAAGATATATAGAGAGATATATGAGATTTGTATATATCTTTTGGGCATCTATGCATTTTTAATATAGATATAGATAGATAGAGATACCTTATATTATCTGACCATACTTGTCTGTTTGGAGTTCTCAGTGCTTCTTGCTCACTATCTTGGTGATATGGTTTTGTCTTAAAAATTCTTTTTGTTTTTAGTATTTGGGAAATAAATCTTCATATCTATTATATAATAGGTTGAGATTGATCATAATTTCTGGGTATTCTGTTCTCACTTCTCTATCTCTCCTGAGTAGCTGAGGAACTAAGGGTGAACATCTTCTCTCTCATAGTGGGCCCACTGTCATCCTGGTCTGCTATCGCCACTGATCTGTAGCGTATTTTAAAATCTATTTCATAAAATTTCCTTGAGGTTTTTATAATTTGAATCATATGTCGTTATATAGGATCTGATATTCTTATGTTTCAATAGTTTCTACATTCTGCTTCTGAGCTTTTTCCATTCCTTTCTTGTTGAGATAATGTTATGATTTCCTTTTTTCTTTCCTCATTCTGATTTCTTTAGGGCGCAGATTCTACTAATCATTCAATCTGGAGCTTCTCTGGTTCCTGTTGATTGCTGAGGGCACTGGCTACAAAGAGGGATTACATATTTTTATTTTTAAAAAAAAAAATTTTATTTTTTTATATATACTTTTTTAAATTCTCTATTAACATCACTCAAGTTTTTTAGGAACGGAAATTAGAAATATTACAATCCAAGAAGCCCCAAACAAATTAACAAATTTGTCAGACAAAGAAACTTAACAAGTTGTATCGAAAAGGATTGTTCAAACTCCCACGTCATTTTTCCCTGCATCCAAAGGAAAATAAGCATTTATGAAGTCACTAAGAAAATGAAAAACAATCTGAACTTGTCACTTGGAATCAGTTTTTCTTCCCACTGATGGAATATACAGAATCTATAATAGAAAGTGACTAACTCCATGCTATCAAACACCAATTGTACTGATAACGTTCATAGAATATCGATCTACTCTCATTAAAAGTTGTTTAGCCCCTTGCTCAAACACACTGTATCTAACATCCCTATAACGTGTTTTTGTTTGTAGAAATACCTTGAGTTTCTACAAATGAATGTTACTGAGTCTAGGTCTCCAACTTACCTTCCTAACACCTCTACGACCGACGTTTAATCATACAGGAGAAAGCCAGGATAGTTACGATAACAAATCCACAGTTACCACTATCAGAGATTGCGTGAGCCACATGCGCTCACCTGAAGACAATCAGCTGAAAAGCACGAATCGGTGAAGGCAAGGCTCAGTAGGAGGCGGCACGTCTGACAAAGTGTGCCCCTGTTATTCTGGCTACGGATTATCTAGAATACCATGGTCCATACACAGCTCTCAATTAACAGGTCATTACAGTATTCTTCGCTACACAATCACTGCTGCACAGCTCGACGACATGTAGCAGTTCTATGATCCTGGGAACAGGAAAGAGCTGTGGGATTCGCATGCAGAGTGGAGGAGCTAAGAACAAGTCGCCTGGCACGTAATATTAATCGAAGACTGATAACCCTGATACATACCTCTGCACAGACGCCGCAGAAGAGAAATGTCCAGAAAGCGTAAACAGCACTGAAGACGTTAAGCACAAGCCTACAAGCTCACTATGTAGTTATTTTTTTATTACACCTTATGATTTGGTCTCACAGAACAGTTAATCTGAAACGACAGAGGCTGAAGAATAAAACTAGTACGAAAGAAGGACATGGGCTGGGACACGACCTATCCACACTAACAAGGTCTACGCTGAATGGCCTTGGAGACCATTGGCTTGTCTCCTCTTCTGTGGGTTTTATCCAGGTACTGAATTTAATAGTATCAGATTCGACCTAGAAAAGGGTCAAGTTATTCACTGAGTACAACACTAGCTCCACAGAAAGCTCACAGGGATTAGAGAGCCTTTTAGATGGATGGCATTTGAGAGCATGGTATAATAAGGGATCATACTGTAGCCATTTGGAACATACCAACCAAGAATAAAGGTCGCATCCAGTTTAAAATTCATTGTTAGCAAGTATAAGAAAAAACCTCGATTCCTCCCATAAATACGACACCAAATTGAAAATTCCAATATAACTATCTCATTCTCCTCTTACTCATAGCCATATTAATCTAGAAACTGATTCGTCCCCCCCACATTGACCGTATCTCTCACCAACTGAGAATAAGTGGACGTGGAAAATTTGAGATCAAGGGATAATATTACTCTTAAAGGTAAACCGAAGAGAAAAGGTCATGCATAATGCTGAAGACGTTGATTACTAGATTCAGACCAAGTCTACGAAATGACTATAAAATCATCCGTCAAACTCCTACCTTTCGTAACACACATGGAAGAAAAACCAAACCACTACATCATATACGACAGAACACATATCCAATCGACTTACATCCATACCCACAACTCCTCTGGCAAGCCGTCCTGTAATAACTTCTTTAATCTACACTCTCTGACCTGTCCTTTACACTGCGCAAGGTGTAAGGTAGGCCTCAGCCTCTGAAACAAGCTGAACTATGTGCAGCCACAACATGTCTCACACCCAAGTTTCAAAGTTCCATCCATCACTCCTGCCACAATCCTAAACTCGAACATTCTCTAGTATATTCCTAATCCCCAAAAGTTCCAATCACCCACTCCAGCCCAACCCTCGGTATGCTCCCCATCAAATCAACCAAAAAATAATCTATCACTGAGAAACAGTCCACATACTCCATAGCCTATGAACCGAAGGCAGACACTATCACACAATGGGGCTTGGAGTAGCATGTAGGGCCGTAGCGAGGGAATTAAAGGGAGCAACAAACCGAACACTCGGTCAGGCTTACCGGCGGAAGACCGGGTTCGATCCCTAGCAACCAAATCCGGCGGCTCGAAAGAAGAACACGTCCGTGTTCGGAAACGCCCTCAAATTCCATGCCAGAAGACTCCGAGACTCCAGGCGCGAATCCGACACCACACTCTTACCTGGCCGATTTCCGGGTCCGTATGACACCGGATCACCAACGGGAGTGCCAGACTTGCATGCGTAGGCGAACATTTCTCATACAAACAGAATCATAAACTTAATACAAAAAAAAAACCTTAAAGAAAAAAGGGGGATATAGATAAACATGAAAACTTTTTGTCAAAAAAAAAAAAAAAAAAACATAAAAAAAAACAAAAAACAAAAAACAGACACAAGGCAATCCTGTCATATGTAGGTGTATCTGAACAGGAAGAGTCGTGTCCACCTACTTCTTCTGTCCACTTCTCTTGGGGAACCAGGATACCAATGAAGAATTGAGCTTCCAGATTGAATCCACCATAGGATCATTAATCAGCAGCTGCCATGATACTCAAAAGTATCATCAGCTGATTGCACATTGATGACAGCGACACACCAACTGGCTCCTGTCATATTTGATCCTGGCTAGGAGAGGCTCTAGCCACCCTGCTGTGCACTCACAGTGTGCATCTAAGAAGGTGATCACTTGGCCTTTGGACACATCAGCTCCTTTTAACCTGCTCTGATCAACCCAGAACGTTGTTCCATTCGAATTACATGAACTGGCACTTTGAGTTTTTTCACGTAACTCTCTAGAGGCCTTTTCAAAAAGTCTCTTTCACTGGCATCATCTACAAGAACAATTTCTTCTATCATGTGTCTTGGTGATCGATTAATGACACTATGGACAGTCCTCAGAAGTGTGCTCCACGCCTCATTGTGGAAAACAATCACCACACTTGTTGGAAGATTATCTGGATACACCTTTGTTTTACACCCTTCTAACCTAACATCTGGCAAAGATCTGTTGAGTGCAATCATCTCACTTACCATTAAATTGAACTGATTGATTTTAAACATCTCTTTCATCTTTTCTTGCTCTTCCTTAGGAATGACCACTGGTTTCCCCATTTCTCCGGGACATTCATGAGGCTTCTGCACTAGCTGTAGAACATCCCCAGCAGGAAGTTCCTCTCTCCTTTTTCTCATCACATTTGTTGCACTCGCTGAAGTAGAGCAGCAGGAACAATCCAAGAGAACCCAAACCAAGGAGGTGGCTAGAACCACCTTGCAATATGCAAATTTTCTCATGGCACTCTAAGTCAGTAATGTTACAAAATTAAAAAAAAAATAACAAATATCATGAAAATTATGCCAATCTGCTTTCATCAGAAGTCACGTTCAGTAACCCCTGGCCGAGGCAGGCGCTCTCCGGTCTCGGTCGAGCTAGCAGCCTGTCACGCGGAGTGCGCGTCGAGCTACGGGCGGGTGGCACGCGAGCCCGCCGCCCGCCGCGCCCCGCCCCCCCATCGGCGCCCGGCCGCCCTCCCTAGGCCGCTCGCCTCCTCAACAGGGAATCCTTTTTCAGTGTTCCAATTTCCTTCTTGAGTTTCTTTGTTCTCTTTTCTTATTTCTTGTGATTTCCTCTTTATAATCTTGCATTTCTTTATTGTTACACGCATTGTGTGTTCTATATCTGTGTCCTGGGCCATTCCCCAGGGGGAATCCACTGTAAGCCCACCTCCAAACTAAGGGAGAACCCACACACACACAACTACACACCAAACCCACCAAAAAACAACCAAAACCACCACCCAAAAGATATACACAGAGAGACCCCAAACCCTGAGCCACACCCACAGCCAGAAACACAAAGAACATTCCAGCAACCTGCCAGCACACCCAAACCACAACAACAACACAAAAATAAAAAAAAACAAACATTTTTTTTTTTTTTAAAATAAAAAAAAAACACCACCAAAACAAAAAAAATAAATAAACAACACAAGAAAACAAAAACATGCAGCCACACAACAAAACACACCACAAAACACCACAACCACATCCATAAAGAACAAAACCACAAAAAAAAAAAACAATCAACAAACCAAACCAAACCAAAAAAAAAAAAAAAAAAAAAAAAAAAAAAAAAAAAAAAAAAAAAAAAAAAAAAAAAAAAAAAAAAAAAAAAAAAAAAAAAAAAAAAAAAAAAAAAAAAAAAAAAAAAAACCCCCCACCCCCCACCCACACCCAAACAAGAAAAAAAAAAAACAAAAACACCACAACAAAAAAACAAACAAACAACACACCACAACAACCAAAAAAAAAACCAAAAACACACACAAACAACAAAAAAAAACAGAAAAAAACACACACACAACACAAAAAAACAACAAAAAAAAACGAAAAAAACCCACCAAATCTTCCAAAGGTTGGTAGGAGATTGGTGTAGGGAAATTGTCTCAGAACATGTTCCCATATTGATCCTCTTCTCTCGTGTTCTGGCATATGGCATTCTACTTGCCTGCTACTTCCAATGTAGTCCCAAATGCCTCTTCACTGGTTTGAATGTTTGCTTTGCTTGCCTCCTACAGATGCTTTTGTAATCATAGTGGTGTGTGTGGGCGTCGGTGCTGACTCTTTAGCCCTCGCCCGCAGGTAACTGCCATATCTAGGATGGGACAATAGGCTGAAGCAGATCATCAGATCCACAAAGTAGTCTAATAAATATACACTAACAAATATATATACACGCTATACTTATAGTCATAAATAAGTACAAGACACGGTACACAAACGCATCAGACAGGCATTCTATTAACATACCTGGGGTACTTAATCAAAAATTAAAACTTTAATATATATATAATGAATAAAGTATATATAAACTATAGATTAAAAGATTTTTGTTCATGGAGAGTAATAGTTAGGCAAATAGAACAGTGAAGATAACTAAAGCTGGTAGAATTTCTCTCCTTCCTCTTCTTCTTTTTTTTTTTTTTTTTTTTTTTTTTTTTTTGATTTATTATTTTTTATGTATAGTATGAATGGATAAATGTCCTCACGACCAAATATTCAGGGTATTGCGAATAGCACCACACGTGTTAGTGTGCATTATACGCCCTCGATAGAGTGATCAAGTAGAGAAAGGGGTATGATTACAGATTCCCTACGGGGAAACTGGAAATTAAAGAGGATTCTTTAACGCGCCATGTGGGATGTAAGGAATTGAGCTTGGGGAATCGCTCAATGCAAAGAGAGCTGTGGGAACCTAAACTTAAAATGGCTTTGGAGGCACCATTCCTTTCCTTCATACCAGAGTCCCCTGTCATTCTTATTATAACATATCATTGTAAGAGGGTTGGTTATTTTTAAATCACGAGCACATATGCATTAAGTTAGAAATAACGAGTAAAATTAATTTTATTACACACCTTAAACTTAGGGCTAGGGTTGAAACAGTAAGTATAAAACATGGGTACAATAGAATGCCCAATAAAAGTTGACATTAAATGTTACATACAACAAGGAAGGGAACTTACGCTATTTGTAGCCTCGGTATGTTCATTATATACTTGAACATAAAGTGTTTCACGTGAAATGCAGAGTATTACCCTTCTATACACATATGAGCCTATTTCTTGCAGCTGTGCACAAGTGTAAAAGATAATATGAGAATCTTTTTTGATATTTTATATTATAAAAAATTGGAATGTCCACATTTCACTAATCTGCGAAGAGAACTCCTTGAAACAAGTAAAATTCATGCTTAATCTTATTTCCCTTCTCCTCGCATGACAATAGCGCTAGTCTCTCCCTTCCTTCGTCAAGCATACGGAGATAAATACAATGGTCTCTGTAGATGAATTTAAGGAGGAGTTTGGGACTGGATGAGACTAGCCTAGCGTTAAGAAGCATCGACCCGCTCTTTGCGAGGACCCGTGGCTTCGCAATTCCCCCAGCACCACTTGGCGGCTGAGAACGTCTGTAACTACAATTCCAAGAGAACTCCCAGTTCCCGAATAAATAATGCGATAAGAAGAAGAAAAAAAGAAGAAAAGAGAAGAATGAGAAAGCTTGAGTATCTAAAGCGACAGGGACTGAATCAAGAGATACATTGCCTAGGTTCGCGTGGCTGGCTACAGCTGACTAATGCTGCTATACCTCTGGGTGGATTTCATAACAATACATCTCAACTAATGTACTATGCCTTAATTATGGTATTTTTTTTTCTGATTTTCTGCCTCTTGAATGACAGATAGCTGATCGTATGCGACCTGGCAAGAACACACTTGATGAAATCTATGTAGAGAATGACACATATACTAGGGCTGTTTTGATGGTGATGATACTGCAGATGTTGTTGCTTGAGTTAAGGCTATCGTGGATGTGGGATAGACTGCATTTTACATGTGCAGTGAATGTGTGAACTTTGGAAGCCAGAGGAACTATTGTTAGTAAAGAGATTCATATAGAAGTCTATGATTCTCCATATCTCAGAAATCTTTTGATAAGAATTTTTTTGGGTCAGATGTTATAATGACGTGATTGGTGTATGGTGTGTAAAGATTGGTCTGTGAAGTATATGCAGAGGTAGATGTTCACTCGTCAGTACATGTACCTAAGGTAAGGGCGAGAACAAGTGCAGCGATGAATTGAAGTTGTGCTGTAGCAGCGTCCGCATATCATGCAATGCCGCACGAGGTGAAGAGTGGTGCAGACGTTAGGCTATAACGGAAACGGTAGGAACTCAGCGAAGAAATATGTAACCGGGGAAGTATGCCGAGTGATAGGACGAGTGTGCTTGACGCCAGGAGAATCTGGCAGGTGCTCGCCGCGCATGATACAAACCGGTCCTCTGCAACTACGAGCCATTGGCGGGTTCGTTAGCCCTCGAATCGTCTCGTGACGTCTCTAGATACAGTACGCACCACTGCCCATATCAATGCTGAGTCTTTCTTTATATTTTTCCTTTGTGATAAGTGATTATGAACATAAAGAAGAAGTTGTATCCGAGTCATTAATACTATGATCATACGCATCAAAAGGGCCACTAAACTGCAGGCAAATGAGTACGGCCTGACCGTTGTAATAAATCATTGCAGCGGGTCGCAGGTAGGGCAGAGGCACAGTGGCATCTCTGTGAGTTACGACGGGCTTCACGAACGTGAGCGTACTGCTATACTTGATTCTCCATGGACAGTTGGGGCTACATGAGACTCTGTCTCATAACAAAGGATCCAATAATATAATAATTAATATTAATTATTCTTTTTAAAGTCAAAAGAATAATGATACTTTACAAATCTATGTCAGTTTATCCCATTAACCCCTCTAGAACATCTCCATTCCACACACCACAGAAAACAGTGAGTGAATTTGATTACATATTTTTTCTTTTTTAGTTTTATTCTATTTTGTTTCTGTGTTATAGTAAATGTTTTTGCCTGCATGTGCACATATGTGCACCCGAACAGGTAATTGCAATGACACCAGATGGCCAGAAGAGTGCGGACTGTAATTCCAGTTCTGGGGAGAGCTGAGTTTTTAAGTTATTTTGGCTTTAGCTACCCATAACTGGGCAGTGTGTCCTGTGTGAGGGATTGAAAAACCTTGGGTCCTTCGTGCAGGAGTACCCAAGCGCGGTTTATATAACGCTGCAGAATGGAAGACCAAGAGTTTCGGTATCTTCCGCTCCACAATCTTAGGACATTCGTGAGCATGTAGTAGACTCGGAAGTTCATGGATGGGAGTGGCTTTGTAGTGACTGTGGAAGATACTCCACTATGTTCTTGGTACTCATTGTCTGAGATTAGGGAGCTTAAGGGGATTCGATGAGAACCCGAGGGAATACCATCGTCTAGATAATAGAGAGTCACGTCTGTTCTATTATCGAGTAAGGTGAGATCCTGTCATTCTGTCCTTGGCCCCAAATGGAGCGTTTCGTACTATGTCCTCATCGTGGTACAGCCAAGGTAATCTCTGGTACGCATTTAACTAGCATAGACGTGATGGCTACAACTGTGAATATTTTAGTTCCTGTCTTTGTTTTGCAGAGGGGTTAATTTCTGGAAGGCAGACCGTGTTCTTCTCCTTAACACAACCGTAGCGCCGAGAACTCAGGCACGACTACGGCTAGGGGCTGTGCCTACAAGACTACATATGGCAATCGATCAGTACTCGACCATATGTCTTCCATAATACCTGGAAGATAAACAAGTTACTGAGGCCCCTTGCTTAGACAGGTGTTTGATTCTGTCTTTGCATGTACTCTGTTGATGATGGCGTATAACCCTTCAATCATAGCAGTCTCAGCCTGAACTCTTCTATGTAGTAACAGTATTGATTCCATCGTTCTAGTTTGTTCTGACATATTTAGAGCTGTTGCACCTATAAAAGTTGTGTATCAACTATGCTTACTTAAATCTGTATATTTATTTTATATATATGTATAATCTACTGAGTCCATTTAGTGTTGCTCATGTGTATATGTGTTTGGGGCTGACCACTTGGGACTGGATAATCTATCAGGGGTGTTGTTCCTGGAGAAAACTGATTCCCCCTCCCTCAGCATCCAGTGACTACCTGCAGTTCTTATCTATGGGTGGGGGCTTGTGGACATTCCCCTGTCTCTGTTGGCATGTTAATTGGCACTGTCGTTATGCTGGCGTTGTACAGGCAACTATACTGAGATTTCATGACATAGCATCCCTGTCACGTCCAGAAGGCACTACGTTGTAGCGGTGCCCTGGTCCTCTGGCTCTTAGGGTCTTCCTACCTCCTCTTCTGTGATAGTCCCTGAGCCTCGATGTGGGGATTGCATTGTAGATGTACCAATTGGGACTGAACTCCCACCAGTCCCGGGAGTAGCCTCCATCTGCTGCAAAAAGAAGCTTCTTTGACGAGTAGTGATGTTGACATTTATCTCTGGCTGTAAGAATGGGTGTTGACAATACAGTAAGAAGCAAAGCGTCTTAGAGAAGGAAGGGTTTATCCTGGATGACAGTTTGAAGGGAAGTCCATCATGCCAGGGAAGGCTTGGTGACAGGAAACCAGCCAGCTGATCACACTGCAGCCAGTCAAGTCGCCAAGAATGATGAATGTTTGTACTGAGCTTACTTCTTCTTTTTAATGCAGTCTGGAACCCATGAATCATGCCACATACAGGTAGAGTAAGTCTTCCCACCTTAGCTAACCTCATCTAGAAATTCCCTCACAGACAGTCCTGGAAGTTTTTCTCCAAGGTGATTCTGCCAAGCTGACAATATAAACCATCACAACCCTCAACACTAAGTACTCCAGCATAACAACTATGCTGTTACAACTGCCTAACAAAATTAACTCTGGTATGGCTGTAGAGATGGCTCAGCAGCTGAGAGACCTTGTTCCTCACACAGAGGACTTGGATTCAGTTCCCAGCACCCACATGGCAGGTAACAACTGTCTGTAAAATAAATTGATCAAACTGTTTTTTTTTAGGGCTGGAGAGATGACTCAGCAGTTAAGAGCACTGGCTGTTCTTGCAGAGGACCCAAGTTCAGTTCCTAGCACCCATATGTTTGCTAACCACTGTCCTTAAATCCAGTTCAATATGATCTAATGCCCTCTTATGGCCTCCACAGGTATTGCACAACATGGATGCATTTACATACATGCAAGCAAAACACTCATACACATAAAGTAAATAAATAATTTAAAACAAAAGCAAGGGGCTGGAGAGATGGCTCAGCGGTTAAGAGCACTGACTGCTCTTGCAGAGGACCCCGGTTCGATTCCCAGCACCCACGTGGTGGCTAAGAGCCATCTTGGGCCAGTTGTGGTGGTGCATGGCTTTAATCCCAGCACTCAGGAGGCAGAGGCAGGCGGATCTCTATGAGTTCAAGGCCAGCCTGGTCTCCATAGTGAGCTCCAGGCCAGCTGGGACTGAAGGGAGGCCCTGTCATAAAAGAAGCAAAAAAATTTTAATTTAGGGGGGCTATAAGCTTTTGGTTTATGTGTATGGGAGATTTCTTCTCATGCCTGTCTGTGCACCATGTGGATGCAATGCCTGATGAGGCCAAAGAGGGTCCCTGGAACTGGGAGGTACAGACAGTTGTTAGCCATGATGTGGGTGCTGGAAACTGAACCTGGGTCCTCTCCAACAGCACTAGGTGCTTTTAACCACTGAGCCATCTCTCCAATCCCAGATCAAACATTTTTATAATGTTATATTTACTATTTTTATTTCATGTGTATGAGAGTATGACCTACATGTGTGTATGGGTGCCCATGTCATGCAACACCTGAGGCAGATTCAGGGGTGGGAGGGGTCCAATCCCCTAGAACTGGAGCTCCGGATGGTTGTTACCCACCATGTGGGTACTGGGAATCGAACCTGAATCCTCTGCAAGATCAGCCATTGCTCTTCACCATTGTGCCGTCTCTCTAACCATCAAATTGTATGTCTTAAATTTATTCAGGAATTTTTTGAACTTTCTTTGAACAAATTTTTGGATTATTTATAAAATTATGACATTGGCTTTTGGTAAACACACACAAAACCAAAAAAGTCAAAATACATTAAAACCATATAAGGGAGATTTCTGGAGTACAATAAACATAAACAAGAGTTTATTTAAAAATGTTTGATCTGGGTTTAGAGAGATGGCCTAGCGGTTAAGAGCACTGACTGCTCTTGCAGAGGACCTGGTTTCGGTCCCCAGCATCCACACGGTGGCTGAGAACCGTCTTTAACTCCAGTTCCAGGGGAATCCGACACCCTCTTCTGACCTCTGTGGCATTGCATGACATGGGTGCATAGATCTGCATGCAAACAGTACATTCATACACATAAAAAATAAATAAAATTAAAAAAAAAATTAAAAAAAAGCTTGATCTGGAGCTGGGGAGATAGCTCAGAAGTTAAGAGCACTGCTCTTGCAGACGACCCAGACTAGATTCCCAGCATCCACATGGTAGCTAACAACCATACATAACGTTAGTTCCAGGGGATCTGATGCCCTCTTCTGACCTTCAGGTGCATTGCATGACACAGGTGTACTTACATACATTCAGGCAATATACTCATACATGTAAAGTAATAGAAATAATAAAATGATATACATATATTTGATCTTTTTGAGACAGGGTCTCCTTGTAGCTCAGCATGCCTGGAACTCACTATGTAGACCAGGTTAGCCTTGAACTCACAGATATCAGCCTGCCTCTGCCTCCCAAGGGCTGGGATTAAAAGCGTGCACCACCATGCCCAGTTAAAACTATATATATTTGGGCTGGGCATGGTGGCGCACGCCTTTAATCCCAGCATTCTGGAAGCAGAGGCAGGTGGATCTCTGTTAGTTCAAAGCCAGCCTGGTCTACAGAGTGAGTTCCAGGCCAGCTGGGACTACAGGGAGAGCCTGTCTCAAAAAAAAGTATATATATTTTTAAAAAAGATATACAATTTGTTCATGGAAAGAGAATAATAGTTAAGTAAATAGAACACTGAAGCTAACTATAGCTGTCTAGAATTTCTCTCCTTCCTTTTCTTTTAACATTCTTCTTTTGTACCTGTTTCCTCCTTTTTGATGCTATGACAGATTACCACAAATTTCTTGGCATCAACAACAGAAATGAATTATAGTGCATCTCTGTTCAGAAGTCTCACCGAGCTAACACCAAGGTGTAGTCAGGACCGCCTTTCTTCAGGAGCCTGAGGGAACCCAGTGTTCCTACCTCTAGGCACCTCGGTCATTCCTTGCTTTGTGGTTCTTTCCTTTCCTTTCAAGCCAGCAGCATGCCAACTTCAATCTCAGCTGCCTGTCTCCCTCCTATAAGGATCCATGTAATGATGTTGACTCTACCTGGATAACTCAGACCAATCTTCACACCTCACAATCCTCATTTAATATCTGCAAACTTACTCAAAGATTTCTGAGATTGGAGATCTAGATTTATAATCTGCTTACCACAATTGTTCCTCTGGCTTCCAAAGTTCACACATTCACTGCACATGTAAAATGCAGTCTGTCCCACATCCACGATGGTCTTATCCATTATAGCTTTAACTCAAGCAGCAACATCTGCAGTATCATCACCATCAAAACAGCCCCAAATTGCATCATCTCAAATCATCCAAACTGGGTATGGAGACCTTGGCTACAATCTGTGTCTGAGAAAAAAAAAAGAAAAGAAAAGAAAAGAAAAAAGAAAAGAAAATGTCTATTTTGAGAGGTGTGAAATCCACCCAGACGAACAGCATTAGGTTCCCACACCTAGGAATGATTATCTTTGATTCACGTCCCTGTTCTTTAAACTCAAGACTCCACTCTTAAATTCATCCTCAATGGTAGCACATTTGCTAGTTTTGCTAGTATGCTTGAGGAAGGGAGGGAGAGATGGATGGATGGAGGGAGGGAAGTTACTGATTTCTGTGTTTGTTTTGTTTACTGCTTGTCAATTCTTTTTTTTAACAGTTTTTTTATTGATGCTTTGTGCATTTCCAACATCAATCAATTCCACTTCAGTTCAGGAATATTTACTGCTTGTCAATTCTCAGAGTTTTTCGGTGGAACTTGTTGGGTTTGCTAAGTATGGAATCAGCATCTACAAAAAGTCAGTTACTTCCGCCGCCTTCTTTGTCTGCATTTTTTATTTCTTTTTTGTTTTTTTATTTCTGTATGTGTATCAATTAACTGTCTGCATGCGGTTTGTGCACCCGTGTCTGTGCAATGCTGCGGAGGTGGCAGAAGAGGGTGTCAGATCCCCTGGAACTGGAGGTCCCTGGGTTGGAGTTTCAGACGGTTCTCGGGATCGCCATGTGGTTGCTGGGGATCGAAACGCCAACGGGTCCTCGGTAAGACGGTCAGCGCTCTTAACCCTAGGCATTCCTCTCCAGCCCCGTACATATTTGCTTTATGTTCTTAATCTTTCCTACTTGGACTGTAGGATTTCTAGTATTACTTTGAATGACAATAGTGAGAATAATCACCCTTGTGATATTCCTGACTTTAGAGGAAATTTATTTTTCTGTTCATGTGAACTGTCTATATACTACAATACATGCCGTATGCAGATTTTGTTGTGTTGGGCTATGATCTTCCTGTACCTAATTTATTCAGCATTTCCAGAAGATTTGAATTAAATCAAAAATGCGTTTCTTTGCAAGCACTAAAAATGACATGTGAGTCTGTATCCGTGAATCTACTTATATGCTGTATTATGTTTATTGGTTTCCCCATTTGAAGCATCCTTGCATCCTGGGAAAAATACCAGATTGATCATGGGTTGTGATCATGTTAAGATGCTACTTAATTTAATTTGTATTAAAGATGTTTGCATCTATGTTCATCAAAAATTTATAGTCAACAGTTTTTTCTGTCGTCCTTTCGTTCTTCGTCCTTCCTTTCCTCGGTGTGTATGTGGGTGAGAAAGAATAAAAGTAGCGAGAGTGAGAGAGGCTTTTGATAGTAAAGTAACACTAATTTCATATACTTAGTTTGGAATAATATGGAATAATTTAGGGAGCACTGTAATGAATTATCCTCTAAAAGTCTAGTAAAATTCAACATTAATCCCTCCAGTTCTCGGATCTCTTTGTGAAAAACAACTTATTACTACTGTTGAATTAGAAATGCCACTCTACCAAAGAATCTCTCGAGAGGTCAAAAACTGTAGAGGAAAAGCTTTAATAAAAGACCATGTTACCACAATTACATCAAGTGCCACCAGTCCCGCCCCCAACCTGAACCCTGACAAGCGCAAGAATCGCGCCCCCAATCCGGCCCAGCGCCCTACCCCTGGGACTTTGGACGGCAGCCGCCCTAGTCCGCTCCTCTCCACCTTTATTCCAGTTAGGGGATTTCCACCATGGTCATCATGACCCCTCCTCTGATTGGTGGGGTCCTGGTGGTTACAGACCAGGCAGTCTTTCATTGGGTCAGTCCACCTGTTCTGCACCCCGTTTGTTCAAAACCATGCTTGTGTTTAGCAGCGTGAAGCCTCTTGGAGATTAATGGGCTCCTTAGGGGGTTGAGAAGCACTCCTACAGAGCTGGGAAAGTTCATCCTGACTGCAGGGTCGCTGTGGGAACTAGGAACTCAGGCTCAGACTGTATTCTTGCTGTTAAGGTTGTCATGGGAACCAGACCTGCATCAACTAGAGAGTTGCTCCTAGATGGTTTAACCCTTTTCCTTTGATTTAACTCTTGTCTGCCCGGTCTAACAACTACTGTCAATATCACTGTTGTTTTTTTTATTATGCATGGCGCACTCATCCGCCTTTAAATCCTAGCACTTGGGAGGCAGAGGCAGGTGATCTTTGGTGTTCAAGGCCATCCATGGTCTACAGAGTGAGTTCCAGGACAGCTGGGACTACAGGGAGACCCTGTCTCAAAAATACCCAAAAAAAAAAAAAAAAAAACAACAAAAAAGAAGGGGGTGGATGACAATTACAGTTAAAAGCAAAGCATCTTAGAGAACGAAGGGTTTATCCTGGATGACAGTTTGAAGGGAAGCCCATACATGCCAGGGAAGGCTTGGTGACAGGAAGCCAGCCAGCTGACGGAGGTCAGAAGAGGGTCTCAGATTCCCCTGGAACTGGAGTTCTCCTGGAATTGGAGTTACAGACGGTTCTTAGCCGCCATGTGGGTGCTGGGGATCGAACCCGGGTCCTCTGCAAGAGCGTCGGTGCTCTTAACCGCTAGGCTATCTCTCCAGCCCCCTTCCTTTTCTTTTAACATTTTTTTTTTGGTCTTTTCCAGACAGGGTCTCGAAAAAAAAAATAGTAGAAGTAGAGATACAGTAAATATTTTTCCCAACTTAACTGGGGAAACAATTAAACATGGGTCTATAGAAATGCGATTAGTTTGACATATGTTTATTAAAACACTGTTTATTATGACACATATACAGTGTCATAAAATGCAGGCCTTTTCTTATATCAGCATACTTTGAGTGTGAATAATTAAATAATCTGAGAATTGGTTTTATATAAAATTGAGAATTCCATTCCTAATCTGTGATCTTGAATTTTCTTTATTCTCCAGTGAAAGGGGTATTTTCCTTCTCAATTCAAGTGGAACCGGACATTGCTCCTCTGGCTCAGCTGATCGTTTATACTATTTTGCCTAATGGAGAACTTGTAGCAGATGTTCAGAAACTAGACATTGAAAACTGCTTTGCAAATAAGGTGGGTTGCTCTGTTTAAGCCTGGTCTTTTTATTCTTTCCTTTATAAGTGTGGAAAATAAGGAAGTTATATCCATTTAAAAATATCCATATCCATCTACAGCTGGGCATGGTGGCCCATGCCTTAATCCCAGCACTCAGGAGGCAGAGGACTGTGGATCTCTGTGAGTTCAAGGCCAGCCTGGTCTACATATTGAGTTCCATGACAGCTGGGGCTACAGGGAGACCCTTTCTCAAAACGAGGCCAATAAATAAATAAATAAATAAACAAATAAATAAAATATTTTTTAAAATAAAGAAAATGCTACTTTGTAAATCTATGTCAATTTATCCCATTAACCCCCTAGAACATCTGCATTCCACAAAGCACAGAAAACAGTGAGTGAATTTGATTTTAAATTTTGCTTTTTTATTTTATCTATTTTTTTATTTCTGTGTATGAATATTTTTGCCTGCATGAATTTAAGTGCACCATGTCCATGCAATGCCAAAGAAGGCCAGAAGAGGGTGGACTGATCCCCTGGAACTGAAGTTAGAGCTGTTAGCCACCATCTGGGTGCTGGGAAGAGAACCCGGGTCTTCTGCAGGAGTACCCAGTACTTTTAACTGTTGGGTCAATCTCCAGCTCCAAACTTTAGCTTCTTGACATAGACAGGAAGGTATAAGGGGCCTTGTTTTAAGAAACATATTCTTGATACTCTAATAGGGAGTATAATATAAAAATTAACACGTATCAATGAGTTGGGTTTTTTTTGAGATGGGATCCTGTTCTGTTTCCCTGGCTGGTTTTTACTCCTGGGTCCAAGTGATCCTCCTGCCTTACACTCTGCTAGACGCAATTATTTGGCTTGTTTTGTTTTGTTTTCTGAGGCAAGGTCTCCCTCTAATTCAAGCAGGCCTGGAACTCACGGTAGGCTAGGCTGGCCTCAAACTGTAGGCAATCTTCCTGCTTTAGCTTCCTGAATACTGGGATAACAAGTATGAGGCACCATGCTAGACAGCTTGTTTTGTTTTGTTTTGCTGTCTTGTTGAGATAGGGTCTCCCCAACTACCAGCTCACCTGGAACTTTCTATGTAGACCAGGCTGAGAGTTGGGACCAAAGGTGTGTGTCACCACGCCTAGCTAAATTTGTAATTTTTAATAGCCTAGTGGATTCCCAGCAGTGAGTTTCAACGCTGGCCTGTGTTAGCATGTCATGTGACTATGACTGCTACTGGGGGAGACTTTGGTTGTCTGATCTCACCACCATCTCCCAATATAAGTTCCCACCTTCCTCATGAAAACACTGCACATAGACCATCCACCAAAAGTTATCATAAATGTTTTCAGTACCATAGATGATTTTATTTCAGTGGGATCAAAATCAACTTATATTCCACCAGTTATACAAAGAGTACAAAAACTAAACTGATCAGAGGCACACTAGAGATTATTCCACAGATGTTTAACTGGGAGTCCCTGGGAAAGTCTATGCCTTAAACCTGCTCTAAGATGGGAAAAGTGAAGTATAGAAAAATGCAGCGTGGGCCAGAGGAGAGACTGAAGGCTGTGATAGCCATCGTTCAGCAGAGCTGCTAGAATCCTCTACTTTCTGCAGGTGGATTTGAGTTTCCCATCAGCGCAGAGTCTGCCAGCCTCAGACATTCTCCTGACGGTCACAGCCGCACCCCAGTCCCTCTGTGCCCTCCGTGCAGTAGACCAGAGTGTACTCCTCATGAAGCCTGAAGCCGAGCTCTCCCCTCAGTCTGTGAGTCTCATTTTAGTCTTGAGTATCACAAAATATTCATGTTAAGACCATTTTTATGAACTGTAACCACCAAGAACAAGATCCTCAGAGTGACAAGTGTGATATAATTCTGTAACAGTCGTCAAACAAGTACGTGTATAATCCCGGTTTCTTCTGTTCTTTTCTCACGGAGGGAGTAATCTTGTCTGCTTTGGCCTTATCCATGCCTAGCACAGCATCTTATTTAACACATATTTAACCGCCTTGCTAAATTAGTTTCAACACATCTTAACAAATGAATAAAATAATCATTCAAGGTAGGTGTTGTTCATTTTATGAATGATAAAAACAGAAGGAAGATATGTTAAATATTTATGAAAATAGCATGCTAAATTATGTTTTTGAGATGAAACTGAGCTAAATTTCTTTCAACCCACTTGCTAACCCACTGCATTGCAAGGTTACTATGTAAAATGCCAGGTTTTAAGCTCTCACTGAGATCAAGCACTTATTAGTTTTTAAGTTTTTGTTATTGTTGTTGTTGTTTGTTTCTTTGTTCTTTTTGAGACAGTGTCTCCCTTTAGCTCTAGCTGGCCTGGAACTTACTATATAGACCTGGCTGGCTTGAAATCACAAAAATCCACCTGCCTCTGCCTCCTGAGTACTGGGATTAAGGGTGTGTGCCGCCTCACCTGGTGAGTACTTATTAATTTTTATTTTTTATTTATTTATTTTTTTTGTATGTGTCTGAATGTACTGTCTGCATGTAGGTCTGTGCACCCGTGTCATGCAATGCTGCAGAGGTCAGAAGAGGGTCTCAGATTCCCCTGGAACTGGAGTTCTCCTGGAATTGGAGTTACAGACAGTTCTTAACCGCCATGTGGGTGCTGGGGATCGAACCCGGGTCCTCTGCAAGAGCAGTCAGAGCTCTTAACCACTAGGCCATCTCTCTAGCCCCCGCACTTTCCTTTAAATTCAGTATTGAATATTATCATATTTCCATTTTTAAGCAGTAGAACAAGAGTTTCCTTTGTTTTCTCAAATGTACAGGTCTATAATTTACTGCCCATAAAGATAACCCCTCGATTCAGAAATTTAAAGGAAGCCATTTATGAAAAATGCATCAATGCAGAAGAGATCGACAGTTGGATGATGCATTTTATGTTTCTGGACTTTGATGATGATATGTTCAGCATTTTTGAGGTAATCTTTCTTCCCTGGACACATCAATGCTTTTATTTCTAAGTCCTTGTTAAGACACAAAATCAAAGAGCTGATCCTTCCCTTACATTAACAAAACAAAACAAAAAGAAAAAGGAAATGAAAAGAAACTAGAATCTGATAGGCATAGGGTAGTTACTTTGTGTACACACAAATATTCAAACATGGTTTTCTTTGGCACCTTTAATAGCAAGTAGTTTGCTATTAGGGCCCAAAACCTTAATCAAATATCTCTCTCTCTCTCTCCCTCCCTCCCTCCCTCCTCCCTCTCTCCCTCCCTCTGTGGTGATTTTTAGATATTCTGATAGGAATATCTTATTGGCAGTCATAATATAAACCATGTTCATAATAGTTTTAAATTCTTTTGAGTTTCTATGTAAGTATGCACTGTCTGTTGATCACAGCCCCTGGTAACGCCCTGCCCTCCCTTTCCTCACCCTTTCCACTTCCTGTTAATACCCTTTGTCTCCCTAGACTGTTTCACTTCTATTCTCGTTCATAGATGCATACATGATTTTATGTATCTATATAAAATCTAAGAATCTCCTGAACTCTTCTGGGATTAAAGGTGTGCACCACCACACTGACAAACATGTTCTTGTTTTGTTTTTGTTTTTTGTTTTTGGTCTTTTGGAGACAGGGTCTCCCTATAGCTCCAGCTGGCCTGGAACTTGCTCCGTAGACCAAGCAGGTGTTGAACTCAGAGATCTGCCTGCCTCTACCTCCAGAGTGCTGGGATTAAAGGCATGCACCGCCATGCCTGACTGGGTTTGTTTTTGTTTTTTTGTGTGTTTTTTTAAAAATATATATCCATTGTTAAGATTAATGACAGATAAGGAGAGTCATAAAAGGAAAGTTTATCCATGTTGTGAAATTAAATTGTATCACTATCAAAATAGACTTTAAGAATTCTTCTGGTAGAGGTGTGCAGCTTAGCTGACACAGACATAAATCTCTCTCTTCTGTGGTTTCCTGAACCATGACCTGCACAATGGGAGTTGGAAAGAACTCTCTTTAGATTGATTAACTGGCTTTACATTTTTATTTCTGGTTTATTTCTTCCCATTTCATACAATTACCACTCACAGCTGTGCCCCAGAGTCACAGGGTTTGCCACTGCTCTGCAATAAGGCAGCAGGAAAGTTGTCTGTGACTGAAAGTGAAAGTTGTCAACAGGAGGCTGGAGGGACCAGATGGCTGTGGCATGGCCATGGGACAGATATTTGAAAGAATTCAAAGAAACCAAGAAAGAGAAGAGAAAGGATAAATCCCAAAGCTGAGCTGAGTGTAGCTATTCAGGGAAAAAAGTCTTCAATAAACAAACTTCAAATCCAATACAGCCGACAGTTCCAAGAGAAAAGAAAAAATACTAATTCTCTCTACAGTATATCCCCATGCACTATCAATCCATTGGTCCATTCATACATACAATGGATGCACATATTTCTTGAGAAAAAGGGAGATAACATCAAAGACTAGACTATTTTTTTTATTTTTTTATTTTGCGCATGAATGTCTTGCCTGCATGTGTGTAAGTGCACCCATGTCCTGTGATGCCCACAGAGTCAGAAGAAGGTGTCAGATTCCCCCAGAACTGGAGTTATAGACAATTGTTAGCTGCCATATGGGTGCTGGGAATCTAACCCAGGTCCTCTGCAAGAGCAATCAGTGCTCTTAACCGTTGAGCCATTTCTCCAGCCCCAAAGACTAAACTATTTCATCCCTTGGGGCAAAAAAAAAAAAAAAAATCATTACAGAGGTATCAGCATATACCAGACAATTTAAAATAGAGATCAGAAAAGACGGACTTGAATCCTGACGGATACTTATTAGCCCTGTGATCGTCACCTTCTGTGACCCCCACTGTGTGTTTATGAAGTAGCTTTTCTCCACCCCGTACAGAATCTTCACCCTGATCCTATGAACTGTGCATTAAACAGTAATAAAATACAACATCCAACTCAGAAAAGTAAAGACAGTCTCTGGATGAGGTTTTCCAATATGCTTTAACATGTCATTTTTTTCCAGTCTGTAGGATTAAATATTTTTACCAACTCAAAAATCCATAAGCCACGCGTCTGTCAACTGCCTTTCATTGATGCATTACCTCTGGTCGAGGGACGAGGTAAGGGTGTGATTTGTCTGCTAGAATAATTGACAGTAAGGAAAAATGATGCTTTATGGGGTGGGATTTTTTAGTGTATGCATTTTTTCTATGTATTGGATCTTACAACTCTGCAGCAACTTCTTTAGCAAGTCATTCACAAATAATATTTCTGACAAAAATAGAACTCTGGCGTAATTGTTGTCCCCTCCTCCTACATCCCACTCCTCTCCTCTTTCAACTTCTACCCCACCCCCTTTCCTTCTCTCATTAAAAGTGTGTTTTGTGTCTTAGCCTTCAATAATCTTGGCACTTCATATTCTCTCTGTCCACTGTAGCCTCCAAACCCACATCAGTGATGCTGATATCTAATGCTTGGGTAGACAGAACACACTCATATCCCAGTGACCAAACTCCAGATTTGTGTTGCCCCCCCATCTTTTTTTGCCTCATAAGTTTTGCCTTAATAGGCTTATTTGTTTAACCTTCATGGTATTTTGCTATAGAATCACACTTGCTATGTGCTCAGTTCTGTTAAACATACCCGCTTGAAACAGACATTCTACCCTAAAGGGGGTCTTCATTATTCCTCTCAAGTGTGCCTTCCCACCTTTGTGAATATATTTACACATGCGTTTCCCTGGAATTCCAGCCTCAGTTTCACTTCGAGTCTACCAGTGCTCATCTTAAGACCCACTTGGTCAAACAAAAGTTGATTCTTTTCTTTCTTTATTGAGCCCTAGGGGCTCAATGGGGTCAATAAGGAGACTTTCAAAAAAAAATTATTGTTATTTTCCTGTGTACCCATGTTGTGCAATACCAAGGACGTCAGAAGAGGGTGTCGGATTCCCCTGGAACTGGAGTTAAAGACTGTTTTCAGTCGCCATGTGGGTGCTGGGGATCGAACCCAGGTCCTCTGCAAGAGCAGTCAGCACTCTTAACTGCTAGGCCATCTCTCCAGCCCCAAGGAGACTTCTTAAACTTTTTCCACTTGCAATCTCTTTTCACTGAGAACTTTTTGCATAACCTTAGCATATAGCTCTATCAAATACATGTGGAAACAAAGTATTTAATGACAACAAAGCATAAAACATTTTATTTACTTATTTATTTTTTTAAAAAACATTTATTTTAAAATTATGCTTTGGTATACATATTTACTTAACCATCGATTAAAGACAAAAGCAAACATATTTAAGATGGTTCTTAGACCACGTGGGTGCTGAGGAATCAAACCCGGTCCTCTGCAAGAGCAGTCAGAGCTCTTAACTCTGAGTCATCTCTAGCCCCGATACAATTGTTCTTTTCTTGCTGAAGATATAACTGCTTCCTATGAGTTGTTGCTCTTGTTTGCTTGTTTGATTTGTTTTGTTTGTTTGTTTGTTTTGGGTCTTTTTGGGACAGAGGGGTTCCCTATAGACACAGCTGTCTTGGAAGCTCTTTTATGTAGACAAGGCTGGCTTGAACTCACAATGAACATCTGCTCTGCCTCCAAGGTTGCTGGGATTATAAGTTGTGTACACCATGCTGGCCAGCTAGTTGTGTTTTATATCACCATTATGTCGCTGATATCATTGAACAAACTGACTTCAAAGTACTTCATTTTAATTCTCTGAAAAAATAGTAAAAACAATAGTTATAATTTGTGTTAGTTCTTCATAGTCATGTGACATTGGAAGGGATTATCAATTAGCTAACAAGAAACAATACAAATGATAGTCCATGGGACTGTGCAAATTAAATAGCTAAAGTTACATTGATTAGTTCAGAGTCAGGTCATAGAAAAGGAGCAGAACCTATTTTGTTTATTTTCAATAATATCGAGCAATAATAGAGAATACTTATGTTTAAATGTTTATTATTTTACATGTAATGAGATGGTTTTGCCTGATGATTAATATATACAAAAAGGCAATGTGTATGCGTGCACAAAGGCCAGAGATGGCGTAGGATTCTGGAATGGAGTTACAGGAGTTCTAGAGCTGCAGTGAAGAGGTGTGAGAATGAACCTGAGGTCTTCTGAGAGGAGTAGCCAGTTAGACCTCTTACACTGAGCAATCTCTCTAGCTCTCTAAGAATTACTTATCTTTCAGGGCATGGTGGCATACATCTTTGATCCCAGCACTCAGGAGACGAGCAAGCCAATGTCTGTGAGTTCAAGCAGCCTGGTTCATAGGACAGTTTCCAGGCAGCGTGTTGGCTTATAGGGAAGAACAGCTGTCTCAAAAGAAAAATAATTTTTTTTTTTTTTTTTTTTTTTTTTTTTTTTTTTTTTTTTTTTTTTTTTTTTTTTTTTAAAAATTATATATATAAAAGTAGAGATTTCATATTTAGTATTTATAGAAGTAGTAAATGATAAGCAAAATAAAATGTAGAATTATACATTCAGGGTGGGTTTTTTTTGATGGTGGTTGGTCTTTTTGAGACGGGTCTCCTGTAGCACCAGCTATCCTGAAACTATGTAGTTCAGGCTGCTTAATTTCACAAGAGACCACCATGCCATGGCATCCAGGTGCTGAATTAAAGGGGTGCACCACACAATGGCAAATTTGTTATTTTAAGATATATATGCACATGTAGGAAAGTATTGGAAGGGAAATTTAATGGTAAAAAGTAAGCTGAGTTGTTGTAAGTATTGAAGTTATAACAACTGAAATTGTAACTGCTGTTATTTTTCAAAGAATTAAAGGTTATTTATTGTTAGCTTCAGTGGTGAGGTGACAATATGATTGTGTGAATATATTGAAGTAAAATAGACTGACCTTAAAACATTAATGAATGTATTTTCTTCTACCTTCAGCTCAAAGCAAGAGGAAGCATCTTCAGATCAGGAAGCCACCTGCTGTCCATTGAACCAGGAAGCAGTAAGTATTTTCCCTTTCTCTCTGTGTCTTCTCATGTTGCCAAACCCTGAACAGCTGGGTGAGTTGGAGTCCTTCTCACACTACAGGACACACTTGGCAGCCTGCCATCCAGTGGGGTTAGTCTAAGGAATAAGGCGGTGTACTAGGCTCATTTTAGCTCATGGAGTACTTTTGCTTCTTTTCATAACATTTTAGCTCGATGGAGTATTTTGCTTCTTTCATAATTTTTGTAAATTTTAAGTGCTATCAGAAGTAAAAAATAACCATTGTTTATCATTGCTTTGTTTGTTTGTCTTGTTTGTTTTGAGAACAGAGTCTCCCTGTAGCTCCAGTGGCCTGGCAGCTCGATATAGCCTAGGCTGGCGTCACACTCACAGAGATCTGCCTGGCTTATTTCCTAGTGCTAATGACTGTGGCCACCATACCCAGCTTCTATCATTATTATTTTTGTTTTGTTTTGTTTTTGAGAAAGGGTTCCCTGTAGCCAAGCATAGTCCTCAAAACTCACTCTGTGCTAGGCTGCTTGAAACTTCAAAACCTTTTATGTATTTAAAAAAAAAAACTGAGCCAGATGTGGTGGCATAGTTTTTTTTTTTTTATTTTTTTTTTTAATTTTATTTATTTTATTGTGTTAACTGTACTGTCTGTATGCGTCTGTGCACCCAGGTTGTTGTGGCAGTGCCGAGCGGGGAAAGGTCAGAAGAGGGCAGTCAGATTCCCCTGGAACTGGAGTTCTCCTGGAATTGGAGTTCAGACGGTTACTTGGCCGGCCATGTGGGTGCTGGGGATAGCACCTGGGTCCTCTGTAAGAGCGCGATCGGATCGCTCTAACGTAGGCCATACTCTAGCCCGGCCATACCTTTGATCCTAATACCTTAACACTCGAGGGCAAGCGACCCAGGCAGTCTTTTGTGAGTTTCAAGGCAGTACTGGTTAACAGTAGTGAGTTCCAGGACAGCTGGGGCTACAGGGAGACCTTCTTGAAAAAAGACAAATAAAAGTCAATACATAAAATAAATAATAATATAATAATAAATAAAAGCAAAATCTAATTGAAAAGTGTAGAAATAACCAATAGAATTTTTTTTTTAAATGCGTGTCTGTCTGCATGTAGCTTGCTGCCCTGTGTGGTGCAATGCTGGGGGTCAGAAGAGGGTCGTTCCTCTGGGAACTGGAACTACAGACAGTTCCTGTAGCCAGCATATTGTTGCTGGGAATTGAACTCAGGTCCTTGTACCTGCAGTCGGCGGCTCTGGGGTGGAGAGTTGGCCTAGGTTAGAGGCTGGACGCTCTTGACAGAGGACTCGGGTTCGATCCCAGCACCCACATGGGGTAGAACACGTCTGTACCTCAAATCGCCAGGAGAATCCATGTTCCAGGGGAATCGAGGACTCTTCTGACCTATGCAGCGGATTGCAGACACGGGTGCACAGACCTACATGCAGACAGTACACTCATACACATACAAAAATAATAAATAATAAAAATATTTAATTAAAAGAGCAATCGGTGCTCTTAACCGCTGAGCGAGCATCTCTCGAGCCCCCATTTTTATCCTTCTGTAATTTCTGTATCTGTTTCCTTTTGATGCTATGACAGATTACCACAAATTTCTTGGCATCAACAACACAAATGTATTATGTTGCATCTCTGTTCAGAAGTCTCACCGAGCTAACACCAAGGTGTAGTCAGGACCGCCTTTCTTCAGGAGCCTGAGGGACCAGTGTTCTACTCTTAGGCACTCGGTCATTCACTTGTTTGTGGTTTTTCCTTTCTTTCAATGCCAGAGATGCAACATTCAATCTCAGCTGCCTGTCGCCTCACTATAAGGAAGTCAATGTATGACGTTGACTCTATGGATAACTACAGACAATCTTCAGCACATCAATCTCATTTAACATTGCAACTTACTCAAAGATTTCTGCCGATTGGAGCTCTAGATTTATAATACTGCTTACACAATTGTTCTCTGGCTTCCAAGTTCACACATTCACTGACATGTAAATGCCGTTTATCCTCCACATCAGATAGCCTTATCAAGCACAACTCTGCAGTAATCATAACATCAAAACAGCCCTAAATGATTATTGCAAATCATCAAATTGGGATTGAGGCTTAGGAACACAGTATGGTAGAGCTAAAAAAAAAAAAAAAAAAATGTCCTTAATCTTGAGAGTTTGTGAAATCCACCCAGACGAACAGCATTAGGTTCCCAAACCTAGGAATGGTTATCTTTGATTCATGTCCCTGTTCTTTTAAACTCAAGACTCATTCTTTTTTTTTTTTTTTTTTTTTTTTTTTTATTATTTATCTGCAACTGGAGTTCCTGGAATTGGAGTTAAGACGGTTCTTAGCCGCCATGTGGGTGCTGGGAGATCGAACCCAGGTCCTATGAAAGAGCGTCGGTTGCTCTTAACCACTAGGCTTATCTCTCCAGTCCAGATCACTCATTAAATTCATCCTCAGAGGTAGCACATTTGCTAGTTTTGTTAGTATGCTTGAGGAAGGAGGGAGAGATGGATGGATGGAGGGAGGGAAGTTACTGATTTCTGTGTTTTGTGTTCTTGTTTACTGCTTTTTTCAGTTTATAAGAGTCTTTCGGTGGAACTTGTTGGGTTTGCTAAGTATGGAATCAGCATCTACAAAAAGTCAGTTAACTTCCTCCTTCTTTGTATCTTTTAATTTCTTAATAATTTCTTCTACTTGAACTGTTAGGATTTCTAGTATTAATTTGAATGACAATGGTGAGAATAATCACCCTTGTGATATTCCTGACTTTAGAGGAAATTTATTTTTCGCGTTTATTAATAAAGCATTATAATACATACAATACATGCCAGTATCAGGCTTTATTGTTTGTGTTGGGCTATGATTTGCTGTGGGGTTTTTTTTTTAAAGCATGAAGCATTTTTTTAATTCATTTTTATTTATTTTGTATGTGTATGAATGTACTGTCTGCATGCAAGTTTTGGGCACGAGACCGTGTCGTGCAATGCCTGCAGAGGTCAGAAGAGGGTGTACGGATTCCCTGGAACTGGAGTTCTTCTGGATTGGAGTTTCAGCACGGTTCTTGGCGCCATGTGGTGCTGGGGATAGAACCGGTTCCTCTGTAGAGTGGTCAGCGCTCTTACCGCTAGGCATCTTCTCTCCAGCCGCAACTGTGGGTTTTTTTTTAAACTAGTTTTTATTCTTACCTTTTTTGTTGTTTTATCTTGTTACTGCTGTTTGCCTTTTCTTTTTGTGTTAACTGCTGGACAAGGCTGACCTTCCGCCTGCGAGGAAAGACTATTCTTTTACTCCACATACACGATCCATTTAAGCTTTGGCAAGATAGACTACTAATTTAGTCAGGATTTTCAATGAAGTTGAAATTAATCAATGCTTTCTCTGCATCAACTAAAATGAACATGTGATTCATTATCTTGAAATTACTTATGTGCTGTATTTTTTTTGGTTTCCTTTAGCAGCCTTGCATCCTGGGAATTATTCAATTGATACTGGTGTGATCATGTTAAGATGCATTAATTTAATTTTGTTATTGAAGATGTTTGCATTATGTTATCAAAATTATAGTAAGCAGTTTCTCTTCCTTCATTCTATCATCCTTCTTCTCTGTGTGTACTGTGTGTGTGTGTGTGTGTGTGTGAAGAGAGTTGAGAGAGAGGATAAAGTAGAGAGAGTGAGAGAAGCTTTTGATAGTAAAGTAACACTAGTTTCATATACTTAGTTTGGAATAATATAGAATAACATTTAGGGAGCTGTAATGAATTATCCTCTAAAAGTCTAGTAAAATTCAACATTAATCCCTCCAGTTCTTGGATCTTCTTTGTGAAAAACAATTTATTACTACTGTTGGGTTAGAAATGCCATCTACACAGCCGGTGTGGTGGCGCACACTTTTATCCTAGCATATGGGAGGCGAGGCAGGCGGATCTTTGTGAGTTCAGGCCAGCCTGGTCTACAGAGTGGTTTCAGACAGTGAGCTGCAGGAGAACCACTGTCTCAAAAAGATAAAAAAAAAAAAAAAGAAATGGGCCACTCTACCAAAGAATCTCTCAAGAGGACAAAAACTAGTGGAGGAAAGCTTTAATAAAAGAACATATCATCAAGGAAAAAGTACAGAACACAACACTGAGACAGTGACAGATACAGATTGACGTGTCGGGCCGAGCACACTCCCATGGACTGGACGGCAGCAGCCCTGAGGTCCGTTCCTCTCCCACTTTTATTCCAGTTAGGGGATTTCCACTGCGGTTACCTTGACCCTTTATCTTATTGGTGGGGCCTTGGTGGTTGCAAGAGTAGGCAGTCTTTCATTTGATCAGTCTACCTGTTCTGTACCTCTTTGTTTGAAACAAATGGTTGTGTTTAGCAGCAATGACCCTTGGAGAGTAGGAGGGTCTTTCAGGGGTGAGAAGCATCTCCTACGGGTGGGAGGTTCGTCTGACTCAGGGGCATCTGGCGATGGACTCAGGTAGAACTGTAAATTCTTGACTGTTAGCGTTGTCATGGGAACGCAGGCCTTGGCTTCAACTGGAGAGTTGCTCCTGCGTGGTTAACTTTTCCTTTTGATTAACTTTTTATGACCTGGTCCTAACACTACTTCAGTATCACTGAAGTTTATCTATTTGGTATACATATATTCTTCATTCAGTTTTGATAAATCATATGAGTCCAGGGATTCGTCCATTTTTTCTAGATCTTCCATTCTATATTGGTGTATAGTTTTCCAAAACATTATCTATTGTTCATTTGAATGTCTGGGGAACCTTAATTCTCATTTTTTTTTTTATTAAATTTTATTTATTTTATTTATTTATTTTTGTATGTGTTTGAATGTACTCGTCTGCATGCAGGTTGTGCACCTCGTGTCGTGCATATGCCGCGGAGGTCAGAAGAGGGTTCTTCGGATTCCCTGGACGGAGTTTCCTGGATTGGAGTACAGGATGGTTCTTAGCCCGCCATGTGGCGTGCTGGGGATGAACCTGGGTCTCTGCAAGAGCTCGGTGTGCTCTTAACTGCTAGGACTTCTCTCCAGCCCAATATCGCGTGCTTTTAACTTGGAGTTTTATCTAGCTGGGTCATCTGTCTTTTTTCTTTTTCTGGGGGTAGGGGTTTGGTGCTAAAAGTTTATCAGTTTTGTTCATTTTTTTTTTTTTTTTTTTTTTTTTTTTTTTTTATTTTTATTTTCTTTTTCTTATTTGTCTATTTTTTTGAGACACGGATAACAGCTTGGGGAACATTTTCTTACCCTGTTATTAAGTTGAAAGTGTATCTGCAAGACTCGAATGTGAACTGTGTTTGTGGAGTAAAATTAGTCTTCTCCAGCAGGCTTGGAAGTGAAGGCTTTGGTCCAGCACTACAGAAAGAAGAAGGCAACAGCAGTACTGGATAAAGATACAAAAACAAAGTAAAGAAAACTAGGTTTAAAGAAAAAAAAAACCTCATACAGCAAACACATTTTAGCTCTTTTCAGTCTACTCAGAGACAAAAAAAAAAAAAAAGGCGGGAGGCGTTTGTGACTCCCAGAGAGCTGAAACATCAACAAATTCCTAAGGTGGCCTTCATGATACGCTGGAGCTCCACTTGGAAATTATAGTGGTGTGGCACCGACGCCGTGATGGTATCCACTTTTATTTTTTTTTTTTTTATTTTTTGTCTTTTTGAGACAAGGTTCTCCTGTAGCTCCAACTGTCTGGAACTTCTGTAGCCAGGCTTGGCCTTGAACTACAAAAGATCCGCCTGCCTCTTGCTCCAAGTGCTAAGGATTAAAGGCGTGCACCCACGCACTGTTATACTTTTTAACACAGTGCTAAGTTATTCATTGGACCGCTCACCTGAATCTCTGCTATCTTTGAGTTTCTTAAATTCACAGACTGCTCTATGGACAATTTGTCCCATGGTGTTCCTTACCTCAGGCTATGACTGTCCACCACTGGACTTCAGCATGCTTCCACCTCCATAGGTTTCTGCTCTCTGATTGATTTGACTGTATCTGTGCAGGAGCCAGTGACTGGTGGGTGCTTCTAACCCACCACCTTAGATCTGCAAATTGCATTTACTTTCAGTCTCAGTGTTTTTACTGTCTGTTTATATCACTTTAGGTATTCTCTAAGATATTTCCTCTATTACTTTGAGTACTTCTTTCATGACTTTTAGCATCATAAGTCTAACTGCCTAATAAAAATGAGCTATCTGAAAAAAAAAATGAGCTTTCTCTTACTCTAAAGACATGTTTACCAAAGGGTCACTTGGTCTGTAACTTCTCTTTAATCTCCACAGTCTCTCAATAACTATTTTATACAATAAAATTACTATTTTATTAGTGATTTTTTAAAAAAGCAAAAAATTTGCTAGGCGTGGTGGTGCATGCCTTTAATCCCAGCATCAAGAGGCAGAGGGCAGGTGGATTCCATGAGTTCAAGGCCAGTGGTCTGAAGATAGCAATAAATTTTTTGAATATATTTAACTCAAAGATATGAAAAAAAAAAATGCCCCATTTTTACTGAAATCTTTCATTCAATCTTTCATTTCAGGGACTGTCCCTTATCCTCTTCTTTTTCTGAGATGATAATGGTGTCCTAAATAAAATTGTTCAATAAACTGCCTTATAGAGGGAAGCGTCTTCAACATTTATTATGTTGTTGTTTTAATCAGGCATTTTGTCTGGTTACTTTTTTGTTGCTGCTAATAGAAAGTTCTTTTTTTTTCCAGTTGTTTCTGTTATGCAGATGAATTTTTTAAGAGATTTCATGCATGAGTCAACTGTAGTTACATCATTCCCTATAACACACTCCCTACACATAACATGCACTATCTTTGGGTGGGTTCATAGAATCTTCTGTTTTTTATTATGTAATTTTATGTATCACAGCACAACACACACTCATTCACACATGCATACACACAACTGCCATTCCGACGATTGATCAACATATGCCATCCTCTTTCTGGGGTTCAATGACTCTTCTTCTGTTTTATTGTTATGATATTGTCAGGAAAATACTATTTAATAATATATGTTATATCTTACTAAAGTATTTAGATGTTGCTCTATGTTATGTGTTTGGCGTGACCACTTGGGACTGGATAACCTATCAGGGGTGTTGTTCCTGGAGAAAACTGATTTCCTTCCCTCGGCATCCTTTGATTGCCTGCAGCTCTTCAGCTTGAGGTAGGATCCTTTGAAATTTCCCCCAACCACACTGGCACATGAACTTTTTTTGTCATTATGCAGGTCTTTTTTAGGCAAACATATTGTTGCAATTTTGCAGATGAGTTTTCCTGTTGTGTCTGGAAGACACCATCTAGTAGCAGGCAACCTGATTCTCTGGCTCTTAGGATCTTCCTACCTCCTCTCGTGTGATGAGTCTGAGCGTGATGTGGGGATCTGTTGTATCGTACCNACCAATTGGGACTGAACTCCCACCAGTCCCGGGAGTAGCCTCCATCTGCTGCAAAAAGAAGCTTCTTTGATGAGTAGTGATGTTGACATTTATCTATGGCTGTAAGAATGGGTGTTGACAATACAGTTAGAAGCAAAGCATCTTAGAGAAGGAAGGGTTTTTTTCTGGATTACAGTTTGAAGGGAAGTCCTTTTTCCTTTTTATGCAGTCTGGAACCCATGAATCATGCCACATACAGTTAGAGTAAACCTCATCTAGAAATTCCCTCACAGACAGTCCTAGAAGTTTTTCTCCAAGGTGATTCTAGATGCTGCCAAGCTGACAATATAAACCATCACAACCCTCAACACTAAGTACTCCAGCATAACAACTATGTTGTTACAACTGCCTAACAAAATTAACTCTGGTATGGCTGTAGAGATGGCTCAGCAGCTAAGAGACCTGGCTCCTCACACAGAAGACTTGGATTCAGTTCCCAGCACCCACATGGCAGCTAACAACTGTCTGTAAAATAAATTGACCAAACTGGTTTTTTAGGGCTGGAGAGATGACTCATCAGTTAAGAGCACTGGCTGTTCTTGCAGAGGACTGGAGTTCCGTTCCTAGCACCCACACAGTTGCTAACAACTGTCCTCAAATCCAGTTCAATATGCTCTATCACCCTCTTATGGCCTCCACAGGTATTGCACAACATGGATGCATTTACACATAGGCAAACAAAATACTCATACACATAAAATAAAGTAAATAAATAATTTAAAACAAAAGCAAGGGGCTGGAGAGATGGCTCAGCGGTTAAGAGCACTGACTGCTCTTGCAGAGGATCCCGGTTTGATTCCCAGCACCCACGTGGTGGCTAAGAGCCATGTTAGGCCAGTTGTGGTGGTGCATGGCTTTAATCCCAGCACTCAGGAGGCAGAGGCATGCGGATCTCTGTGAGCTCAAGGCCAGCCTGGTCTCCATAGCGAGCTCCAGGCCAGCTGAGACTAAAGGGAGAACCTGTCATACCCTCCCTCAAAAAAGCAAAAAAATTTAATTTAGGGGGGCTATTAACTTTTGGTTTATGTGTATGGGAGATTTCTTTGCATGCCTGTCTGTGCACCATGTGGATGCAATGCCTGCTGTGGGATTTCTCTTCACTTCCTTGATTGTTTCTTTTGATGTACAGAAGCTTTTGAGTTTAATGAGGTCCCATTTGTTAATTGTCAACCTTAATTCTTGTGCAGCTGCTGTCTGATTTAGGAAGTGTTTTCCTATGCCTATGTCTTGTAGTCTGCTGCCAACTTTTTCTTCTTTTGCCTTCAGAGTTTGGGGTTTCACATTGAGGTCTTTGATCCATCTGGAGTTGACTTTTGTACAGGGAAAGAGGTAGGGGTTTAATTTCATTCTTCTACAAGTGGTGATCCAGTATTGCCAACACCAGTTGCTGAAGATGCTGTCTTTTCTCCATTGTGTCTTCTTGTCCTCCTTGTCAAATATGAGATGGCTGAAATTGTATGTGCTCAAGTTTGGATCTTCAGTTTTGTTCCATTGGTCAACAGGTCTGTTTTTGTGCCAGTACCAGGCTGTTTTTATGACTATAGCCCTGTATAGTTTGAAGTCTGGTATAGAGATTCCCCCCTGTGTTGCTCTTTTCACTCAGGGTTATTTTGGCTATTCGGGGTCTTTTGTTTTTCCAGATGAATTTAAGGACTTTTTTTCCCAAGCCTGTGAAGAAACTCTTGGGGATTTTAATTGGGATTGTGTTAAATCTATATGAGAGTTTCGGTAGAATGGACATTTTTACAATGTTAATTTTCCCAATCCATGAGCATGGGAGGTTTTTCCATCTTCTAATGTCTTCTTCAATTTCTTTCTTTAAGGGTTTAAAATTTTTCTTGTAGAGATCTTTGGTGTCTTTGGTTAGGTTTGTTCCTAGGTATTTTATTGTTTTTGAGGNGAGAGAGAGAGAGAGAGAGAGAGAGAGAGAGAGAGAGAGACTGTAAGCCAGTTGACCCAAGATCAACTGAGATCTTTAACTTAACCAGTTGAGACCAGGCATTTTTAATTTACTCCGTTTTTTAGGAAGGCAATTAAAATTTACAATCCCAGAAGCCCACAAACCAAATAAAAAATCTTGTAGAAAGAAATTAAAAGTGTTCAAAGAGATTTTCCCTCCCAGCTCATTTTCAGCACCCCAAGGAAAATAAAAGCATCCATGACTATCACAGATGAAAACAAATGAATGTCATTGGAATCAGTTTTCCCCACTGAGGTATAAAATCTATATAGAAATCTGATACTATGCTATAACAAATTGTACTTCTCATAGTTGTTTTATTTTCCTTTAAACCCTGTTTAATATAGTTTTTTGTTGTAAAAATTGTTTTCATGATTCTGAGCCTGGTTCCACTTCCTTTCCATTCACGTTTTGGTCCATAGTTCATATCCCGGTTACCAGTTCAGTCAGGAGACCTCCTCACCCTGACAGCACACTCAGCTGAAACCACGATGTGCAGGCAAGGCATGAAGGGGCGGCTCTGCAAAGTGTGCCCTGCTGTTTGTCGGCATCTGAACTCTTCATCAAGCTTCTTCTTCCAGTCTTGTAAACATCACTGTGCACAGTCGCACCACTGTGCAGTCTCATGTCCTGGGACAGGAAGGCTGGTTCGCAGCGAGTGGAAAGCTAGACAAGTCCGAGTTTTAATGGCTGATAACCCTTACATCCTGCAGAGGAGCAAAGAATGTGCCAGAAAGGTACGCTGAGGTAGCCCAGTCAGTCCTTGTTTTTTTTTTAAATTTGGTCTCAGAACATCTCTGGAAGGGTGACATTTCGAAGAAGCCACTGCTGGGACCGACTTCCACTACAGTCTCTGATGCTGGGCACCTGGCTGTCCTCTTCTGTGGCTTTATCCAGGCACTGATTACTGTTCACATGCTGCAGGGTCAGTTTCACTGGGTCATACTCCCAGAGCTGGTTGCCTTTTAGATGGTGGCATTTGAGCATGGTAACTGGGTCATTGAGTTTGGAAACATCCAAACAGAGGTCATCCGTTCTAATTTCTTTGTTAGCAGTATAAGAGAAAACCTGATTACCTCCCATACCATGACAATTGAAAATTCCAACTTTTTCATTCTCTTTTCTAGCCATATTATCTAGACACTGATTTGTCTCCACATTGCGTATCTCTCCCAATGAGAAATAGTGACGTGGAATTTGAGAATCAGGGTAAATATTCTCTAGGTACCAAGAGAAAGGTTTGCATTGTAGTTTATGTCTCAGACCAAGTCTCGATGATATATCTCCGTAATCTACCTTTGTAACACCTGGAGAAATTATATAGAAGAAATTCTTGAATTCATCCATCCACACTTCTGCAAGCCGTCTGTTATTTTTATTAATAATCTGACCTGTCCCTCCTGGAAAGGTGTAAGGTGTAGCCTTCTGAAACACATGACCAACATGTGAGCATGTCACAATTTCCAAAGTTCCTCCACATTGCCAAATCCTAAATGACATTTCTAGGTTTTCTCCTCCCCAAATGTCCATTCCAGCATCGTATGTTCCAATTTCCTGAAAGTAATCTCTGTCTATTGAAAAGAGGCATCCTGNATAGTGCCAGGATCTGCAAATGCGAGTTCGATAGTCTCCTCTCGAGTACAACTCATCTTCGTAAGCGTCGTTAATGAGCGACGATACTATTTGAGTTACTCGCATCCAATACTGATAATACAAGTCGACGTGTTACGTGCTCACTAGTGAAATCATGGGATAGACTGACGCACTACTCTTCTATGGTGTACGCGTTCACTGCTGGAAGTGATTTTCACTGATGGAGCAGCATATCGAAGAAGACGAGTATATTGGGGACTGGTGGTGACAGGAGATCCTAGCAATCACAAGTACTTAGCTCACCAGTAGCAGTCTGTACCAACTGGATGACATAATGCTATATCGGAGCCAAGAGATTAAATGATATCTAAATTAAAAACAAAAAAAAAAAAGCTAAGGAAGGTCCTATGACTAGGCTCATGGGATAAACTTGACAGGACTTCTCTAGAGCTAGGCCATTTGGTTGAGTGACTCTTCATTTGGTTCACAGAGTAATGAACAGGGTCCGCGCCTCTATGTTAATGGGAGGACGTGCTAGAATAAGGCGAATCTCTTAGGCTTACACTGAATGATGTTTATGAGAGGGATCATGCTCGGGGAAGTCTAGCTATGGATGCCGCTGAGACCTTATCTAAAAACAACAACAACAAAAGACCGATAATAAACAAGAACAAATTAACATAGATGACGTAGTCCTAGCGCGAGAGTATGGGGCCTCGAAGTGCTGGTCTATACGCCCAGTGAGTTGTTCCTAGTAGAGCTAGAAGGTAAAGCAAGGAAAGGGTAGCCAGAGGAATAGTGATCTCCTGACTAGGTGATGTTGGTGCGGCCAACCTTGCCGTTCATAAAAGTGCGTTACCTACGGGCCGTTAACTCTGAAGTGTGGCCAGGCATGGAGACGAAACCTTTGGGGAGCTCCTGTCATACAAAAACAAAAACAAAATGAAAATAAACTCTTCAGCTCAATGAGAGTACATAAAAAAGTGGCTAATGTGAGTTACTTTCTGGAATGAACTATCTGTAAAAACATCACAGCGAAAAATAAAGTTAAACCGACCAGAAGGAGGAAACAAGAATGTACCAGTGCATGAGCTCACATTTCAAAAAAAAAGATGAATTCAGTTTGAATATGGTACAAAAGAAGTCTGTTAAATAGTTTATATCTATCAATCTTGCCTAGCTAGAAAACATAGCCTAAAAGTACGAAAAATGTTTAAACAAGCCGCCTATAGCTTTCCTGTCTATTCAAGAAGCCAAAGCTTTTTCTGGAGCTTGCGACATTTAAGTTTCGGAAATGGCAGCGCTTAATAGCGCTAACTGTGTCGCGCGTACGTACAGTTGTGAGAAGGACTCACCTAGTCCAACGAAAGAACCAGGTTCTCCTTGCCCATTCACGCCATGATGTAGTTCAAGCTGGATTTAAGCTGCTAACTCATGTACAGACGATCTGGCACGAAAGAAGAGGGAATAACAGACTTACTGCCCCTCCTGCGTTCAATATCTGGCCGTTACATTAGTCATGGCAATTGCATCGCCTACTGTCTGGTACAACGTTAAAATTCCATGGCAGGCATATACAACTACTTCTATACCATTCTAGGTCAAAAATGTCACTATAATGAAAGAAAAGAAAGAATTATGAAATCAAGATTACACACTCACTAATTATTCTGTGGTGTAGTGGAAATGGTAGATCGTTAATATGAGGAGGTTAATTGGGATAACTCTTGACTATAAGTCCGTCTGATTTTGTTTTTAGTATACTTCATTTCATTATGTATTATTCACACTATATATACAAATTTTGGTTATTCCTATTTATTTACTACCACGATTTATTATGAGCCTTGTTTGAAGAACAGGACCTGTCTTCCTGTTAGCCTATCAGTCTGTCCTGAGATAAAAATCAGATACAGTGCTAGGATTACACCAATTGCTCGAGGCTCGTATTGAACTCATCAGAGATCCACTGTCTCATGCTCTCTCTGAATGCTAGGGATTTAAACGGATTAAGGCCAACCACCATGACCTCCGAGTCTATAGCATGGTACATTGGTTACCTATTTTTTAATGGAATAACTCCTTTTCACTTTCTCCATATATCAAACTAAAAAAGGACTATATCCAGTATAAACAATGCTGCATAAAAAGATCTAAAATAACATTCCAAATAAAAGCAAGTTCGTTAAGCGGGACGTGAGAGAGGTAGGCTCAGGAGGTTAGAGAAGCATCCGGACTCGCTCCCTTGCAGGCAACCTGAGGGTTTCTGATACCGCAAGCACACCTCACCATTGCGGCAGGGGAGAGCCGTATCGTGAGAGACTGCGAAGATTCCCTCCAGAGAACATTCCGCTTCATGGGATCATGTGACACTTCTTCTGGACATCTGCGGCTGAAACAGTGACGGTGGCCATGGCACAAACCTTCGATGGCAGACAGATCACAGCCAAAATCTATACAGTTAATGAAGTAAAACAAGGACAAATAGACTTTGGTAGAGCATAACAGAGGGACAGAGCTTAAACACATAGTCATACACCACACTTAACTTAGACTCAGCAAAACCCAGTTATCATTCGTCCAGAATTCCTGAAAAACTCCACTGCTACAGAAGTTGCTCCATTTAGAGCTATAATAGTATATCAATACTTGTATTAGTTCTGAGTCACGGCGAGCAATGTACTGAGCTATCTCCAATGGTGATAAGATTCGAGAAGAGAATAAATACTGACAATTCCTTATTCTTACTGTGAGAATATAAGAATTTCAAGAGATCCCAGAGTTAGGATAGGAATAGTCTCAACTTTTATATGAAACAATTTCTCATATTATTTAATTATTCACACTCAAAGTAGGCTGATGTAAGAAAAGACCTGCATTTACGACACTGTATATGTGTCATAATAAACAGTGTTTAATAAACATATGTCAAACTTATGGCATTTCTATAGACCCATGTTTAATTGTTTCCCTGTTCAAGACATATAGGATATATCTCCTGATCTCTACTCTTACTGGCGCAAAAAATCTATATATTTAATAGGAAGTATATAGGCAGAGCATGATTTAAAAAAACCGACTACGCGCTAGATGATGGAGAGATTGGCTCCATCAGTAAAAGAGATTGCCAACTTGACTCTTGTCAGAGAGACAGGGACCCAAGTTTCAATTCCCAGCACCACTAATGGCGGCCTATAGTAACCAAGTACTTTGATATCCCAAGAGCTTTGGTCCTCCAGAGGGAAAATCATGACACCTGTTCTGAGTCCTTTACGTAGCATTAGCCAAACACAGGCGGCTGCACAAACCTACATGAGACAGTTAATCATACACTAAAACTATACAAATTTTAAAGAAGACCTTCTTAAAAAAGCAGAGGCAAGGACGCAATTATTCTTGCAAGACGTGATTAAGTATCATTCACCTCGTATCTCAGATAGTGTGCCTTAAACAGGTCACTGTGCGTTCTGCCATGAACTCAAATCATCAGAGTATATCGCCTCATAGAATATCATACGCCACTACACATCCACAATGTAATCATGTTATAACAGTAACCACCTTAACGACGCTTAGTAAATAATAAATAACTATTAATGATTAAAAAGTAACTTATATGCATGATATATTGTGAAATTGTACAGTATATCTGGTTTACTATCTAAATAATAGGAGTAATGTATAACATTCTTTGGATCTGGAAGATCTCACCAATACATCCTAAGCAGAGTACTCCTGGGGCGCAGAGGGGCCTAACAGAGCAGGCACTCCACTAGTTTCAAGCCCCCCACAGCAGACACCTCACTAGATTAACAAGGCATCCTGACAGGGGCACAGCCAAAAGCAGCCTTCAAATCATCAGTAGAAGAGGCCAAATTCTTCGGGACTCACAGCATTGTGATAATACTGACAGAGGTCAAGCGAAACGAGCCATACTTATTGCCGCTGGAATCACGGATGAGATAGGGCAGAAATAGGGCTCTGTGACCAACAATTCCCACGATCTATAAAGTCTCTACCTAAACCTGTGGAAATCCTACATGTGGGCATCATCCCTAGGGGATGCCAAGAGGACACAGATTAAGGCAGGCGAAAAAACACATCGTGTAACAAATACGAATGACTCAAGTTTATTAAAGCAAGAAAAGTCACTAAAAGTAATTAAAGATAAGTAGGACAATAGAACTCTTAGCAAGGATAATTGTGATATACACTGCAAGAATTCCATGTTGAGGAGCGATTGCGGCCTAGGGGCAGCGGGCGCCGATGTGGGGGGCTGGGGCAGCAAAGAGCCGGGGGCGCGAGTCGCACGTAGGGAACCCAACCCGCCTCTCAGCCTTCCTTACAGGTTGCCAGTACTCAGAGGCAGCAGCCTGCGTCGAGCCAGGATATCGATACTGCGACTAGAACTTCTGATAGATGAGCTGAATTAGGTCATCAGCTTTTTCATTATGATTTGTATTACTTGCTTTATTCTTGTTCAATTTACTTTGGCGTTAGAGTGCATAGAGAACAATTTGATGATTGCACCAGGTGGGTTGGCTCTTGTTTCTTGTTCTATGCCACCTTCCATTGAGTATGGGTTTCTTGCTATAATGGTTACATTTTGATATCTGTCTGCTAGCTCTACTTTAGCGACGTGAATATCAGAAAGTGTGAAAGAGAACTAACGGAGCAAGAGAACTTACATTTGGTAGAGCGGTAGTATGTGTCTATTACTCACAGCTTAGTGGACTTGAAGTCTCTTCAGAGATGTCACCTAGGAAGAATATGGTGTAACTTATGCAAAGGTTCATTCAAGATGATCCTTCGAGAGACAGAGTCAATGAAGAGAAAATATAGAAAAGAGAAACTGTCTAAAATCAATCATCAATTTAATAGGTAAGAGTGAGATGATCTGATAGCTCAACAGTCGTGTTGCCAGATGTTAAGGTTACGAAGGGTGTAAAACAAAGGTGTATCTCAGATAATATTCCAACAAAAGTGTGGATGATTGTTTTCCCACATGAGTGCGTGAGCAACTTTCCTAGAGGACTGTCAAGTGTCATTGAATCGCGATCACCAAGACACATGATGAGAAAGAAATTGTTCTTGTAGAGTTGATGCTTCAGTGTAAGGAGACTTTTTATGAAGAGAGGCCTCTAGGAGTACCGTGAAAAAAACTCAAACGTGCCAGTCATTCGATAATTACGAATGGAACAATCGTTCTGGGTTGATCAGCACAGCAGGTATTAAAAAGGACTGATGTGTCCAACAAGGCCGAAGTGATCCACGTTCTTCACGATGCACACTGTGAGTGCACAGCAGGTGAGCTAGAGCCTCTCCTAGCCAGGACTCAAATATGACAGGAAGCCGTGGTTGTGTCCTGTCATCAATGTGATGAGATGATGATACTTTTGGAAGATACTGGCAGCGCTCTGATATGACTAGTGGTGGATTCAAACGGAACTAATTTTCATTGGTATAGACCATGTTCCCCAAAAGAAGTGGACAGAAGCGGAAGGTGACCGACTAAACTTACCTGTCAGCACACTAACAATGACCAATGGATGCTCTCATTTTCTTTTTAGTTATCTTTATTTTTTTTGTTTTTTCTTATATAGCCGTTTATTGAGTATTAATGTGTATTTCCAGGCATTCATTTTTTTCAGTTCTTTAAAGGTTTTTTTTTATTTTTTTTATTTCTGTATGTGTAATCTTGAATGTACTGTCTGCATCAGTCTGAGCACCCGTGTTTTTTTTCCTGCAACGTCAGGAGAGTTCAGAAAGGGGTCGGTTCCCTGAAGGATGCTGGAAGTTCTTCCTGGAAGTTGGAGTTTAAACGTCTGCGGCGCGATGTGGTGCTGGGGACGAACCCGGGGTCCTCTGTAAGAGCAGTCGGTGCTCTTAACTGCTAGGCACATCTCTCCAGCCCTAGCTAGGGCTACAGGGAGACCCTGTCTTAAAAAAAAATCAAAAGTATATATATATATATATATATATATATATATATATATATATATACTTTTATCATATATATACTTTATATATATATGATAAAGTATATATATATATGATATATGATTTGTTCATGGAGAGTAATAGTTAGGCAAATAGAACAGTGAAGATAACTAAAGCTGTCTAGAATTTCTCTCCTTCCTTCTTTTTTAAGAAGGTTTTTAAAAAATTTTGTTTATTATTTTTTATGTGTATGAATGTACTGTCTGCATGTAGGTTGGTGCACCCGTGTTGTGCAATGCCTCGAAGGTCAGAAGAAGGTGTCAGATTCCCCTGGAACTGGAGTTAAAGACGGTTCTTAGCCGCCATGTGGGTGCTGGGAATTGAACTTGGGTCCTCTGCAAGAGCAGTTGGCCCTCTTAACTGCTGAGCCATCTCTCCAGCCCCCTTCCTTCTCTTTTAACATTCTTAAACTTCTTTTAAAATAGTAGAAGTAGAGATACAGGAAATATTTTTCCCAACTTAACAGGGGAAACAATTAAACATGGGTCTATAGAAATGCCATAAGTTTGACATATGTTTATTAAACACTGTTTATTATGACACATATACAGTGTCGTAAATGCAGGTCTTTTCTTACATCAGCCTACTTTGAGTGTGAATAATTAAATAATATGAGAATTGGTTTTATATAAAATTGAGAATTCCATTCCTAATCTGGGATCTTGAATATTCTTTATTCTCCAGTGAAAGGGGTATTTTCCTTCTCAATTCAAGTGGAACCAGACATTGCTCCTCTGGCTCAGCTGATCATTTATACTATTTTGCCTAATGGAGAACTTGTAGCAGATGTTCAGGAACTGGACATTGAAAACTGTTTTGCAAATAAGGTGGGTTTCTCTGTTTAAGCCTGGTCTTTTTTAAAATTTTATTTATTTTTATATGTGTATGAGTGTACTGTCTGCATGTAGGTTTGTGCAGCCATGTCATGCAATGCCGCAGAGGTCAGAAGAGTGTCACAGATTCCCCTGGAACTGGAGTTCTCTGGGAATTGGCGTTATAGACGGTTCCTTGCCGCCATGTGGGTGCTGGGGATCAAACCCCGGTCCTCTGCAAGAGCAGTCGGTGCTCTTAACCTCTAGGCTATCTCTCCAGCCCCTTAAGCCTGGTCTTTTTATTCTTTCCTTTATAAGTATGGAAAATAAAGAAGTTATATCCATTTAAAAATATCCATGTCCATCTAGAGCTGGGCATGGTGGCCCTTGCCTTAATCCCAGCACTCAGGAGGCAGAGGACAGTGGATCTCTGTGAGTTCAAGGCCAGCCTGGTCTACATACTGAGTTCCAGGACAGCTGGGGCTACAGGGAGACCCTGTCTCAAAACAAGGCCAAAAAATAATAAATAAATAAAATATTTTTTAAAGTAAAGAAAATGATACTTTACAAATCTATGTCAGTTTATCCCATTAACCCCTCTAGAACATCTCCATTCCACACACCACAGAAAACAGTGAGTGAATTTGATTTAAAATTTTTCTTTTTTATTTTATCTATTTTTGATTTCTGTGTATGAATGTTTTTGCCTGCATGGATTTAAGTGCACCACATGCATGCAATGCCAAAGAAGGCCAGAAGAGGGCGGACTGATCCCCTGGAACTGAAGTTACAGTTATTAGCTTACTACCATCTGGGTGCTGGGAAGAGAACCTGGGTCTTCTGCAGGAGTACCCAGTACTTTTAACCGTTGAACCAAATCTCCAGCTCCAAAATTTAGCTTCTTGACATAGACAGGAAGGTATAAGGGGCCTTGTTTTAAGAAACATATTCTTGGTACTCTAATAGGGAGTATAATATAAAAATTAACACGTATCAATGAATTCTTTTTTTTGAAATTGGATCCTGTTCTGTTTCCCTGGCTGGTTTTTACTCCTGGGTCCAAGTTATCCTCCTGCCTTAGACTCTGCTAGATGAAATTATTTTGCTTGTTTTGTTTTTTTGAGGCAAGGTCTCCCTCTAACTCAAGTAGGCCTGGAACTCACTGTAGGCTAGGCTGGCCTCAAACTGTAGGCAATCTTCCTGCTTTAGCTTCCTGAATACTGGGATAACAAGTATGAGGCCCCTTGCTAGACAGCTTGTTTTGTTCTGTTTTGCTGTCTTGTTGAGATAGGGTCTCCCCAACTACCAGCTCGCCTGGAACTTTCTATGTAGACAGAGATCCATCTGCCTGTGCCTCTGCCACCTGAGAGCTGGGACCAAAGGTGTGTATCACCATGCCTAGCTAAATCTGTAATTTTCAATAGCCTAGTGGATTCCCAGCAGTATCAACACTGGCCTGTGTTAGCATGTCATGTGACTATGACTGCTACTGGGGGAAGACTTTGGTTGTCTGATCTCACCACCATCCCCAATATAAGTTCGCAACTTCCTCATGAAAACACTGCACATAGACCATCCACCAAAAGTTATCATAAATGTTTTCAATACCATACAGGATTTTATTTCAGTGGGATCAAAATCAAATTATATTCCATCAGTTATAGAAAGAGTACAAAAACTAAACTGATCAGAGGCACACTATAGATTATTCCACAGATGTTTAACTGGGAGTCCCTGGGAAAGTCTATGCCTTAAACCTGCTCTAAGATGGGAAAAGTGAAGTATAGAAAAATGCAGCATGGGCCAGAGGAGAGATTGAAGGCTGTAATAGCCATCATTCAGCAGAGCTGCTATAATCCTCTACTTTCTGCAGGTGAATTTGAGTTTCCCATCAGCGCAGAGCCTGCCAGCCTCAGACACTCTCCTGACGGTCACAGCCGCACCCCAGTCCCTCTGTGCCCTCCGTGCAGTAGACCAGAGTGTGCTCCTCATGAAGCCTGAAGCCGAGCTCTCCCCTCAGTCTGTGAGTCTCATTTTAGTCTTGAGTATCATAAAATATTCATGTTAAGACCATTTTTGTGAGCTGTAACCACCAAGAACAAGATCCTCAGAGTGACAAGTGTGATATAATTCTGTAACAGTCGTCAAACAAGTACGTGTATAATCCCGGTTTCTTCTGTTCTTTTCTCACTGAGGGAGCAATCTTGTCTGCTTTGTCATTGTCCATGCCTAGCACAGCATCTTATTTAACGCATATTTAACCTCCGTACTAAATTCGTTTCAACACATTTTAACAAATGAATAAAATAATAATTCAAGATAGGTGTTATTCATTTTATGAATGATAAAAACAGAAGGAAGATATGTTAAATAGTTATTAAAAGAGCATGCTAAAATATGTTTTGAGATGAAATTGAACTAAATTTCTTTTTTAGAAAATTTTTATTTTTTATGTGTATGAATGTACTGTCTGCATGTAGGTTTGTGCACCCGTGTCGGGCAATGCTTCGGAGGTCAGCAGAGGGTGTCGGATTCCCCTGAACTGGAGTTAAAGATGGTTCTCAGCCGCCATGTGGGTGCTGGGGATCGAACCCGGGTCTTCTGCAAGAGCAGTCAGCACTCTTAACCACTAAGCCATCTCTCCAGACCCTGAACTAAATTTCTCTCTACTCACTTGCTAACCTGCTGCACTGCAAGGTTACTATGTAAAATGTCAGGTTTTAAGCTTTCGCTGAAATCGAATGCTTAATAGTTTTTAAGTTTTTGTTATTGCTGTTGTTTGTTTCTTTGGTCTTTTTGAGACAGGGTCTCCCTTTAGCTCTAGCGTGCTTGGAACTTACTATTTAGACCAGGCTGGCTTGAACTCACAAAAATCCACCTCCCTCTGCCTCTGGAGTACTGGGATTAAAGGTGTGTGCCACCTCAGCTGGTGAGCACTTATTAGTTTTTTTTTTTTTTTTTTTTT
>VZQC01002337.1:85052-113216 GCA_009823505.1 Rhizomys pruinosus
TGAAGGCTGTAATAGCCATCATTCAGCAGAGCTGCTATAATCCTCTACTTTCTGCAGGTGAATTTGAGTTTCCCATCAGCGCAGAGCCTGCCAGCCTCAGACACTCTCCTGACGGTCACAGCCGCACCCCAGTCCCTCTGTGCCCTCCGTGCAGTAGACCAGAGTGTGCTCCTCATGAAGCCTGAAGCCGAGCTCTCCCCTCAGTCTGTGAGTCTCATTTTAGTCTTGAGTATCACAAAATATTCATGTTAAGACCATTTTTATGAACTGTAACCACCAAGAACAAGATCCTCAGAGTGACAAGTGTGATATAATTCTGTAACAGTCGTCAAACAAGTACGTGTATAATCCCGGTTTCTTCTGTTCTTTTCTCACGGAGGGAGTAATCTTGTCTGCTTTGGCCTTATCCATGCCTAGCACAGCATCTTATTTAACACATATTTAACCGCCTTGCTAAATTAGTTTCAACACATCTTAACAAATGAATAAAATAATCATTCAAGGTAGGTGTTGTTCATTTTATGAATGATAAAAACAGAAGGAAGATATGTTAAATATTTATGAAAATAGCATGCTAAATTATGTTTTTGAGATGAAACTGAGCTAAATTTCTTTCAACCCACTTGCTAACCCACTGCATTGCAAGGTTACTATGTAAAATGCCAGGTTTTAAGCTCTCACTGAGATCAAGCACTTATTAGTTTTTAAGTTTTTGTTATTGTTGTTGTTGTTTGTTTCTTTGTTCTTTTTGAGACAGTGTCTCCCTTTAGCTCTAGCTGGCCTGGAACTTACTATATAGACCTGGCTGGCTTGAAATCACAAAAATCCACCTGCCTCTGCCTCCTGAGTACTGGGATTAAGGGTGTGTGCCGCCTCACCTGGTGAGTACTTATTAATTTTTATTTTTTATTTATTTATTTTTTTTGTATGTGTCTGAATGTACTGTCTGCATGTAGGTCTGTGCACCCGTGTCATGCAATGCTGCAGAGGTCAGAAGAGGGTCTCAGATTCCCCTGGAACTGGAGTTCTCCTGGAATTGGAGTTACAGACAGTTCTTAACCGCCATGTGGGTGCTGGGGATCGAACCCGGGTCCTCTGCAAGAGCAGTCAGAGCTCTTAACCACTAGGCCATCTCTCTAGCCCCCGCACTTTCCTTTAAATTCAGTATTGAATATTATCATATTTCCATTTTTAAGCAGTAGAACAAGAGTTTCCTTTGTTTTCTCAAATGTACAGGTCTATAATTTACTGCCCATAAAGATAACCCCTCGATTCAGAAATTTAAAGGAAGCCATTTATGAAAAATGCATCAATGCAGAAGAGATCGACAGTTGGATGATGCATTTTATGTTTCTGGACTTTGATGATGATATGTTCAGCATTTTTGAGGTAATCTTTCTTCCCTGGACACATCAATGCTTTTATTTCTAAGTCCTTGTTAAGACACAAAATCAAAGAGCTGATCCTTCCCTTACATTAACAAAACAAAACAAAAAGAAAAAGGAAATGAAAAGAAACTAGAATCTGATAGGCATAGGGTAGTTACTTTGTGTACACACAAATATTCAAACATGGTTTTCTTTGGCACCTTTAATAGCAAGTAGTTTGCTATTAGGGCCCAAAACCTTAATCAAATATCTCTCTCTCTCTCTCCCTCCCTCCCTCTCTCCTCCCTCTCTCCCTCCCTCTGTGGTGATTTTTAGATATTCTGATAGGAATATCTTATTGGCAGTCATAATATAAACCATGTTCATAATAGTTTTAAATTCTTTTGAGTTTCTATGTAAGTATGCACTGTCTGTTGATCACAGCCCCTGGTAACGCCCTGCCCTCCCTTTCCTCACCCTTTCCACTTCCTGTTAATACCCTTTGTCTCCCTAGACTGTTTCACTTCTATTCTCGTTCATAGATGCATACATGATTTTATGTATCTATATAAAATCTAAGAATCTCCTGAACTCTTCTGGGATTAAAGGTGTGCACACCACACTGACAAACATGGTTTTGTTCTTGTTTTGTTTTTGTTTTTGGTCTTTTGGAGACAGGGTCTCCCTGTAGCTCCAGCTGGCCTGGAACTTGCTCTGTAGACCAAGCAGGTGTTGAACTCAAAGAGATCTGCCTGCCTCTACCTCCAGAGCGCTGGGATTAAAGGCGTACGCCACCATGCCTGGCTGTTTTTTTTTTTTTGTTGTTTTGTTTTTTAAATATACATCCATTGTTAAGATTAATGACAGGTAAGGAGAGTCATGAAAGGAAAGTTTATCCAGGTTGTGAAATTAAATTGTATCACTATCAAAATAAACTAAAGTCTTGTTTGACCCTATGAAAAACATGGAATTCTTCTGATAGAGGTGTGCAGCTTAGCTGAGACAGACATAAATCTCTCTCTTCTGCAGCTTCCAGAACCATGACCTGTACAATGCGAAACTGGAAAGAACTCTCTTTAGATTAACTGGCTTTAAAGTATTATTTCTGGTTTATTTCTTCCCACTTCATACAATTACCACTTACAACTGTGCCCCAGAGTCACAAGTTTGCCACTGCTCTGTGACAAGGCAGCAGGGACGTTGCCTGTGACTGAAAGCGAAAGTTGTCAACAGGAGGCTGGAGGGACCAGATGGCTGTGGCATGGCCATGGGACAGATATTTGAAAGAATTCAAAGAAACCAAGAAAGAGAAGAGAAAGGACAAATCCCAAAGCTGAGCTGAGTGTAGCTATTCAGGGAAAAAAGTCTTCAATAAACAAACTGCAAATCCAATGCAGCCCACAGTTCCAAGAGAAAAGAAAAAAATACTAATTCTCTCTACAATATATCTCCATGCACTCTCAATCCATCTGTCCATTCACACATGCAGATGGATGCACATATTTCATGAGAAAAAGGGAGATAAGATCAAAGACTAAATTGTTTCATCCCTTGGGACCAAAACCAAAAATCATTACAGAGGTATCAGTATATACCAGACAATTTAAAATAGAGATCAGAAAAGATGGACTTGAATCCTGACGGATACTTATTAGCCCTGTGATCATCACCTTCTGTGACCCCCACTGTGTGTTTATGAAGTAGCTTTTCTCCACCCTGTGCGGAATCTTCACCCGGATCCTATGAACTGTGCATTAAACAGTAATAAAATACAACATCAACTCAGAAAAGGAAAGACAGTCTCTGGATGAGGTTTTCCAATGTGATTTATTTATTTATTTATTTATTTATTTATTTATTTATTTATTTATTTATTTATTTTTTTGTCTTTTCGAGACAGGGTCTCCCTGTAGTCCCAGCTGGCCTGGAACTCGCTCTGTAGACCAGGCTGGCCTGGAACTCGCTCTGTAGACCAGGCTGGCCTTGAACTCACAAAGATCCGCCTGCCTCTGCCTCCCAAGTGCTAGGATTAAAGGCGTACGCCACCACGCCTGGCCCAATGTGCTTTAACATGTCATTTTTTTTTCCAGTCTGTAGGATTAAATATTTTTACCAACTCAAAAGTCCATAAGCCTCGCATCTGTCAACGGCCTATGTATGCATTACCTATGGGCCAGGGAGGAGGTAAGGGTGTGATTTGTCTGCTAGAATAATTGACAGTAAGAAAAAATGATGCTTTAATGTAGTGGGCTTTTTTTTCAGTGTATGTATTTGTTTTTTTTTTTTTAATTTTATTTATTTTTGTATGTGTATGAGTGTACTGTCTGCATGTAGGTCTGTGCACCCATGTCGTGCAATGCCAAGGTCAGAAGAGGGTGTCGGATTCCCCTGGAACTGGAGTTCTCCTGGAATTGGAGTTACAGACGTTCTCAGTTGCCATGTGGGTGCTGGGGATCGAACCCGGGTCCTTTGCAAGAGCAGTCGGTGCTCTCAACCTCTAGGCTATCTCTCCAGCCCTGGAGGTTTCTTCTGCCTTCCTGGCTGTCCCAGAAGGTGACCAACAAGAATCTTACTGCGTCTGTGGAGATGGAAGGAAAACCGTGTCCTGGGCTGTGACCCCCAAATCCCTGGGTGAGTGGCAACACTGTTGACTAATTTCATGCCTTATGTTGTGATAGTTTATTTTGGCTCAGAGCCCGATGCATGCTTTTCCTCCTCCTGAATCGAACATTGATCAAGAAGAAAACCATTAGCTACATTCAGGAAACTTAATTTTTAAACATTTAATATGGTGTCACTTTTAAAAATCTTTACATATTCATTATGTGTGTGTACAGTGTGTGAGTGCACACACAGCCTTTATACACGGTGGAGGTCGATGACAACTGTGGAGAAATCAATTCTCCCTTCTACTGTGTGGGTCCCAGAGACAATTCAGGTTCTCAGGCTCGGCAGGTCTGCTGAGCCACAGAGCCACCTCGCTGGCCAAGGTATCGCTGTTTAACTCCACCAAAACTTTATTCCCTAGGGAAGGTGAACTTCACAGCTACTGCAGAAGCCTTGCAGTCTCCAGAATTGTGTGGCAATGACGTGCCTGAGGTGCCAGCCCTTATACAGAAGGACACTGTAGTGAAGTCTTTAGTAGTCGAGGTGTGTGAGTAGTCTGAGTCTCCCTGGGCTTTGTTGTATGACATCATGTTATATAACCCAGGTGCGAGATTTCATTTCCACTTTTTTTTTTCTTTTGAGCAGGGTCTCCCTGTAAGCCCAGCTGTCCTGGAACTCACTCTGTAGCCAGGCTGGCCTTGAACTCACAAAGATTCTGCTGCCTCTGCCTCCGAGTGCAGGTTAAAGGCGTGTGCACCACGCCCGGCCTCATTTCTCATTTTATGAAGGGTCTTCAATGCAGTTTTTCACTGATACTTCAAGTGATTGTATCAGTATTCATTTAACTTTTGTTTTTGTTTCCCCTCTCAATCCTAAGCCTGAAGGAATAGAAACAGAAGAAACTTTAAATACACTGTTATGTGCACAAGGTAAGTGTAAAAAAAGAGACAAAATTTTCATGTTAAGCCATGTGAATAGAACATTTGAGGAATATAAATAAATGTTTTGGGGAGTATGGTATGCTATGAAGAAAACAATGTACACTCTTCCACATAAACCTAAAGATAGTTAAGTGAGACAAGCTTTTTCCTAATAAAATGACTTCTAGCCAGCCATGGTGGTGCACAACCTTTAATCCCAGCACTGGGAGGCAGAGGCAGCAGATCCTCTGTGAGTTGCAAGGCCAGCCTGTCTACTATAAGTCTCAGGCCAGCTGGGCAAAGGACAACCTGTCTCAAAAAGACCAAAAAAAATTTACTCTAATCTAGGCTTGATTTTCTCAGAGGATTAAATGATAAATACTGTCTGTAATGCTGTTCCTGTTGTCATTTTTTTTTTATTTATTTTTTATTGTGTATGAATTACGTCTGCATGTAGGTTCTGTTGATCACTGTCGTGCCAATGGCCGCGGAGTTCAGAAGAGGGTGTCAGATTCCCGCTGAAAATGAGAGTTAACAGACAGTTTCCTCAGCTCCATGGGGTGCTGGGGATCGAACCCAGGTCCTCTGCAAGGAGCAGTTCGCGCTCTTAACTGCTAGGAAGGAGGCCCATCCCGTCTAGCCCCTCTGTTGTCATATTTTAAGCATAACCAAAAAAAAAAAACATTCCTGCAAAAGTTCCGTGGCTGATGAATTAGACTAATAATGACCACCGGGACAAGGATTCTTCCTAATACTTCTGTGCGTTACTGATTGTTTTTTGCATTTCCTTGATTCAAAATATTGCAGTATTTCTGCACGGGCTAGTGTGGTGTACTGATTAAATGTAGTAGTGTAAGTGGTATTACTGCTAGTACTTTGATTTATGTGGAATCTCTAGTGCAATCAGAGTATACACAAGAACATAATTCACAATATCATTTAATATGACCACATAAAGATTTGCTATCTAGAATCTTCTTTCTGAGATGAATTCCTACTTCAGGTCTGTCTTTCTCTATATGGATGCCCTTCGAATACTGCAAAGGGGTTGAACTTCCAACAAATCTATCACAAATTGAAAATATACATGAGATTCAAAAACGTATTTAGGGCTGAGAGATGGCTCAGTGATATAAAGCAACAACGTCTTCCCAGAGGACCCAGGGTGATTCCTGTAGCCCCAGACCGGCTAAGAACGTCTTAAAAGCCAGGCTGGTGGTGCAATGCCTTAGATCCTTTAGTACTCTGAGGCATGTAGAGCAAGCAGATGTGCTGAAGTTCAGCCAGCCTGTCTTTACAAGGTGATTTCCAGGCCACTGGGCTATATAGGGAGACCCTCATTCTCAAAGACCAAAACAAAACAAAACAAAAAACCCTGGTGCTTAATACATCCTAACCTATGTGACATCATAGACCGTCAGTCCAGTCATTTGCCTTTGTAACCCCATTCTGACTGCCAACTGGGAGCAGGGCCACTGCCCAGCATCACCAAGGAGTATTGTAGTCCATGTCGCCATCTGGGAATAGTCAATGCTCAAAATTCAAAGTTCCTATGATTTCTGCTTAATGTGCATTACTTTTTGTCCTAGTTTGAATCTTTCATTGCCTGTGACAAAATACTTCTGACCAAACCAATTGGGGAGGAAAAGGGATTATTTGAGTTTAAGTCCATCCTAGGGGTACAAGGCTTTTAGGTAGTCGGACATCAGGGGCAGAGACCTGAGGAAGCAGAAGCAAGTCACATGGAGGAACCTGGTTCAATGGCATTGTAGCACCTGATCAAGACCAGCCCCTTTATGAGGCAGACACTGCTTACTAGCTACTACTCTAGGTGGCAATCTCGTTCTGAGGCTGGGCCCTCCCTTAACCTCAGTACCCATCAACATACCTCCACAGGCACTTAGCTGCATCCCTGACCACAGACGCCAGGATTGCAAGCAACAATGGAGCAAATCCCCAACTGAGGCTCCCTCAACCCAGTGTGTCGGTACCACTAACTGAATCCAGCACGAATTGACCCCTTGTCAAGTTGACACAAAACACATCACTATTAAACCACCACCTTTCCAGTTCTTATCCCCATAAGGTATGATGTTAAACAGTTAATCACAACCTAAGACAGAGAACCTTAAAAGCCCACCAGTCCTTATAAAATGTCCAAACACTAAAAGTATCTAAAAAAAAAAGTCTTTTAACTGTGGGTTGCTGTAAAATCCAAAACAAGTATTGTCTGATTTCAAAGGAAGGGAATCAGGGCACTCTCAAACAAAACCTAAGTCCAGCAAAGTAACTCAAGGCTGGACACCTGGATTTCACTCAACGATTCTTCTGGTTCCAAAGGGTCCGCAGCTCCCCCTCTTCAAACTCGCCGTCCGTGGCACACACATCATCTCGCAGCCCAGGACTCCATTCCATCAATGCTGCTGCTCTTGGTGGTCGTACCATGTCCGGCATCTCCAAAACTGGGGTCCGCCACTGAAACTGAGGACACCGTCACCAATGGTCTCTTCTAATCTCTCCTGGTGCAAAGAGCTTCAGCTCTCCTCCCATGACACCCTCAATCCTGTGGTCTCCACTGCAACGAGTTACAAACTTGCCAACAACGTGGTCCTTCCTCCTCTCACAGTGCCAAGCTTCGGCTGCTGCTCTGTGACCGCCCTCAATTTCAAAACCAGAACCTATCAGGAACTCTGTAGAATGTTTACCGAGTCCTGTTTCTGGCTTGAGTGAGGCTCAGGCCCCTTCTGGAATACAGCTTCTGTTGCTGACCTGAAGAAATTCTTCCCAAGCTATCCCAACGTGATGCTGGTTCTTGTTACGTACAGCTGATTTTTCAGCCCCAGCTAAACCAGCATCATTGTCCGCAGACTAAACCATACAGATGTCCTCACGTTCAGGTTCTGGTTCTCCCTTGTTACAGCCTGACAAGTGCTTCTCAGCCCCAGCTGCCAGAACCCACAGATTACACAGTCCTGATGAGTATGCATGGTGGCCCTGTTGAAACTAGAAACTTCACAAGCCCGGCCTCAATCTTACTACACACTCCTGTCAGCAAAACTGCTCCAAGCTCCACAGCATTCAATGATCTTCCCAGCCCAAGTTCCAAATCGCTTCCACAATCGTTCCCAAAACACCAGGTCAGGGCTTCAAGCAATACCGCACTCTTCTGGTACCAATTCTCATCCTAGTTTGTCTTCCATGGCTGTGACAAAACATCTGACCACGACCAACTTGGGGAGGAAGGTTTTATCAGCTTACAAGCATCCCTGGGTCACAGTTCTCGCTCAGGGAGCCAAGGCAGGAACTCAGGGCAGGAAACCTGGAGGCGGAAGCTGAAGCAACAGGCATCATGGAGGAAGTTATGGCTGTTCCTGGTTTGTGCTCCCCTGGCCTTTTGTTTCCAGCCTGGCCTTCTTATACAGTACAGCACAACCTGCCAGGGTGCCACCACTCATTGTGGTCTGGGCCCCTCCCACACTGCTTGACATCCGACATACTCCACAGATGTGCCACAGGCCAAGCCAATGCAGGCAAGTCCCCATGAGGCTCGCCTCAACCCAGGTGTGCAAGGTGACACTAAAGCTATCCAGCAAATTTTACATTATAAGTTAGGGTCCATATGGATAAAGGTAGTCCCATCTACATACACAGCACTGGTATATTGTGTGTCTCTGTATGATGTGTGTGTATGTCTGGGGCGGGGGTGGCATACACATGAGTGCCAGAGGTCAATCTTTGATTACCATTGGGTTGCTGTGCTGGATACTTAGTGTCAACTTCGACACCCATGGGTTGAAGGGAGCCTCAACTGGGGAATTGGTCCATTGGATGCCTGTGGCCAATCTGTGGAAGTATTTGTCTTGATTGTGAGCATGTGTTGGAGTGCCCAAGCCCACAATGATGTAGTGCCACCCTGGCAAGTTGTTGATGCTGTATAAGGAGGGCAGGCTTGGCTGAGCCAGGAGCAGCCAGTGAACAGCATTCCTGCCAATGGCTCTGTGCTTCAGCTCCCTCCTCCAGGTTCCTGCCCTGAGTTTCTTGCCTTGGGCTCCCTGAGAAAGCTCTGACCCAGGGAATGTAAGCTGAATTAACCCCTTTACCCCCTAGTGTGGTGTTGGTCGGGTAAAGAGTTGTGTCACGCAATACATGAAGACAAACTGACAGAAATTGGTACCAGGATCATGGGGTATTGCTGTGACGACGACTGACCTCTTGTGTTTTGGGGACGATTGTGGGGGCGTTTTGTGAACTTTGGTGCTGGGGAGATACTGATATCCATAAAGACCAATGCTGGGAGCTTGTTGACAGATTTTGCTGAAAGTTGTTAGAAGATGGAGGCCTGCTTGTGAATTTTCTAGTTTCAAATGGAACAGAGATCATCAGGACTTAGTATGGTTGAAGGGTTCTGGTCAGCTGGGGCTGAAGAATCAGCTGTTAAGTAACAAGAGAATCAGAACCTGAAGTGAAAATCTTTGTGTTACTGGGACAATTTATGCTGGGTAGCTGGGCTGAAAGAATCAGCTGTAAGTACAAGAGCCAGCATTACGTGTGGTGGAAATCTTCTGGGAAGAATTTTTCTAGGTCACACACAGAGCTGTGGTCCAGAGAGGGGGCCTGATCCTCTTATTTCAAGGCCAGAGCTGGTAATTGTAACATTTAAGAGTCTCCTATATGGTTCCGGCTCTTGTTGAATTGGGGATGGTGTCACAAGAGAGCACCGAAGCTTGCTATTTAGAGGTCAGGAAAGACCATTTGGAAGTGCACCTCGGTTGGATGGTGACCCCAGATTGCAGTGGGTCATGGAGAGAAGCTGAGGCTTTGCACCACGGAAGGTCAGAATAGGCCATTGCGTGAAGTTGCTTGCTCTCTTTCGTGGCGACCCAGGTTTTTGGAGATGCCAGGACCATGGGACGAGCCACCAAGAGCAGCAGCAGGTGTTAAATGGAGTCGGCCTGGGTCTGCGAGATGAGCTGTGGTGTGCCATGGATGGCTAGAGTCAGAGAAGTAAGACTGCTGAGAACCTTTTGGAGACCTAGAAGTTTTGAGTGAGTCCGAGTGTCCAAGCCTTGAGCTACTTTGCTGGACTTGTAGGTTGTTGTTGTGTGATGCCTTGATTCCTTCTGCCTTCTTGGAAATAGAGCAGTACTTGGTTTTGGATTTTATCAACAGCCTCCGACAATTAAGAGACTTTATAACAGAACTGTTGAACTTTAAAAAGTATTTGGACATTTAGGACTGTGGGGCTTTTAAAGATTTGTACTGTCTTTAGTTGTAGGATTAAGTAAAAAATAATAACTGGGGATAAAACTGGAAAGGTGGTGGTTTAATAGTGATGTGTTTCTGTGTCAGCTTGACAAGGTGTCAATTGTGCTGGAGTGTTTAGCTGTCAACTTGCCACACTTGGGCTTGAGGGAGCCTCAGTTTGGAATTGGCCTCTATTGGATTGGCGTGGGCCACATCTGTGGAGTATTGTCTTTGAATGGTCGAGCAATGTGGGAGGGCCAGCCCACAATGAGTTAGCCACCAAACAGTGGGACAGTGTGTTGTGTACCATATTAAGAAAGAAGGCAGGCTGGCATGAGCCAGGGAAGAAGCCGTTGAACAGCATTCCCGCATGGCGTGCTTCGCGCTCCTGCCCCAGGTTCCTGCCTGAGTCTTGCCTTGGGTCTCCCTGAGTTGAGAACTGTGAGCCCAGGAGATGTAAGCGAAAAACCCTTCCTCCCCAACGTTGGGTGTTGGTCAGACTGTTTATGGTCATACAGCATAGGAGACAAACTAAAACAGGTGCCATCCAACTTTTTTTGTAATTATTTTTTTAATGTAAGGTATGAGTGCTTTGTCTTGCATTATTAAGTACCAATGCATCTAAATGTTCGCACATACTCAGACATAAACGGGGCTCGATATTTCCTGATACTGAGATACAGTTTGTTAGTGGCCAGTGGTCCTGTGCTGGGACCAAACCCAGGACGCTGCAAGAACAAACAATGCCCTTACCACTGAGCCACTCTCCAACCTCACCTTTGTTTTTTAGGGTCTCTTCTATAGACCTAGACTCACCATGTAGGCGTAGACTAAATGGCCTAGCAAACCGAGGGACCCCCCATCTCTGCCTCCCCAGGGCTGGGATTATAAGTACGTGCCCTCACCTGACTTAAAAATAACAACCTAGATTCTAGGTATCGCAAACTCATGTACTTCATGCTGCAAGGTAAGCACTTTACTGAACTTAGAGCCTATCAACCTCAGCCCTAGGCACACAGTTTCTATAACAACCTTGTACGGAGCCTACAAATTTCCATCATTAGTGTTCATTTCCTTCCTGAATTCAAATCGCAGTGTTCAGTCACAGGCTTGTAGGTCTGACAGATACTGCAAAACTACCATGTCAGGAAACTGAAGCTCCTCTGGCCCCATAGACTTGCCTCTCACACAGTTTTCTCCATTTCATATTATGGTCGTTTCATTCTACGTTCCCGGGATAGCGATGTTGGACCTGCCTATAGTGTCTTTTATATTCCTCTCCCAGTCCATTCACAAATCTAATTGACTCCGCTTTCAAGTTGTATCCAGAATCTGCCCACTTCTCACCATAGCTGCTTCAACCCTAATCATTTCTCCACTGGACTACAACAATAACTTCCTAGTTGAGTTAGGTGCGGTGGCACATCTAAAGCCCCAGGCTTCAGGAGGTGGAGTAAGAGGATCGTAAGTGTGAGACCAACCTAGGTTAAACAGCCAGACCTTGTCTAGAAAACGGGTGGGTCAGTACTTTCCTAACTGGTCTCTGACCAGGCTCTCTTGTTCCCTTATAGCAAAAGGGGTCCCTTCAAGAACAGCCAAGTTGCAGATGTGGTGGCGGCACGCCTTAATCCCAGCACTTTGGGATGAGAGGCAGGTGGATCTTTGTGAGTTCAGGCAGCCTGGTCGTACAGAAGTGGAGTTCCAGGACGCATGGGACTAAGGGACCCTGTCTCAAAAGACCAAAAACAAAAACACAAAAAAAAAAAAAAAAAAAGGCGTGTGCCACCAGCGCCTGGCACCTGTACTGTTTTCTAGAACCCTCATGGATAGTTTTCACGTATAAGCAATTAGTGTTTTTTTGTTTCCACATATCTTGATGGTATGAAGAGGCTGTGTTGAGTGACTGCACCATGTAGGGTTTTTTTGTGTAAGTATGCTTCCTAGGATATTCACACAGTGATGAATTGCCTAAATTTTCCTCAGAAGTATCTGTGTTAATTTTTTTTAAAAAAAAAAAAAAAAAAAAAAAAGAAATTCTCTCTTCAGTAACTCAAAGAGCAGTTTTTTAGTTTTTCTATTTATTTTTATGTGAATGAGTGTTTTATCCGAATATATGTAAGTGCACCTTCTGGGTCCCCTGGAACTGGAGTTACAGATGGTTGTGAGTCACAGTGTGGGTTCTGGGAACTGAACCCAGGTCATCTTTAGGAGCAGACAGTGCTCTTAGCCACGGAGTCATCTCTCCATCCACTAAAACAGCAAATTTTCTTTTTGGTCTTTTTGAAACAGGGTCTCCCTTTAGCACCAGCTGGCCTAGAATTCAGTATGTAGACCAGGCTGGCCTTGCGCTCACAGAGATCTGCCTGCCTCTGCCTCCCAAGTTGTAGGATTAAAGGTATCTGCCACCACAACCGCGATTCAATCCCCAGCACCCACATGGCGGCTAAGAACCGTCTGTAACTCCAATTCCAGGAGAACTCCAGTTCCAGGGGAATCCGACGCCCTCTTCTGACCTCCGCGGTCAGAAGACATGACAAGGGTGCACAAACCTACATGCAGACAGTACATTCATACACATACAAAAAAAAAAAATTCAAGCAGCAATTTTTAAAATCAAACATAAAGCACTGCAATGTATAACACATGACAGTCTCTGAGCTGAGCAGAGGCGTTTTGGGCAGCGCTTGTTGTACGCCGTGGCAGGAACGCACAGCACGTGTTGCATGTTAAGAACCTCCTTGCAACAGTTTCGTGACGCAACCCCGGAGAGCACTGCCAGAGAGACCTCAGAGTCCTCGCCCGCTTATTTTGACTTAATTTTTGGTTGTGACATGGTCAGAACCCTCTTCCTGTTGCCAGATTTTTCGAAGCCATATCCAGTGGCACGACCCCGTGCGGAGTTGTGACCCATTTTAGCAGTGAGGCTGTGTGAAGCTCGCATTGTGGCACCCTGTCGTTTTCTGCTTGTGTCTCTTCATGAGCATGGGACTCACTTTGGAATTTGCCTGTTGTCTTCACACAGTTGTTGTTCCTCAAGCGTTAAATAGTATAGCACCTGCCATTCCAGGAATGGGTTCATTACCACTCAGAGATGAAACCCCAATCTCAGAAGTGAGAGAGACAGTGCGGAAGTTCTTCCCTGAGACATGGATCTGGGACTTGGTGGTGCTGGAGTGAGTTGGGTGTCCCCTGAATTTAGCTTAGGTGAAGCTGTGAATCTGGCTCTAGGTCTTTGGTGTCACCTTTGGTTCTATTCTGTTCTTTTTCTGGTGAATGTTTAAGTCACAGTTCATTTATCTCATAGCCACACAATGCATTTTAAAAATTTTCTTATTTAGTCCTCAGTAATCAAAATAACAGAAAACAGAAGGCTACCCTCTCCTCTAAGAAAAAAAGAAAGGGAAAGAGAAAGGAAGGGGAAGGAAAAGAGGGGAGGGGAGGGGAAGAAAGGGGAAGGGAAGGGAAGGGGAGGGGAGGGGAGGGGAGGGGGGAGAGAAGGGGAGGGAAGAGGGGTCTTTCAAAGACCTCAGTAGAAGCACCAAGCCTTTAGAGCAAGTCTAGGTCTACCATGTGAGGTTCCTGAACTCCGTGTTCTAGGATCAGCTGTGGTTTGTTCTACGTGACATGTTCCTCACTTTCCTTTTTCTACACACTAGTGGGTCAGGTGCCGGCAAGTTGGCAGCCAAGGTCCCTGACACTATCACAGAGTGGAAAGCCAACGCATTCTGCTTGTCTGGAGCTACAGGGTTTGGCCTGTCCCCCAGCGTCTCTCTTCAAGTCTTCCAGCCCTTCTTCCTGGAACTGACAGTCCCCTACTCTGTCATCCGAGGAGAAGCCTTCACCCTCAAAGCCACAGTGTTCAACTATTTGTCTCAGTGCATTCGGGTAAGGCCAGTTCTCTGGAAGTGAATGCAAGCAGGAGGAAGGGACCCTCGGTACGTAGGGCTCCGGGGACATCTCTGAAAGACATCTGAATGTGATGTGCCCTGTTGGAAAGAAACACATACTCGGAGAAAAGCTACCTGACAGTCCAAGACGAGGACTCCATCTGCACGTTCCCAAATTGAAATGTGGTTTCCAGTTTTTGAATTTTTATATTTATTTATTTATATTTTATGTGTATTTTATTTGCCTGCATGCACGTAAATACACCATGTATATACAATGCTCACAGAAGCCAGGAAAGGCATCAGATCCCTTGGAACTAGAATTACAGATGGTTGTGAGCCTCTGTGTGGGTGTGGGAATCAAACCCTGGTCCTCTGCAAGAGCAGCCAGTGCTCTTAACTGCTGAGCCGTCTTTCCAGTCTCTTATTGTCACCTCCTAATCTCCAAAATATCCACTGGGATTTTTCTGCCCTGGCCCATTTCACAGCCCCTGGGCTGCTCTGCAGTGTCTCTTGGTTTCTCTTCCCTCTTTCTGATCCTCTACCTGGTGCCTCACCAACCTGTCTGGGTTTGGGAACAGGTCCGTGTACAGCTGGAGGTTTCTTCTGCCTTCCTGGCTGTCCCAGAAGGTGACCAACAAGAATCTTACTGCGTCTGTGGAGATGGAAGGAAAACCGTGTCCTGGGCTGTGACCCCCAAATCCCTGGGTGAGTGGCAACACTGTTGACTAATTTCAAGCCTTATGTTGTGATAGTTTATTTTGGCTCAGAACCCGATGCATGCTTTTCCTCCTCCTGAATCGAACATTGATCAAGAAGAAAACCATTGGCTGCATTCAGGAAACTTGATTTTAAAAACATTTAATATGGTGTCACTGTTTTAAAATCTTTACATTTATTCATTATGTGTGTGTACATGTGTGTGAGTGCACACACATGCCTTTATACACGTGTGGAGGTGAGATGACAAACTGTGGGAAATCAATTCTCCCTTCTACTGTGTGGGTCCCAGAGACCGAATTCAGGTTCTCAGGCTCGGCAGGTCTGCTGAGCCACAGAGCCACCTCGCTGGCCAAGGTATCGCTGTTTAACTCCACCAAAACTTTATTCCCTAGGGAAGGTGAACTTCACAGCTACTGCAGAAGCCTTGCAGTCTCCAGAATTGTGTGGCAATGACGTGCCTGAGGTGCCAGCCCTTATACAGAAGGACACTGTAGTGAAGTCTTTAGTAGTCGAGGTGTGTGAGTAGTCTGAGTCTCCCGGGCTTTGTTGTATGACATCATGTTATATAACCCAGGTGGCAGTGATATTTCATTTCCACTTTTTTTTTTGTCTTTTTGAGACAGGGTCTCCCTGTAGCCCCAGCTGTCCTGGAACTCACTCTGTAGACCAGGCTGGCCTTGAACTCACAAAGATCTGCCTGCCTCTGCCTCCCGAGTGCTAGGATTAAAGGCGTGTGCCACCACGCCCGGCCTCATTTCCACTTTTATGAATGGGTCTTCAATGCAGTTTTTCACTGATACTTCAAAGTGATTGTACATTCAGTATCATTTAACTTTTTGTTTTTTTTTTCCCCTCTCAATCCTAAGCCTGAAGGAATAGAAACAGAAGAAACTTTAAATACACTGTTATGTGCACAAGGTAAGTGTAAAAAAAGAGACAAAATTTTCATGTTAAGCCATTGAGTAGAACAGTTGAGGAATATAAATAAATGTTTTGGGGAGTATGGTATTGTATGAAGAAAACAATGTACACTCTTCCACATAAACCTAAAGATAGTTAAGGAGGACTAGCTTTTTCCTAATAAAATGACTCTAGCCAGGCATGGTGGTGCACACCTTTCATCCCAGCACTTGGGAGGCAGAGGCAGGCAGATCTCTGTGAGTTGAAGGCCTGCCTGGTCTACATAGTAAGCTCCAGGCCAGCTGGGACTAAAGGGACACCCTGTCTCAAAAAGACCAAAAAAAATTTACTCTAATCTAGGCTTGATTTTCTCAGAGGATTAAATGATAAATACTGTTGATGCTGTTCCTGTTGTCATATTTTTATTTTATTTATTTTTTATGTGTATGAATGTACTGTCTGCATGTAGGTTTGTGCATCCATGTCGTGCAATGCCGCGGAGGTCAGAAGAGGGTGTCAGATTCCCCTGGAATTGGAGTTACAGACAGTTCTCAGCTCCCATGTGGGTGCTGGGGATCGAACCCAGGTCCTCTGCAAGAGCAGTCGGCGCTCTTAACTGCTAGGCCATCCCTCTAGCCCCTCTGTTGTCATATTTTAAGCATACCAAAAAAAAAAAAAACATTCCTGAAAGTTCCTGGCTGATAATTAGGACTAATAATGACCCGGGACAGGATTCTTCCTAATACTTCTGTGCTTACTGAGTTTTTCCTTGATTCAAAATATTGCAGTATTTCTGCACGGCTAGTGTGGTGTACTATTAAATTAGTAGTGTAAGTGTATTACTGCTAGTACTTTGATTTATGGGGATCTCTAGTGCATCAGAGTATACACAAAAACAGTAATTCACAAATAGCATTTATATGACCACATAAAGATTGCTATCTAGAATCTTCTTCAAGATGATTCCTACTTACAGGTCTGTTCTCTATAGTGATGCCCTTGAAACTGCAAAGGGGTTGAACTCCAACAAATCTGTCACAAATTGAAAATAACATGAGTCAAAAACAGTATTTAGGGGCTGGAGAGATGGCTCAGTGATTAAGAGCAACAACTGTTCTTCCAGAGGACCCAGGTTGATTCCCAGCACCCACATGACGGCTAAGAACTGTCTTTAAGCCAGGCATGGTGGTGCATGCCTTTAATCCTAGCACTCAGGAGGTAGAGGCAAGCAGATCTCTGTAAGTTCAAGGCCAGCCTGGTCTACAGAGTGAGTTCCGGGCCAGCTGGGGCTATAGGGAGACCCTATCTCAAAAACAAAACAAAACAAAACAAAAACCCTGTGCTTAATACATCCCTAACCTATGTGACATCATAGACCGTCAGTCCAGTCATTTGCCTTTGTAACCCCATTCTGACTGCCAACTGGGAGCAGGGCCACTGCCCAGCATCACCAAGGAGTATTGTAGTCCATGTCGCCATCTGGGAATAGTCAATGCTCAAAATTCAAAGTTCCTATGATTTCTGCTTAATGTGCATTACTTTTTGTCCTAGTTTGTCTTCCATTGCTGTGACAAAATACTTTGACCGACACCAACTTGGGGAGGAAAGGGTTTATTCAGCTTACATCTCCTGGGTCACAGTTCATCACTCAGGGAGCCCAAGGCAAGAACTCAGGGCAGGAACCTGGAGGCAGGAGCTGAAGCACAGGCCATGGAGGAATGCTGTTCACTGGCTTGCTCACTCCTGGCTCATGCCCAGGCCCGCCTTCTTATATACAGTACGCAAACTGCCCAGGGTGGCATACTCATTGTGGGCTGGGCCCTCCCACATTCTCGACCATCAAGACAATACTCCACAGATGTGCCACAGGCCAATCACAATGGAGCCAATTCCCCAACTGAGGCTCCCCTCAACGCAGGTGTGTCAAGATTGACACTACAGCTATCCAGCACATTGACCCTTGTCAAGTTGACACACAAACACATCACTATTAAACCACCACCTTTCCAGTTCTTATCCCCAATGAGTATGGAGTACTTATGTGTGTAGACAATATAATCACATTTAAAAGCCCCACAGTAGCCTTATAAACCTTAAAATGTCCAAACACTTAAAAGCAAATTAAAAGTGCAGTCATTAAAAGTCTTAACTGTGGGCTTGCTGTAAAATCCAAAACAAGTATTGTCTGTCTTATTTCAAAGGGAAGAATCGGCACCTCAAAAAAACCTAAGTCCAGCAAAGTAACTCAAGGCTGGACACCTGGGATTCACTCACGTCTTCTGGTTCCAAAGGGTCTCGGGCAGCTCCCCCTCTCAACTCTGCCATCGTGGCAAGCACGCTCATCTCGCAGAGCCCAGGCGACTCCATTTCACACCTGCTGCTGCTCTTGGTGGTCGTCCATGGGTCCTGGCATCTCCAAAACCTGGGGTCGCCACTGAAACTAGGCGCACCTTCACCAATGGTCTCATTCTAATCTCTCCTGGTGCAAGAGCTTCAGCTTCTCTCCATGACCCTGGCAATCCTGGGTCTTCATTGCAACGTGGTACACTTCCACATGGTCTTTCCTGACTCTCACAGTGCCAAGGTTGGCTGCTCTCTGTGACCCCCCAAGTTTCAACAACCAGAACCATATAGGAGACTCTTAGATGTTACCAAGTCCTGCTTCTGGCTTGAGATGGAGGCTCAGGCTTCTGGAATCAGCTTCTGTGTGCTGACCCTGAAGAAATTCTTCCCAGATTTTGACCACAGTGATGCTGGTCTCTTTGTTACTTAGACTGATTTTTCACCCCAGCTAACCAGCATCATTGTCCCAGTAAACAAAAAATTTCACTTCAGGTTCTGGTCTCTTGTTACTTTACACTCTGTTTTTCAGCCCAAGCTGACCAGAACCACAGTACACCAGTCCTGATGATTCTGTGCTCCCTTTGAACTAGAAACTTCACAAGCCAGGCGGCCTCCATCTCTACCATCTCCTTCAGCAAAACTGCTTCCAAGCTCCACAGCATGATCTTTAGGATTCAATATCTTCCCAGCCCAAGTTCCAAACGCCTCCACAATCTTCCCCAAACACCAAGGTCAGGCTTGTCACAGCAATACCCACTCTTCTGGTACACAATTTCTTCTGTTTGTCTTCATGCTGTGACAAAACATCTGCCAACAACTTGGGGAGGAAAGGTTTATTCAGCTTACATCTCCCTGGGTCACAGTTCTCACTCAGGGAGCCAAGGCAGGAACTCAGGGCAGAACCTGGAGGCAGGAGCTGAAGCACAGCCATGGGGAATGCTGTTCACTGGCTTGCTCCCCTGGCTCATGTCAGCCTGCCTTCTTATACAGTACACGAAACCTGCCAGGGTGGCACCACTCATTGTGGGCTGGCCCTCCCACACTGCTTGCACATCAGACAATACTCCACAGATGTGGCCACAGGCCAATCCAATGGAGCCAATTCCCCAACTGAGGCTCCCTCAACCCAGGTGTGTCAAGTTGACACTAAAGCTATCCAGCACACTTTTACATTATAAGTTAGGGTCCATATGTATAAATGGTAGTCCCATCTACATACACAGCATGTATATGTGTGTCTCTGTATATGTGTGTGTATGTCTGGGGCGGGGGTGGCATACACATGAGTGCCAGAGGTCAATCTTTGATGTACCTTGGGTGCTGTGCTGGATAGCTTTAGTGTCAACTTGACAAACCTGGGTTGAGGGAGCCTCAACTGGGGAATTGGCTCCATTGGATTGGCCTGTGGCCACATCTGTGGAGTATTGTCTGATTGTCGAGCAATGTGGGAGGGCCCAGCCCACAATGAGTAGTGCCACCCTGAGGCAGGTTGTTGTGTACGTATAAGAGGGAGGCTGGCATGGCCGGGAGCAAGCAGTGACAGCATTCCTCCATGGCCTGTGCTCACTCCTGCCTCCAGGTTCCTGCCTGAGTTTTGCCTTGGGCTCCCTGAAAACTCTGACCCAGGAGATGTAAGCTGAATAACCCCTCTTCCCCAAGTTGGTGTTGGTCGGAGTGGTTTGTCACAGCAAATGGAAGACAAACTAGGACAGAAAATTGGTACCAGAAGAGTGGGGTTTTGCTGTGACAGACCTGACCTTCTTGGTGTTTTGGGGAAGGATTGTGGGGCGTTTGGAACTTTGGCTGGGAAGATCATTGAATGCTGTGGAGCTTGGAGCAGTTTTGCTGAAGGAGTTTTAGAAGATGGAGGCCTGGCTTCAAAGTTTCTAGTTTCAAAGGGGAGCAGAAATCATCAGGACTATATAATCTGGGGTTTTGGTCAGCTGGGGTTGAAGAATCAGCTGTAAGTAAAAGAGACAGAACCTGAAGTGAAATCTTTGTTGTACTGGGACAATTGATGCTGGTTAGCTGGGGCTGAAAAATCAGCTGTAAGTAACAAGAGACCAGCATACTGTGGTGAAATTCTCTGGGAAGAATTTCTTCAGGTCAGCACACAGAAGCTGTGATCCAGAAGGGGGCCTGATCCTCCATTTCAAGCCAAGCAGGACTTGGAACATTTAAAGTCTCCTATATGGTTCGGTGTTGAAATTTGGGGGGGTCACAGAGAGCAGCCGAAGTCTTGGCACTGTGAGAGGTCAGGAAAGACCATTGTGGAAGTGCACTTCGGTTGCAGTGTGACCCCAGGATTTGCAGGGGTCATGGAGAGAAGCTGAGGCTTTGCACCAGGAGAGGTAGAAGAAACCATTGGTGAGATGCTGCCTCAGTTTCAGTGGCGACCCAGGTTTTTGGAGATCCAGGACCATGGGACGACCACCAAGAGCAGCAGGTGTGAAATGGAGTCGGCCTGGGCCTGCGAGATGAGCTGTGTGTGTGCCATGGATGGCAGAGTCATAGAGGGGAGCTGTGAAACCTTTGGAGCCCAGAAGATCATTAGTGAATCCCAGGTGTCCAGCCTTGAGCTACTTTGCTGGATTCTTGGTTTTGTTTGGAGATGCCTGAGTTCTCCCCTTTGAAATAAGACAGTACTTGTTTTGGATTTTACAGAGCCCACATTAGAGACTTTTAACAGAACTGTGAACTTTTAAGTTTTTGGACATTTAAGGACTGTGGGGCTTTTAAGGTTGTACTTTTTAGGTTTGTGATTAATGTTAACATCATACTTTGGGATAAGAACTGGAAAGGTGTGTGGTTTAATAGTGATGTGTTTTGTGTCAAATTGACAAGGGGTCAATTGTGCTGGATGGCTTTAGTGTCAACTTGACACACTTGGGTTGAGGGAGGCCTCAGTTTGTGGAATTGGCTCCATTGGATTGGCCTGTGGCCACATCTGTGGAGTATTGTCTGATGGTCGAGCAATGTGGGAGGGCCAGCCCACAATGAGTATGCCACCCTGGGGCAGGTTGTGTGTCCATATAAGAGGGCAGGCTGGCATGAGCCAGGGAAACAAGCCAGTGAACAGCATTCCTCATGGCCTGTGCTTCAGCTCCTGCCTCCAGGTTCCTGCCTGAGTCCTTGCCTTGGCTCCCTGAGTGAGAACTGTGACCCAGGAGATGTAAGCTGAATAAAACCTTTCTCTCCCCAGATGGTGTTGGTCAGAGTGTTTTGTCACAGCAATGGAAGCAACTAAAACGGTGCCATCCCATTGTTTTTGTATATTATTTTTTAATGTATATGTATGAGTGCTTTGCCTGTGTGTATATAAGTGTACCATGTGCATTTAATGCTCACAGAGGCCCAAAACGGGGTGAACTGGTATTACTAACAGTTGTTAGTGGCCATGTGTGCTGGGAACCAAACCCAGGACCTCTGCAAGAACAAACAATGCTCTTAACCACTGAGCCATCTCTCCAACCTCACCTTGTTTTTAGGGTCTCTTATAGACCTAGAGCTCACCATGTAGGCTAGACTAAATGGCCTAGCAAACCTGAGGGGACCCCCCCATCTCTGCCTCCCCAGGGCTGGATTATAAGTACGTGCCCTTACACCTGGATTTAAAAATAAAACATAGATTCTAGGTATCAAACTCATGTCTTCATGCTTGCAAGGTAAGCACTTTACTGACTGAGCTATCACCTCAGCCCTAGGCACACAGTTTCTATAACAACCTTGTACGGAGCTGGCAAATTTCCATCATTAGTGTTCATTTCCTTCCTGAATTCAAATCGCAGTGTTCAGTCACAGGCTTGTAGGTCTGACAGATACTGCAAAACTACCATGTCAGGAAACTGAAGCTCCTCTGGCCCCATAGACTTGCCTCTCACACAGTTTTCTCCATTTCATATTATGGTCGTTTCATTCTACGTTCCCGGGATAGCGATGTTGGACCTGCCTATAGTGTCTTTTATATTCCTTTCCCAGTCCATTCACAAATCTAGTTGACTCCGCTTTCAAGTTGTATCCAGAATCTGCCCACTTCTCACCATAGCTGCTTCAACCCTAGTCATTTCTCCACTGGACTACAACAATAACTTCCTAGTTGAGTTAGGTGCGGTGGCACATCTAAAGCCCCAGGCTTCAGGAGGTGGAGTACGAGGATCGTAAGTGTGAGACCAACCTAGGTTAAACAGCCAGACCTTGTCTAGAAAAGGGTGGGTCCAGTAACTTCCTAACTGGTCTCCTGACCAGGCTCTCTTGTTCCCTTATAGCAAAAGGGGTCCCTTCAAGAACAGCCAAGTTGCCAGATGTGGTGGCACGGACGCCTTTAATCCCAGCACTTGGGAGCGAGGCAGGTGGATCTTTGTGAGTTCAAGGCCAGCCTGGTCTACAGAGTGAGTTCCAGGACAGCTGGGACTACAGGGAGACCCTGTCTCAAAAAGACCAAAAAAACAAAAACAAAAAAAAAAAAAAAGGCGTGTGCCACCACGCCTGGCACCTGTACTGTTTTCTAGAACCCTCATGGATAGTTTTCACGTATAAGCAATTATAGTTGTTTTTTTTTTTCCACATATCTTGATGGTATGAAGAGGCTGTGTTGAGTGACTGCACCATGTAGGGTTTTTTTGTGTAAGTATGCTTCCTAGGATATTCACACAGTGATGAATTGCCTAAATTTTCCTCAGAAAGTATCTGTGTTTTTAAATTTTTTTTTTAAAAATTTTTGTATGTGTATGAGTGTCTGTCTGCATGTAGGTTTTGGCACCGTGTCGTGGCAATGCCGTGGAGGTCAGAAGAGGGTGTTGGATTCCCCTGGAACTGGAGTTCTCCTGGAATTGTGCTACAGACAGGTTCTTAGCGCCATGTGGGTGCGCTGGATCGAACCCGGGTCCTCTGCTAGAACAGTCGGTGCTCTTAACCGCTAGGCTATCTCTCCAGCCCTCATAGTTGTTTTTTAATATAGTGTGAAATAGAGGATTGATGCTTCTGAAAACTTGAGTACATTGTACTTGACTGTACACCATTTATTGAAAAGCTCAGCCTTTGGGACATTGAATTATAATGGTGCCTTTGTCACAAACCAGGCCACTAGTGGAACTCCTATCATACATTTTTTTTTTATAGGTGTCTTTCAACCTGTTTACAGGTTTTGTATCAAGGTTGTATTAATCTCTTAAAATAGAAGGTCTTTTTTCTAAGTTCTGAAATACACACACCAACACACACACACCTTGGAGGTTAATGTTTTTGAAAGTTTGAAATAACCTGTAACATCATCTGTGCCAGTGTCCAAAAAAGAAAATTAAAGGAAACAACTATTTTATTTTATTTTTTTAATTTTTTAGTTTTAATTTAATTTTAATTTTTTTGTCTTTTCGAGACATAGGTCTTGTAAGCCAAGCGTTTCTGGAACTCACTCTGTAGACCAGGCTGTCCTTGAACTCACAAATATCCGCCTGCCTCTGCCTCCCAAATGCTAGGATTAAAGGCATCCACCACCACGCCCGGCAAGAAACAACTATTTTAAGAGAAAAAATAATGCAGGGAATTAACTCATGTGACAGAAGGAGCAAAAAGGCCAACCAAATGCAATGAGCAATGTCAGGATGTAATTCCCAGTCCTAACCTGGAGGAGGGGAAGAAGGTACCATTGGAGCCCAAAGGCTGAAGTTGCGACATAAGAGGCTGGGGAGATGGCTCAGTGCAGGAAGTGCCAAGGACCTAAGTTCATCCCCAGCACTTGTGTAAAGAGGCTGTGACAGTGCACGTCTGTACCTTCAGTTACAGGGACAGAGGAGGCCGAGACAGGAGGATCTCAGAAGTCCACTGGCCAGACAGCTCATCTGAAACTGTGAGCACCTGCTTCAGTCAGAGACACTGTCTCAAATAAGACAGTAGAAAGTATTAGAAGATGACCCAACATTGGCCCCTGGCCTCTTCGGATAAGCATACTTACACACCATACACCACACACACACACACACACACACCAGTCGTGAAATGGAATCTAGAGCTGTACTGATTGATGTGACTAGAAGTTGAGACTTCTGAACTGCAGGAGATGACCAGGGACAGAATAGAATGGGACAAAAGCCTTAGTGTCTGTTTCTCCTCCCCCAGCTCTAGCTTCCCACAGGCTTGGTTCACTCACTAAATCTGCCCAAAGCCGGATAATACAGGCAGGGAGGAAGCCCAGCCTAGTAGAGCCAGCCAGCCTGCCTAGAGTAGGAAAAGGAAGGAGAGATGTGAAAGCAGACGGCCCAGGACTGGCGCGCACTTTGCTCAGACCTCTTTTTCTAGAATTAGTTTTTCTTTTAATTTCTACATTACCTAATTTTACTGAGGGTTTTGTTTTTTAGTGTAAAAATGTGCTTATTCGTAATCCTTGAGAAGTCACCATTCCTTCAGAAAATTCTTTATGAACAAAAGCCAAGAAAATTACAACAGTAGCTTATGCCAAACCAAAAATATACACCTGATATGTATAAAGTTTAAAAAACATTAACACAGGCAATGTGAATATAGAGTACCTTTAAATTATTTCCAATGACACAGCTACAATTTAAATTTTAAGACATATAAGTAATAGCATTACCTAATATGTATTTACATATTAAAAATGTCATATTTATTTCTATGAGGTTTAAAAATGACAAAAACTACAGATATCATTTGTGTAGCAGTTGGGGCCACATGATTTTTTATATACAGCAAGAAATTAAAAGTTACTATTTATACCTGGACCCTCCTGTATTGTTGAGAACGTGCACTGTCACCGCTGCAAGACAAAGAAAGAAAAACCTAGCCAGGAAAACCCAGACACCAGTGTGCTTACTAGAGTGACACTCGGTCCCCAGCAAAATCAAGGAATGCAATTTGGGAATGTCTGCGAGGCCTGGCCTTTTACACAGGCTTAGGGAAAAGTTGTGTGTCACACAATGCAGTTTTTTTTTTTTAATTTCTATATTGTGTTATGAATGTTACTGTTGCATTGCTAGGTTTGTGCACCCGTGTTGTGCAATGCCAGGCTGAGGCAGAAGAGGGTCTTGGATTCCCCTGGAACTGGAGTTTTTTTCCTTGGAATTGGAGTTACAGACAGTTCTTAGCTTCCATGTAGGTGACTGGGGGATTGAACCCTGGTCTTCTGCAAAGAGCAGTCAGTGCTCTATACCGCAAGACAGGTTCTCTCCAGCCCCTTTTTTTTTTGGTCTTTTTGAGACAGGGTCTCCCTGTAGCCCCAGCTGTCCTGGAACTTGTCTGTAGACCAGGCTGGCCTTGAACTCACGAAGATCCACCTGCCTCTGCCTCCTGAGTGCTAGGATTAAAGGCGTGTGCCACCACGCCCGGCTATTTTTGTTATTTTTTAAAATCATTCACATAACCCGTCCTATGTAAAATCTTTCAAAGATATTTTCACTGGAAATCTTAGAATTTTTAAAAAATGATCTAGTAAGAACTGAAGATATCAATTTAAAGTCAATATAGTAGCATGTAAAAGAAAGTAAAACATTTCATTATATTTAAGTATTACTTTATTAAAATATCCTGTATTTATTACTTTGTTATATTTTATGTGTATGGTGTAACTTACCTGTAGGTATGTATGTGCACTCATTGTTTGTGCAATGCCTGTGTGTCAGAAGAGGGTGTCAGATCTTCCTTTAATGGAGTTAGGGATGGATTTTAGCCCCCATGTTGGTCCTGGGAACTCAAACCCAGGTCTTCTCGCCAAGAGCAGCCAGTGCTACATCTTAGCCCTTCCACATTAATATTATTATTTTTGGTTTTTGGAGACGGGTCTCCTTTCGTCCCAGCCGACTCTGGAGCTCGCTCTACCCTAGACCAGGCTGGCCTTGAACTCCACAGAGATCCTGCCTGCATCTGGCTCCCAAGTGATGGATTAAAGGCGTGCACCTCCATTTAAGGTTTCCAAATTCTAGAAGTTTTTTTTTTTTAGTTGTATTTATTTTTTATGTGCATGAGTGTACTGTCTGCATGTAGGTTTGTGCACCCGTGTTTTGGCAATGCTGCGAGGTCAGAAGAGGGTGTCGGATTCCCTGGACCTGGAGTTTAAAGACGGTTCTCAGCCACCATGTGGGTGCTGGGGATTCAAACCTTGGTCCTCTTGCAAAGAGCTAGTCGTTGTGCCTCTTTTAACTGCTACGGCCTATCTCCTCAGACCCCGGAAGTTTATTTTAACCATCAGTATCTTTGGGTCAAACTGATCAGTGTTGAACATCGTATTAGGTTGTGTGTATGTAATAATGTGTTTAAAGAAACCCATCCATCAACAATTTGGGGGTCATCTCAAATTAACTAAGTTTACTATCAGTCAACAAGATTCTAAGATGCCATCAAAGTAAATGATGCTGGAAAAGTAACAGCATTCTAAATGAGTCCAACCATCCCTGCTCATCCCCTACCTCCCTTCACTATTCTGCTTCGAATAAAAACACTTTAAGATCTTCAGTTATATAATAACATAGGCTTGCTTAGAAAAGCAGTCAAAAGCTGGGCATGGTGCACATGCCTTTAATTCTAGACTATGGGAGGCAGAGGCAGGCAGATCTTTGTGAGTTCAATCTGCCAGCCTGGTCTACAGGTGGCCAGACCCAGCTTGGGCTAAGGGAGACCCTTGTCTCGAAAAGACCAAAAAAAAAAAAAAAAAAAAAAAAAAAAAAGAAAAGCAGTCAAAGTAAAACAAATACAGATTTAAAATGCAAAACTTGACAAAGGTAAATAAGAATGGGACGAAGACTGAAATCAATTTAATTGACAGCTTTAAAGAATCACTGAATTCTTGGAAAGCAAAGAGCAGATGATGAAACTGCAGTTTCTCTGAGCTGTTCAGCTCCATACTACCACTCCCAATCTCTTCTGGTAAAAATGTATACAACATGGTTTCTTACTCTTGATTACAAAAGGCTCATCATTTGGGCTGGAGAGATGACCTAGCGGTTAAGAGCACTGAGTGCTCTTGCAGAGGACCAGGGTTTGATCCCCATCACCCACATGGCTGCTGAGAACCGTCTTTAACTCCATTTCCAGGGGAATCTGACAGCCTCTTCTGACCTCCACGGCACGACACGGGAGCACAAACCTACATGCAGACAGTACACTCATACACATACAAAAAATAAATAAAATAAAAAAACAAAGTAAAATAAAACAACAGGAACAAAAAAAACCAAAAGGCTCATCATTTATACATTCCAGTTGGATTTTTAACATTTGCTCAAAAACTGATAAGCAGAGTCACAGTATTTCATCCTATCGAATCGGTTGATCTGTATCAGGCTGCCTGACAGTTCTAACACAGGGTAATTATCTGACAATCTTTCTCCCATTCCAGCACATTGGAATCTTCAGAGGCTGACGGGGTTGCTTCCGGTTTTCTTGCTGTACTTAAGCGCTGTGGGGAGAACGTCTTCTGTGTTTGAACGCTCTCTCCTTGGCAGCATCCTAGTCATTCCTTCTTCATCTTTCCACTCCAGATCTAAAGAGGTGCTGTCATCATTTCCACTGGATGATTTGGTTTTGGTCATTTAAGTCACAGCTGCTTTCCGTATTTGGTGTCAATACTGTGGCATCTGATGAAAGTCTACTACTTCGAAAAACTTCATATTGTGACTTTACCTTTCTCAAGTAGATTCAGAGTCGTCGTCTGATCCTGAACTTTGGTAGTCTCCACTGCTCGGAGGACACTGCTGCACAATTCTGCCTTTCTTGCTCCAAGAGCTTTCGCCGCCTTGCTGCCCTGGCTGCTTCCCGCTGGGCAGCGTATAAAGCTTCTTCTTCTAGCCTTAACTTCTCTTCTTGTGAGGCTAACTCTTCCTGGATTTTCCTATCAAGATCTTTCTGTTTTTCAGCAATAGAATCATAATGCCTCTCTTGTAAGTCAACAATTTCTTCTTTAGTAAGTGGCCTGTGGCTGCTTCCTGGACTCTCCCCCTCATCGCTCTGTACTAGATTCTCAAACTCTATGGTTAAGTGCTCCCCTCTTGAGCATGTTCTAAAATACTTGGATCCAGCCGGGCGCCTTTAATCCTAGCACTTGGGAGGCAGAGGCAGGCGGATCTTTGTGAGTTCAAGGCCAGCCTGGTCTCCAGAGTGAGTTCCAGGACAGCTGGGGCTACAGGGAGACCCTGTCTCGAAAAGACCAAAAAATAAATAAATAAA
>VZQC01002337.1:115248-135026 GCA_009823505.1 Rhizomys pruinosus
TTTTCCTTTCTTTTTTTTTTTTTTGTCTTTTTGAGACAGGGTCTCCCTTTACTCCCAGCTGGCCTGGAGCTAGGGCTCCTTATGTAGACCAGGCTGGCCTTGAACTCACAGAGAGATCTGCCTGCCTTGCTTCTTTACCTAACTCCTCTCATAAAAGTGAAAATTCCGGGGCTGGAGAGATGGCCTAGCAGTTAAGAGCACTGACTGCTCTTGCAGAGGACCTGGGTTTGATCCCCAGCACCCACATGGCGGCTGAGAACCATTTTAAACTCCAGTTTGAGGGGAATCCGATACCTTCTTCTGACCTCCGTGGCATTGCACAACCCGGGTGCATAAACCTGCATGCAGACAATACATTCATACACATGAAAAAAAAAGTGAAAATTCCAAGAGGTCAGGAAAATAGTTGAGAAAATTAGGGCTGGAGACATGGCTCAGTGATTAAGAACACTGACTGCTCTTGCAGAGGCCCCAGGCTCAGTCCTCACATGGCAGCTAACAACGGTCAGTAACTCAAGTTCCAGGGGATCCAACGCCCTCTTCTGACCTCTGCAGTCATTGCACAACATGGGTACACTTACTTATGTACATGCAGGCAATACACTCATACACAAAAAATAAATAAAAAATTTAAAAAGAAAAAGAAAATTACTACCTTATGGCACTTAAAACAGAATTCAACACTATGAGCAAATGTGTGTGGAATGAGTGATTATGTAAAAAAATAATAATCAGCAATAATAGGAATTGTGTCTGGGGAGGAGCTCAGTGGTAACCTGCTTGCTGTGTGAGCACGAGGACCTGAGTTTGGATCTCTGTTCTGTATATAAAAGCCTGTACAGCAGTACGCTCCTGTAACCCCAGTACTGTGTTGGGGCAGAGACAAGCCAATCCCAGAAGTGCTGTGGCCTGTCAGTCTAACTGAAATAGCAAGCTTCAGTGAGAGGCCCTATCTCCAAAACTAAAGTAGATGCTGCGTGTGATGGCACATACCATTAATCCCAGCACTTGGGAGGCACAGACAGGAAGATCTCTGTAAATAAGAGGCCAGCCTGGTCTACATAGGGAGTTCTAGGCCAGCTGGAGCTACAGGGAGACCCTGTCTCAAAAAAACAAAACAAACAAACAAAAAAACAAAAAACCCATAACAAACCTTAAGGTAGAAAGCAATGGAGGAAGCCAATCACTGACTTCCACATTTGCGTGAACAGATAAGCACACCCGGACATACATGTATGTGTACACACATGCACACATAGACTCAAATTCATATAAACCACAAGAAGAAAGAAAAAATGCACCATAAGTATCTGCTTGTAAGGAAAGCTGAATTTTAAAAATATTTCCTTTATTTTTTATATTTTTATTTTCTGTGTATGAGTGTTATGCCTGCATGTGTGTAAGTGCACCTGTGTCGTACAGTGCTTGCCAAGGACAGAATAGGGTGTTGGACCCTCTGAAACTGGAGTTACACACAGTTGTTAGCTGCCATGTGGGTGTGGGATTCAAACCCGGGTCTTCTGGAAGAACAGCTAGGGCTTCTAAGCACTCAGCCATCTCTCCAGCCCCTCATTTTATTATTTTTATTTTGTGTGTGTATGTGTGTGCATGTGTGTGTGTGTGTGTGTGTGTGTGTGTGTGTGTGTATGTGTGTGTTGCCTGCTAGTATGTAATGAACCTGTGTCCTGCAATGCCCACGGAGGTCAGAAGAGGGAGTCAAATTCCCCTGGAATTGGAGTTATATCGTTTCCTAATCATCATGTGGGTGCTGGGAATCACACCTGGGTCCTCTGCAAGAGCAGCCAATGCTCTTAACTGTCGAACCCTCTCTCCTATCCTAGCTATAGAAATTGTTTTGACATGAGGTTTCAAAATCTAACCCATCCATGTGTGATGATCATAATGGAGTTCAGCTAATGAACTCGCATAAATGAAATGGAAGTTTTTATCTGAGACAGGATTTCCTGTAGTCACAGTCCACATGGAACGCCCTATGTAGACCAGACTGACCTTGATCGCACAGAGCGCCACCCGCCTGTGCCTCCTGAATGCCGCAGCTAGAGGAATTTAGCTCTAGTACATAAATCAATATGAACTTTGCCATGAGACTAACTGTGGCTTCAGAAGAAAATTGGATTGTATCAAGATCCAAGAGAAATGCAGAGTTTGGATCTAGATTGTGTAGACTGAAAAGTTTATAATAAATAGTTGCTTCCGGTTTTCTTGCTGTACTTAAGCGCTGTGGGGAGAACGTCTTCTGTGTTTGAACGCTCTCTCCTTGGCAACATCCTAGTCATTCCTTCTTCATCTTCCCACTCCAGATCTAAAGACGTGCTATCGTCATCTCCACTGCTTGATTTGGTTTTGGTCATTAAGTCACAGCTGCTTTCCATATTTGGTATCAATACTGTGGCATCTGATGAAAGTCTGCTACTTCGAAAAACTTCATTATTGTGGCTTTACATTTCTCAAACAAGATTCAAAGTCGTCTTCTGGTCCTGAACTTTGGTAGTCTCCACTGCTAGGAGGACACTGCTGCACAACTCTCTGCCTTTCTTGCTCCAAGAGCTTTCGCCGCCTTGCTGCCCTGGCTGCTTCCCGCTGGGCAGCGTATAAAGCTTCTTCTAGCCTTAACTTCTCTTCTTGTGAGGCTAACTCTTTCTGGATTTTCCTATCAAGATCTTTCTGTCTTTTCAGCAATGAAATCAATAATGCCTCTCTGTAAGTCAACATTTCTTCTTAGTAAGTGCCTTGGCTGCTTCCTCCTGACTCTTTCCCCCTCATTGCTTCTCCTACTAGAATTCTAAACTCTACTATGGTTTAAGAAGTTAGTGCTACTCTCTTGGGCTGTTTGCTATTGTTTTTTTTTATTTTTTATTTTATTTATATTTTTATTTTTGGTCGTTTTGAGACAGGGTCTCCCGTGGTCCCGCAAGCTATCCTGGAACTCAACTCTGTAGACCCGAGGGCAGGCTTGCCTTGAACTCACAAAGATCCGCCGGCCTCTGCCTCCCAAGTGCGAGGAGTAAGGGGGCGCCACCACGCCCGGCCATGGCATGTTCAAATACTTGGATCCCCTCCGCTGGGGCCCGCTGGCTGCATCCGGCCGCTTCCCTGCGGAGCAGCCCGAAGCCGGCGTCCAGCAGCAGTTCCCCATCGCATGCCAGGTCAGGCAGCCGCATCTGCGCAGAGGGACCAGGACACGTGGTGGGGGGTGGGGAGCTGCCGAGGCGGGGGTGGTGGTGGTGTCGGGGGAGATGGCTTGGGGGGGGGCGCTCGTAACAAAAGTCTGCCTGTATTATTTTGTGGGCTCCGGGTTCAGTCCGCGTGTCCCGTTGCCCACCCCAGCCGCAAGGATTCTTTTATTGAGGTTTTAAGTAATTGGCATGAAATTGCTACATTTTACCATATAAAACCTTCTGTATTTATAATTAATCCCTCTTATTCTAATTTTCTGTGTTCTTGAAAAATATTTTTCTGCATTCATGACAATTCCCTAAACACAGGCAATGTCATTGTCTTTGCTGTTTTCCCCATTGCTATGGTAAAATAATTGCAGAAAAGTGACTTCATGGAGAAAGGACTTATCTTGGCTGACAGTTTGGGGGTACAGTATAACATGACAGTGAAGTCGAGGCAATACAGTCTTGAGGTGAATGGCCACACTGCATCCACAGTCCAGAGGCCGGGACCTGTAGGACTTTATTTACATATGGTCATTCACCTCCTCCCTGGCTCTTAGAATCTTTCCACCCCGTCTTCTTCAATGGTCCCTGAGCCCTGGGTGGATGGATTATAATATAGGAGTCCTGTCCAAGGACCCGCATTCTGCAGACTCTTACTCTAGCGTTTTGGCCTTTTTGTGACCTTTTGTGTTCCTGGCCTCTGGTGCGTTAAGGAGCTTCAGTGATGAGAACTGAGAGATTCACTAGTGTCTCCTCTTATATACTCCCTGTTCTACTATGTTTCCAGAGCCTTAGGTATGGAGGTTACATTGTAGATGTGCCACTTGTGCTTGGGCAATTGACAGACTATCTCTGTATAGAGTTCTACTTGTGGAATTCTATAATAATTTCTGTTGAAAAAGAAGCTTCTTTAATGGGTAGTGACTGGGATACTTGTCTATAAATTTAAAGATCCATATTTTGCATGTAATAATTTTCCACATTTCCACATTTAATTTCCATATTTCCACATTTAATAAGAAACTACATTTCTCTAGGGGTATGACAGCCTTGGGATTTTCTCCAAGCTCTAAGACCTCTCCAGCTATGCGTATTTGGCTATGTTCACAGTACCATACATGAGTTTCCTCTCAGTGAGTGGGCTTTAAGTCCAATTAGGTAGCTGTTGATTACATCGGAATTAAAAATTTCCACTGACTGTTGCCAGCATGTGGTGGCGCACCGCCTCCTTAATCCCAAGCACTCGGGGTTGGCAGAAGGCAGGGATCTCTTGTGAGTTCAAGGCTCAGCCTGGTCTACAGAGCTAGCTTCCAGGCACAGCTGGACTTAAGGTTGAGACCCTGCTCGAAAAGACCAAAAAAAAAAAAAAAAAAAAAAAAAAAAAATCACTACTGCACCAATGTCACTTGCTGTGCTGGTTATTGATGTGGTTATTAGCCCTTAAATCTGGGGTTTGATCATCAACTGATGTTCTCACTTAGCAACTTGCATATTATCACTTAGCACTATGAGATCTAAACTTCAGGTAGAAGGCTTCCAGGTCAGTGCCAGCTCTAATGCTCCAAACCCTGTGTCTGAAGTATGCCCTATCTTCAGCAACCTTCAAGTTCTGGGAGGCAATCAAGGGCTGTGGCAACAGCGAATGTGATTTGGGGAGTCTCTTGGTCTGTGCTGGCTGCCAGCTCAAGGGAACACGTTTTTAACATGCTCCAACCTATGGAGTCTTTTTATTACTTTTGGTTCAATTTCCCTGCAACTAATTTTCGAGGATATCTATGAATCTTACTCCATGACTAACTTGTGGTCTCTGAATACAAATGACATTTTTATCAATCTGTGTTTCAATAGTGAGTTCCCTCTCCCACCTTCCTCTTCCATTGGCTTTGTTTGATCAACCTCCCCTGTAAACATTTGTCCTCTTTAAATTTATTCCTCAATATCTATGAACATTTTTCTCACAAAATATATCCGTGCTTTTTATTTTTTTTTTGTCGTTTTGAGACAGGGGTCTCCCTTTAATCCCAGCTGGCGGAGCTAGGGCTCCTTATGTAGAGCCAGGCTGGCCTTACTCACAGAGAGATCCTGCCTGCCTTGCTTCTTTACCTAACTCCTCTCATAAAAGTGAAAATTCCGGGGCTGGAGAGATGCTAGCAGTGTTTAAGAGCACTGACTGCTCGTGCAGAGGACCTGGGTGTTGATCCCCAGCACCCACATGGGCGGCTAAGAACCATTTTAAACGTCAGTTTGAGGGGAATCCGATACCTTCTTCTGACCTCCGTGGCATTGCACAACCCGGGTGCATAACCTGCATGCAGACAATACATTCATACACATGAAAAAAAAGGAGAAATGCCAGAGGTCAGGAAAATAGTTTAGAGAAATAGGCTGGAAGACGATGGGCTCAGTGATAAGACTCACCGGACTCTCTCTTGCAGAGGCCCCAAGCTCAGCTCCACCAATGGGACTACAACAGGTCCGTAAACTCAAGTTCCAGGGGATCCAACGCCCTCTTCTGACCTCTGCAGCATTGCACAACATGGGTACACTTACTATTACATGCAGGCAATACACTATAACAACAAAAATAAAATAAAAATTTAAAAAGAAAAAGAAAATACTACTTATGGCACTTAAAACAGAATTCAACACTATGAGCAAATGTGCTGTGGAATGAGTGATTATGTAAAAAAATAATAATCAGCAATAGTAGGAATCGTGTCTGGGGAGGAGCTCAGTGGTAACCTGCTGCTGTGTAGCACGAGGACCTGAGTTTTGGATCCGTTCTGTATATAAAAGCCTGTACAGCAGTACGCTCCTGTAACCCCTAGTACTGTGTTGGGGCAGAGACAAGCCCATCCCAGATGTGCTGTGGCCAGTCAGTCTAACTGAAATAGCAAACTCTAGCATCAGTGAGAGGCCCTATCTCCAAAACTAAGGTAGAGATGCGGGTGTGTGGCACATACCATTAATTCCCAGCACTTGGGAGGCAAGCACAGGAAGACTGTAAGTTCAGAGGCCATCCTGGTCTACATAGGGAGTTCTAGGCCAGCTGGAGCTACAGGGAGACCCGTCTCAAAAAAAAAAAAAAAAAAAAAACAAAAAAAACCCAACAAAAAACCTAAGGTAAAGAGTCAATAGAGGAAGCCAACACTTACTTCCACATTTGGTGGGAACAGGGAAGCACACCCGACATACATGTATGTGTAGCACACACATGCACACAAACATCAAATTCATATAAAACCAAAAAAGAAAGAAAAATGCACCATAAGTATCTGCTTAAGTGCTTGTAAGAAAGCTGGATTTTAAAATATTTCCTTTATTTTTTATATTTTTATTTTCTGGTATGAGTGTTTATGCCTGCATGTGTTGTAAGTGCACTTTGTGTCACGACAGTGCCTGCCAAGGACAGAACAGGGGTTGGATCCTCTGAAACTGGATTTACACACAGTTGTTAGCTGCCATGTGGTGTGGGATTCAAACCCCGGTCTTCTGGCAATAACAGCTAGGGCTGCTAAGCACTCAGCCATCCTCTCAGCCCCCATTTTATTAATTTTTTTTTTGTTGTGGTAGTGTGTGATGGTGTGTGGTTGTGGTTGTATGTGTGTGTGTATGTGTGTGTTTGCCTGCTAGTATGTAATGAACCTGTGTCCTGCAATGCCCACGGAGGTCAGAAGAGGGAGTCGAATTCCCCTGGAATTGAGTTATATCGTTTCCTAATCATCATTGTGGTGCTGGGAATCACACCTGGGTCCTCTGCAAGAGCAAGCCAATGCTCTTAATTGTTGAACCCTCTCTCCTATCCTAGCTATAGAAATTGTTTTGACATGAGGTTTCAAAATCTAACCCATCCATTTGTGATGATTGTAATGGAGTTCAGCTAATGAACTGGCATAAATGAAATGGAAGTTTTTTTCTGAGACAGGATTTCCTGTAGCCATAGCCCACATGGAACTCCCTATGTAGACCAGACTGACCTTGATCTCACAGAGCGCCACCCGCCTGTGCCTATTTAGCTCTAGTATATAAATCAATATGAACTTTGCCATGAGACTAACTGTGGCTTCAGAAGAAAATTGGATTGTATCAAGATCCAAGAGAAATGCAGAGTTTGGATCTAGATTGTGCAGACTGAAAAGTTTTATTAAAAAAAAAAAAAGAAAAAAGTAGAACCCAGGCCTGGGAGAGATGGACTCGGGCGGTTAGGAGTGCTGACTGCTTACTGCAGAGGGAACCCCTGGTTTCATTTCCCAGCATCTACTTGGTGGCTGATAACCATCTGTTAACTCCATTTCCAGGGGAAGTCCACGAGCCCTTCTTCTGACCTCCGCGCATTACACGACATGGGGCTTCACTAACCTCGTGCAAACAGCACACCCAAATACTAAAGAACATAAAAACAAATATGTAAGGAAACATTTGAAAAAATAAATAAAACAGAAGACCTTGAGGGGCTGGAAAAGACTGCCTAGCAGTGTAAGAGTGCTTGACTTTGGTACTTGCAGAGGACCGGTTCTGTCCCCAAGCACCCACAGGCAGCTTGAGACTTCAAACTGCAGTTCCAGGGGAATCCAGGCACGCTCTTCTGACCTCTGTGGCATTGAACGACATGGGTGCACAAACATATCGATAGCATGCAGATTTACAATCCTTAACACATAAAAAAAAAAAATATTTTTTTTGTTTCTTTTCGAACAGGGCTCCCTGTAGCACCAAGCTGTCCTGGAACTTAACCGTGTAGACCAGGCTGGCTTGAACTTACAATACCTCGCCTGCCTCTGCCTTCCAAGAAGTGCTAGGATAAAATAAATAAATTAAAAAAAAAAAAAAAAATTTTAGAATACCATAAAATAGAACCTTTCCCTCACCCCCCCCATTTGTTCATGTTTGTCTTCTTTCATTAGACGCTGGAAAATTTGAAATGTCACTGAAAGTTCCTTCAAATGTGGTTGAAGGCTCTCCCAGGGCAACATACTCAGTTCTAGGTAAGTCTCCTAGTCCAAGTAAAATCAGCTGTCCGCTCTGTAATCCCAGTGCATGGGGCTTCACTGCTCGTGACTAATGGAGTCCCTGTGCGCTAGACACTGGCTTGAGAAGGGAGAGCAAGCTAAGAGCTGCTGCCTGAGTAGGAACGCACGGTGAAGTGATGCTGTGCTACGTGTTACGCTTCGGGTAACTCTAACAGCTCAGAAGGGTTGTACCCTCATCTTTAAGTGATTCATCTTTAAGTGCATCCTAGAAGATAAGAACCTTACTGGTGGTTCAGTTTTTCTAGACATTCTGATCCATCAGAAAAGATGCTACCACTTGCCATTCAATCTCTTCTCTGCTTTCTCAAACATCCTCAAGCAGTCATTTTCTCATTTTTTTGCTTTTTTCTTTGTCTGTCTCCTCTTGGGCAAAGGGCCTCTCAGTTACTGAGTAATATATTACTCTCTACATTCCTCTGACATTTACTAACTTTCATTCCTCAGGTGATGTACTAGGCTCTGCAATGCAAAACCTCCACAACCTTCTCCAGATGCCGTACGGCTGTGGAGAACAAAACATGGTCCTTTTTGTCCCTAACATCTATGTTTTGAAATACCTGAAGGAGACCCGACAGCTGACGGAGAAGATCAAGTCCAAAGCCATCGGCTACCTGATCAAAGGTGAGAAACTCTGAGCTCCTCATGTCTTCTGGAGAACCCCGACAGCATGAGCTAGGTTACAATTTGGTACTCATTGCTGCCATGATTTCCAATGAAATATCCCAGTGTAGAATAAGGAATTTCAGTAATGATAGCCATTAGAAACAGGTCAGTAAATAATAGTTGTCTTGCCGGGTGCAGTGGCACATGCCTGTAATCCCAACACTCTGAAGGCAGAGGCAGGTGGATCTCTGTGAGTTCAAGGCCAGCCTGGTCTAAACAGTAGAGTTCCACAACAGCTGGGGCTAAGACCCTGTCAAAAATAATCAAAAATAGTTATTTCGGAATTTTTTATTTCTTATTTTGATCTGTATAATATTTTTGTTATGTAAGTGAATCACATGCATGCAGTGCTCCCAGAGGCCAGAGAGGGGTGTCAGATCCCTGAATCTGGAGTTAAGGTGACTGTTAGCTACATATGGGTGCTGGGAACCAAACCAGGGACCCAGCAAAGAGCAGCCAGTGCTCTTAACCTCGGAGCCACTCCTCCAGTCCCTAATAGTTACTTTATTTACTATATTTAAATTATTTATTTATTTACTTATTTTTTTTTTTTTCTATATTATGTGTGGTGTGTAAGTACACTCATACACTTGCGAAATGTCCTCCTGTAGTTTAGTAGAGGTGTTGATTTCAGCGGACTCATGGAGTAGTTACGAATTTCTAGCTGCTTTTCTATACTTTTATGGCATCTCATTTCGGAGACAGAGAATGTGCTCAAATGTCTAGCAAGCCGCGCAGACTGACACTGTGAGACTACAGCATTGAGACATTGATTTCCATTTGTGCCTGTCAACCCATGAGCATTCAGGACTTAGAGTAAGCTGAATCCAATATTTCTATTCTTTCATGGAAGGTTACTTAGTTTTTAAAACTCCACATGTGGTCCCCACTAGGTAATCTTTGAAAAGTCACCTGTTCTGACAGGCAGCTGGTAGTGGTAAAATAAGGAAATAGACACGTAAGGCAGAAGGTGCACTTGTGCACAATTGACAGAAGCTTTCACACTGCCCACAAGAAGAAGAGGTGAGGAGAACAGAAAATGGAAAGAGACTGTAGGGTGGGACCATCTGATGTCACCCAGGAAATGCAGTTTTGATGGTCGGGAGCTGTGAAGGCTCAAAAAATGTATAAGATGCAAAGATTGAAAACTATGAACCCCGAGGGAAAAACCAAGTTAAGAGATTAAGAATAAATTAAAAGATTCAGTGTTTGCGTAGAGACTGTTCAGCTCTCAAGGATCATTTTATCATCGATGCCCCCCACTGAATTGTAAAGACCAATGTCAGCAGGCAACACATAGTGAGCTCTGAATGCGAGGTGGCCCTGCTGTCGTCTCTTTTCTGCTGCACAGGCTCACTGCGTTCGTGCTCAAGGCCTTTGCTCAAGCTCAGTCGTACATCTTTGTGGAGAAGGCGCACATCACGAAGGCACTCCTCTGGCTCTCAGAGAAACAAAAGGAGAATGGCTGTTTCCAGCAATCTGGATCACTGCTCAACAATGCTATGAAGGTAACATTGGTCCTCTAGTGGTGAAGGTGTGACATGTAGCTTCTGTAAGAGTTTTCTAGTGCCTTGAGGCTGGAGGGATGGCCCAGTGAGGTTAAGAAGCATACTGCTCTTCAGAGGACCCAGGTTGGGTTCCTAAGCATCACATCAGCAGCTCACGAGCACCTTATAACTCCAGCTCCCAGATGATCTGATGCCTCTTCTTCTCCTTTCTCTTCTCCCTTCTCACTCTCTTCTCTCTCACTCCTTTCCACTGCACTTTGTGTACAACGACTTGCACACCATCACCACCCACACACCCACACAATACAATAATGAGGAGAGAAGCAGAACGAGAGAGAGAAGAGAGAGGAGAGAGAGAGCGACGAGATTCTTCAATTCCTCGGATCATCATATAATGGAGAAAGCAATGATGGGTTCTCTCATGTTCTAAAAATCCTAGCAACAAATTGGCAGGTGTTTGTGTTGTGGGTGTTCTGTTGCAGTTTTGGTTGTTGTTGTTTGTTTTTTTTTGTGGTGTGGTTTTTTTTTAGCTTTATTGTTTTTAAGCTTTGTTTTTTTTCATTTTTTTTAGTTTTCTATGCTGGTTTATTTTTTTTTTTTGTTTTAAGGTTGTACTTTGTGTTGAGCTTTCGGTGCCTTTGAGACTCACAGGTCTACCTGCATCCACCTGCCTGTATCACCAGTCAGCTGCCCCGCCTCGAGTGCTGGATTAAGGCGTGCACCACCAACAGCTTCGGCCAGATGTTACACATTTTAACGAGTTAGAGGGACAAAGGGGGGAAAATTCAAACAAAACCAACCACTGAAAGACTGACAGAGAGGGAAAAGTGACTTTGCAGACTCTGGCCAATGAAGATTAGAGTGTCTGAGAATTCTGCCTCTGGTCCCTCTAGGGTGGAGTAGAAGACGAGGTGACAACTTTCTGCCTATCTCACCATCTCTCTCTTGGCTGTGACGGATCCCATGTCCGTCAATTACTGTAGTCTCACCCCAATCCCATCCCTCCTTCACAGAATGTAAAGTGAATAAAAAGCCATTAAAACTGAGCGCTACAGAAGATGCTCAGAACTTAAGAGCACCTGGCTGCTCTTGTGGAGGAACACTGGTCATTTAGATCCAGCACATTTGGCAGCCTCACACGGCACTCAGAGATCTCCAGTTCCAGGGGATCCACCTCATTTTTGGCCTCTACGCATTGTGAACGAAGTGCGTGCACTTACATTAAATAGCAAAACACCACCACACCATACAATGAAATGATAAATAGAAGAAATAAATTCAATAATAAGTAACATAAATAATATCATAGAACTGTGATTCCCCAAGGAAACTGATTTCCATGATATTTGATTTTGGTGTATTTCAGTATAATAAGAAGGACTAAACCTTTTTTGGCAGCTACTGGGAAAAACTATCTGACCTTCTTCACTTGGACAATGGCACTTGCAGCTAGAGGAATTTAGCTCTAGTATATAAATCAATATGAACTTTGCCATGAGACTAACTGTGGCTTCAGAAGAAAATTGGATTGTATCAAGATCCAAGAGAAATGCAGAGTTTGGATCTAGATTGTGTAGACTGAAAAGTTTATAATAAATAGAACCTTTCCCTCAGCCCCCCATTTGTTCATGATTGTCTTCTTTCATTAGACTCTGGAAAATTTGAAATGTCACTGAAAGTTCCTTCAAATGTGGTTGAAGGCTCTCCCAGGGCAACATACTCAGTTCTAGGTAAGTCTCCTAGTCCAAGTAAAATCAGCTGTCCGCTCTGTAATCCCAGTGCATGGGGCTTCACTGCTCGTGACTAATGGAGTCCCTGTGCGCTAGACACTGGTTTGGGAAGGGAGAGCAAGCTAAGAGCTGCTGTCTGAGTGGGAACGCACGGTGAAGTGATGCTGTGCTACGTGTTACGCTTCCGGTAACTCTAACAGCTCAGAAGGGTTGTACCCTCATCTTTAAGTGATTCATCTTTAAGTGCATCCTAGAAGATAAGAACCTTACTGGTGGTTCAGTTTTTCTAGACATTCTGATCTGACAGAAAAGATGCTACCACTTGCCATTCAATTTCTTCTCTGCTTTCTCAAATATCCTCAAGCAGTCAATTTCTCATTTTTTGCTTTTTCTTGTCATTCTCTCTATGGGCAAAGGGTCCTCTCAGTTACTGAGTAATATATTTTATTACTCTTTGCATTCCTCTGACATTTACTAACTTTCATTCCTCAGGTGATGTACTAGGCTCTGCAATGCAAAACCTCCACAACCTTCTCCAGATGCCGTACGGCTGTGGAGAACAAAACATGGTCCTTTTTGTCCCTAACATCTATGTTTTGAAATACCTGAAGGAGACCCGACAGCTGACGGAGAAGATCAAGTCCAAAGCCATCGGCTACCTGATCAAAGGTGAGAAACTCTGAGCTCCTCGTGTCTTCTGGAGAACCCCGACAGCATGAGCTAGGTTACAATTTGGTACTCATTGCTGCCATGATTTCCAATGAAATATCCCACTGTAAAATAAGGAGTTTCAGTAATGACAGCCATTAGAAACAGGTCAGTAAATAATAGTTGTCTTACCGGGCACAGTGCCACATGCCTGTAATCCCAACACTCGGAAGGCAGAGGCAGGCAGGTATCTGTGAGTTCAAGGCCAGCCTGGTCTACATAGTGAGTTCCAAGACAGCTGGGGCTACATGAAGACCCTGTCTCAAAAATATAAAAAATAGTATCTTGAACTTTTTTATTTCTTTATTTTGATCTGTATGATCAAATATTTTGCCTACATGTATGTAAGTGCATCACATGCATGCAGTGCTCCCAGAGGCCAGAAGAGGGTGTCAGATCCCCTGAATCTGGAGTTAAGGATGACTGTTAGCTACCATATGGGTGGCTGGGAACCAAACCAGGGACCCCAGCAAGAGCAGCCAGTGCTCTTAACCCCTGAGCCATCTCTCCAGGTCCCTAATAGTTATCTTTAACGATGCCTTACTAATGTTAAAGTAAAAACAATAAATTTCCATTGTCTCTGCTGTTTCATAGACTTCTGAAATATCCTCCTTAGGGTATCAAAGGCAGTTGAATTATCAGCATCGTGATGGCTCATATAGCACATTTGGAGACAGAAATGGAAATTCTGCAGGGAACACTTGGTAAGATGAAATTATTTCTTTGTGCTCTGTCAACCCATGACATTTCAGGACTCTAGAAGTAGCTGTAATCCAATATCTTCTATTCTTTCATGGAAGGTTACTTATTTTTTAAAACTCCACATGTGGTCCCCACTAGGTAATCTTTGAAAAGTCACCTGTTCTGACAGCACAGCTGGTAGTGGTAAAATAAGGAAATAGACACATAAGGGAGAAGTGTGCTTGTGCACAATTGACAGAAGCTTTCACACTGCCCACAAGAAGAAGAGGTGAGGAGAACAGAATATGGAAAGAGACTGCAGGGTGGGACCATCCGAAGTCACCCAGGAAATGCAGTTTTGATGGTTGGGAGCTGTGAAGGCTCAAAAAATGTATAAGACGCAAAGATTGAAAACTATGAACCCCGAGGGGAAAAACCAAGTTAAGAGATTAAGAATAAATTAAAAGATTCAGTGTTTGGTAGAGACTGTTCAGCTCTCAAGGATCATTTTATCATCGATGCCCCCCACTGAATTGTAAAGACCAATGTCAGCAGGCAACACATAGTGAGCTCTGAATGTGAGGTGGCCCTGCTGTCGTCTCTTTTCTGCTGCACAGGCTCACTGCGTTCGTGCTCAAGGCCTTTGCTCAAGCTCAGTCGTACATCTTTGTGGAGAAGGCGCACATCACGAAGGCACTCCTCTGGCTTCCTCTGCGGGCTCTTCCTCAGAGAAACAAAAGGAGAATGGCTGTTTCCAGCAATCTGGATCACTGCTCAACAATGCTATGAAGGTGACATCCTGGTCTTAGTGGTGAAGGTGTGACATGTAGCTTCTGTAAGAGTTTTCTAGCCTTGAGGCTGGAGGGATGGTCCCAGATTAAGAACGCATACTGCTCTTTCAGAGGACCCAGGTTTGGGATTCCTAGCATCCACATCAGGCAGCTGCACAGACCCCTATAACTAACTCCAGCTCCAGATGATCTTTTGCCCTCTTCTTTCTCTCTTTCTTCGCTTCTCTTCCTGCTTCTCATCTTCTTCTACTCTTCTCAAATTCCTTCTCCTTCATTCTATCTCTTCTCTTCTCTTCTCTTCTCTTATCTCTTCAGTCTCTCTCTTCTTCTTCTTCGCTTCTCTTTCTCATTCTCTCTCTTCTCCTCTTCCCCCTTACGCTTCGCTCTGCTTATCTCGTTCCTTCTTCTCTTCTCTTCTNTCCTTAGGCTTTTTTTTTTTTTTTTTAAGTCTCCTTTGTTCCCAGCTGCTGACTTAGAGCTCCCTATGAGAGCCAGGCTGGCCTGGAATTACAGAGAGATCTGCCGGTTGCTTTTTACTAACTCCCTCTCTAAAGTGAAAGCAGAGAAGGTCAGGAATAGTTTAGAAAATTGGGCTGGAGACATGGCTCAGTGATTGAGAGCACCTACTGCTCTTGCGGGGGACCCTGTTTTTGTTCCCAGTACCCACAAGGCAGATAACAGTCGTCAGTAACTCACAGTTCCAGGGACCAACTCACCTCTATCTGACTGATGCATAGTATTCACAACATGGGTACACTTATTGTTGTACATGCAGGCAATACACTATAACACAAAAATAAATAATTTAAAAAGAAAAAGAAAATTACTACCTTATGGCACTTAAAATAATTCCATACATAGCACATATGAGCAAATGTGCGTGGAATGAGTGATTATGTAAAAAATAATAATCAGCAATAGTAGGAATCGTGTCTGGGGAGGAGCTCAGTGGTAACCTGCTTGCTGTGTAAGCACGAGGACCTGAGTTTGGATCTCCGTTCTGTATATAAAAGCCTGTACAGCAGTACGCTCCTGTAACCCCAGTACTGTGTTGGGGCAGAGACAAGCCCATCCCAGAGGTGCTGTGGCCAGTCAGTCTAACTGAAATAGCAAACTCTAGCATCAGTGAGAGGCCCTATCTCCAAAACTAAGGTAGATGCTGGGTGTGGTGGCACATACCAGTAATCCCAGCACTTGGGAGGCAGAGACAGGAAGATTTCTGTAAGTTCAAGGCCAGCCTGGTCTACATAGGGAGTTCTAGGCCAGCTGGAGCTACAGGAGACCCGTCTCAAAAAAAAAAAAAACTAAAAAAAACTAACACCTAAGGAGAGAGCAATAGAGGAAGCAACTCACTGTACTTCCACATGTGGTGAACAGGCAAGCACACCCAGACATACATGTATGGTATGCACAAGCAGCACACAGAACAAATTCATATAAAAACCACAAGAAGAAAGAAAAATGACCATAAGTATCTGCTTTAAGGAAGGCTTGTAGAAAGTGGGTTTTTAAAATATTTCCTTTATTTTTTATATTTTTATTCTGTTGTATGAGTGTTTATGCCTGCATGTGTGTAAGTGCACTTGTGTCATTGTACAGTGCCTGCCGAAGGACAGAACAGGGTGTTGGATCCTCTGAAACTGGAGTTACACACAGTTGTTAAGCTGCCATGTGGTGTGGGATTCAAACCCGGTCTTCTGCAAGAACAGCTAGGGTCTGTAAGCACTCAGCCATCTCTTCCAGCCCCCATTTTATTAATTTTTTTTTTTGACATTGGTGTGTGTGTGTGTATGTTTGGTTGGGTTGTGTGTGTGTGTATGTGCATAGTTATGTAATGAACCTGTGTCCATGCAATGCCCATGGAGGTCAGAAGAGGGAGTCGAATTCCCTGGAATATAGGAGTTATATCGTTTCCTAACATCATTGTGGTGCTGGGAATCACACCTGGGTTCTCTGCAAAGACCAACATGCTCTTAATTGTTGAACCCTCTCTCCTATCCTAGCTATAGAAATTGTTTTGACATGAGGTTTCAAAATCTAACCCATCCATGTGTGATGATGTAATGGAGTTCAGCTAATGAACTGGCATAAAATGAAATGGAAGTTTTTATCTGAGACAGGATTTCCGTGTAGCATAGTCCACATGGACTCCTGAAGACCAGACTGACTTGTGATCACGAAGCCACTGAGATGCCTAGACCAGACTGCTACCCTGTTGATCGCATCAGAGCTGAGTGGTGCCAGCTACCGCGAGGACTGATGCTTCTAGCCTGTCATTAGTACCTGATAACATCGACATAGAGTGAATCTTATGCTCCTAGTGATATAGAACATAACAATATGTGGAACTTTCAGACCATGAGAGACATAATGCTGATTGGCTTCAGTAAGACAAGATTGGACTCAATGAGTAAATCAGCAGATCGCTAAGATTGAAGATGCATGAGATTTGTTGAGTCTGTAGACTGATTAGTGTAAAGTCTTGATAATAAAAGTGTAGAATAAATAGACCTTTCCCTCACCCCCCCCATTTGTTCATGATTGTCTTCTTTCATTAGACTCTGGAAAATTTGAAATGTCACTGAAAGTTCCCTCAAATGTGGTTGAAGGCTCTCCCAGGGCAACATACTCAGTTCTAGGTAAGTCCTAGTCCAAGTAAAATCAGCTGTCCGCTCTGTAATCCCAGTGCATGGGGCTTCACTGCTCGTGACTAATGGAGTCCCTGTGCGCTAGACACTGGCTTGAGAAGGGAGAGCAAGCTAAGAGCTGCTGCCTGAGTGGGAACGCACGGTGAAGTGATGCTGTGCTACGTGTTACGCTTCGGGTAACTCTAACAGCTCAGAAGGGTTGTACCCTCATCTTTAAGTGATTCATCTTTAAGTGCATCCTAGAAGATAAGAACCTTACTGGTGGTTCAGTTTTTCTAGACATTCTGATCCATCAGAAAAGATGCTACCACTTGCCATTCAATCTCTTCTCTGCTTTCTCAAACATCCTCAAGCAGTCATTTTCTCATTTTTTTGCTTTTTTCTTTGTCTTCTCCTCTTGGGCAAAGGGGCCTCTCAGTTACTGAGTAATATATTACTCTCTACATTCCTCTGACATTTACTAACTTTCATTCCTCAGGTGACGTACTAGGCTCTGCAATGCAAAACCTCCACAACCTTCTCCAGATGCCGTACGGCTGTGGAGAACAAAACATGGTCCTTTTTGTCCCTAACATCTATGTTTTGAAATACCTGAACGAGACCCGACAGCTGACGGAGAAGATCAAGTCCAAAGCCATCGGCTACCTGATCAAAGGTGAGAAACTCTGAGCTCCTCGTGTCTTCTGGAGAACCCCGACAGCATGAGCTAGGTTACAATTTGGTACTCATTGCTGCCATGATTTCCAATGAAATATCCCAGTGTAGAATAAGGAATTTCAGTAATGATAGCCATTAGAAACAGGTCAGTAAATAATAGTTGTCTTGCCGGGCAAGTGGCACCAATGCCTGTAATCCCAACACTCTCGGAAGGCAGAGGCAGGTGGATCTCTGTGAGTTCAAGGCCAGCCTGGTCTAAACAGTGAGTTCCACAACAGCTGGGGCTAAGACCCTGTCAAAAATAATCAAAAATAGTTATTTCTGAATTTTTTATTTCGTTATTTTGATCTGTATAATATTTTTGTTATGTAAGTGATACATGCATGCAGTGCTCCCAGAGGCCAGAGAGAGGGTGTCAGATCCCTGAATCTGGAGTTAAGGTGACTGTTAGCTACATATGGGTGCTGGGAACCAAACCAGGGACCCAGCAAAGAGCGCCAGTGCTCTTAACCTCAGAGCCACTCCTCCAGTCCCTAATAGTTATCTCTTTCATTTTATTCTATTTATTTATTTTATTTATTATTTATTTATTTATAATCTGTCAATTTTGATGCTTTTTTTTTTGTTGTGTAGTACACCCGTGTGCATGTCCCTGTGGTTAGTAAAAGAGGGTGTGGATTCCCTTGAAGCTGGAGTTCTCCTGGAATTGGAAGTTACAGATGGTTTCCAGCTGCCATGTGTGGATGTAGGGATTCTGAAACCTGGGTCCCCTCTGCAAGAGCACAGCACTCTCAACCGCCCTACAGCCACTCTCCAGCCCCCCTAATAGTTATTCTTTAATGATGCCCTAATAGCTTACTTTAATGATGCCTCAGTTGGAATAGTATTAAGTAAAAACATAAAGTTTCCGATGTTCCTTGCTGTTATGCTAACCTCTGAAAATTTTCCTCTATAGGGTACCCGAAAGGGCAGTTAATTATAGTCAACAGTGATGGTCATCTACAGTGCCATTTGGCCGCCATGATGTGAGAAATTCTTGCAAGAGGCAACACTGTTGGTAAAAATGAAATATTATCTTGTGCCCTGTCAACCCCACATGAGTTTCAGGACTGTAGGAGTAGCTGCAATCCAATATCTTCTATTCTTTCATGGAAGGTTATTTAGTTTTTAAAACTCCACATGTGGTCCCCACTAGGTAATCTTTGAAAAGTCACCTGTTCTGACAGGGCAGCTGGTAGTGGTAAAATAAGGAAATAGACACGTTAGGCACAAGGGCACTTGTGCTCAATTGACGGAAGCTTTCACACTGCCCACAAGAAGAAGAGGTGAGGAGAACAGAATATGGAAAGAGACTGCAGGGTGGGACCATCAGAAGTCACCCAGGAAATGCAGTTTTGATGGTCGGGAGCTGTGAAGGCTCAAAAAAATGTATAAGTCGCAAAGACTGAAAACTATGAACTCTGAGGAGAAAAACCAAGTTAAGAGATTAAGAATAAGTTAAAAGATTCAGTGTTTGCTAGAGACTGTTCAGCTCTCAAGGATCATTTTATCATCGATGCCCCCCATTGAATTGTAAAGACCAATGTCAGCAGGCAACACATAGTGAGCTCTGAATGCGAGGTGGCCCTGCTGTCATCTCTTTTCTGCTGCACAGGCTCACTGCGTTCGTGCTTAAGGCCTTTGCTCAAGCTCAGTCGTACATCTTTGTGGAGAAGGCGCACATCACGAAGGCACTCCTCTGGCTCTCAGAGAAACAAAAGGAGAATGGCTGTTTCCAGCAATCTGGATCACTGCTCAACAATGCTATGAAGGTAACATCCTGGTTTTCCTCTAGTGGCTGAAGGTCGTGACATGTAGCTTCTGTAAGAGTTTTCTAGTCCTTGAGGCTGGAGGGATGGTCCAGTGGTTAAGAAGGCATACTGCTCTTTCAGAGGACCCAGGTTGGGTTCCTAGCATCCACATCAGGCAGCTCACGACCACCTATAACTCCAGCTCCAGATGATCTGATGCCTCTTCTCTCCTCTTCTCTTCTCTTCTCATCTCTTCTGACCTCCACTGCACTTGTGTACAAACACGCACGTGCACGCACAAACACACACACACACACACACACACACACACATACACATAATGAGAGAGAGAGAGAGAGAGAGAGAGAGAGAGAGAGAGAGAGATAT
>VZQC01002337.1:145334-179387 GCA_009823505.1 Rhizomys pruinosus
GGCTTTTATACAATCCAATTGCTGGTGCCACACAAGTGCTTAATACCACAAAGACTCTGTGTGAATGTCTGGAAGCTTAATGTACCATCTTGGCAATGAACTGCATGCTACAGACTGTTTTAAAGCTTTTCCCTCAGTGTAGGCCATGGTGGCTCATGTCACTAGTCCCAGTACTGGGGAGGCAGAGGCAGGCAGATCTCTGTGAGTTCAAGGCCAGCCTGGTCTACAAAGTAAGTTCCAGGCTAACTGGGGCTATAGGGAGATCTTGTCTCAAAAATAAAAACTTTCATTTCAATTATGACAGTTCATTAGATGAACTCTAATTCCAATCATCACCTATGGTTAGATTGTGAAGCCATGTTATAAATTAAATGTTTTTCCCGCCATATGGTTATATTGAATTTTTGTGCATTTCATAGAATACATCTTTATCATATTTAGACCTCCTCCCCTATCTACACCCTCCTTTAGAGCACTCCCACCATATTTAATTCATTCTGTCATATATGTCAAGGCCCACTGAGTCAAGTTTATATCCCCAGATGTCCCTCGGTGAGATTCCATCCACTGGAGCCAGGTCAGCCTGTTGTCACTCCCTTAAGGAAGACCAACTCTGCCTCACCCAGCAGTGACCAACTGCCTATAGTTTCTCAGCTAAGATTGGGTCTTCTTGCCCATTTCCCCAGTTCTGTGCTGGGTTTTGCCTGGTTTGAGTTTGCATGGGTCTTGTGCATGCTCTCTCCATTGCTGTGAGTTCATATGAGTGTGTTCCCAGCTGCCTGGAAAACTCTGCTTCCTTGTAGTCATCTGCCACCCTGGGCTGTCACAGTCTTTCTGTCCCTGCTTCAGTGGGTGGAGTAAATATTAATGCATCTCTCAACTCTCACAAGTGAAGCAGCTTCCTCATGCAACACAGCGTGATTAACACAGAAAGACACAACTGGCCAAAATGTAAAGAATAAGAACTACAGGGTGCGTGCGTGTCCCTGGATAGGACTCCTAGAAACTAAAGATTTTTTTTTTCCATTTGAAAGAGGATACAATCCACTGGCGACGTCCCGGGAGCGTTCCACCACCTAAGACGCTCTACTATCAACCCCGGGCTCCTTCTGCTGAAGTGGAGATGACATCTTATGTGCTCCTAGCCTGTCTCACGGCTCTACCTGCCCCCTCTGCAGAGGACCTGGCTTTGGCATTCAGAATTGTGAAATGGCTCATCAAGCAACAGAACTCCCACGGGGGCTTCTCCTCCACTCAGGTCTGTGGTGAGACTCTTGGAGGGAAAGATACATAAATTAATGCATAGAGATACCACCACATTCTGGGAATTAAATAACTAACTAGNTTGAAACAACAACAACAACAACAGAAAGGACTGCATCAAAGAACTGACTGAAACAGTGAACTTCTGCTCACAACAGTCAACTTCCTCAGGGCGAATATTGAGAAAGACTAAGAGATGAAAAGCATGTTTGGCAGAATGCATGAGCTCTGGCGGGGTGGAGGAATGGGCGGGAACTCGGGTCTAGATTTGTTAAAAAAATAAAAATAAATTTATGTGGAAAAAAAAAAAGATGACAGAGGGAAAAGTGACTTTGCAGACTCTGGCCAATGAAGATTAGAGTGTCTGAGAATTCTGCCTCTGGTCCCTCTAGGGTGGAGTAGAAGATGAGGTGACACTCTCTGCCTACATCACCATCTCTCTGCTGGAGATCCCACTGCCCGTCAACGTATGTATCCACCCCATCCCCATCCCTCCTTCACAAATGTAAGGAATAAAAGCCATAAAACTGAGCCTACAGAGATGGCTCAGCAATTAAGAGCCCTGGCTGCTCTTGTGGAGGACCTGGGTTCAGTTCGCAGCACACCCCTGGCAGCTCACAGGCATCAGAAACTCCAGTTCCAGGGGATCCACCGCAATCTTCTGGCCTCTACGGGCATTGTACAGAAGTGGTGCACTTACATTCCAGCAAAACACTCACACATAAAATAGAAATGAATCAAAATAGAAATAAATAACTAAATAAATAATATCATAGAACTGTGATTCCCCAAGGAAACTGATTTCTATGATATTTGATTTTGGTATATTTCACTATAATATGAAGGACTAAACCTTTTTTGGCAGCTATTGGGAAAATATCTTCCTGGAATGAACTTCAGTGCTGCGCTGGCGCAGTGAAGGTTTAATCTGGAGTTAGTTCCTTAGCCTGGTTCTGCTATTTTATGATTGACTTTCGTCGTCTTTTATAGCACAGTGTTGTCCAAAATGCTCTAGTCTGCCTGGAAACGGCCTGGAACTCCATCGCAGAGAGCCAAGGAAGTCATGTCTATACCAAGGCATTGTTAGCCTATGCCTTCGCCCTGGCGGGAGACCAGGCCAAGCGAAGTGAACTCCTTGAATCACTAAGCAAAGAGGCTGTGAAGGACGGTGAGAGCTTCTGCTGTAAAGTGCGCTTTGCTAGCTGTCACTAATGATGCCACAGGCAGGGCTCCCACATTGAGTTCATGCTTCTTGTGCTACCTTAACCATAACAAGGGAGAAAACTGTCATGATCCAACACTTAAAATCCAATTGAAATGGACTGTTTTATTAATACATTACTGGCTTTTATACAGTCCAATTGCTGGTGCCACACAAGTGCTTAATACCACAAAGACTCTGTGTGAATGTCTGGAAGCTTAATGTACCATCTTGGCAATGAACTGCATGCTACAGACTGTTTTAAAGCTTTTCCCTCAGTGTAGGCCATGGTGGCTCATGTCACTAAGCCCAGTACTGGGGAGGCAGAGGTAGGCAGATCTCTGTGAGTTCAAGGCCAGCCTGGTCTACAAAGTAAGTTCTAGGCCACCTGGGGCTATAGGGAGATCTTGTCTCAAAAATAAAAACTTTTATTTCATTTATGTCAGTTCATTAGATGAACTCTAATTCCAATCATCACCTATGGTTAGATTGTGAAACCATGTTATAAATTAAATGTTTTTCCCACCATACGTTTATATTGAATTTTTGTGCATTTCATAGAATACATCTTAATCATATTTAAACCTCCTCCCTTATCTACCCCCTCCTTTAGAGCACTCCCACCATATTTCATTCATTCTGTCATATATGTCAAGGCCCACTGAGTCAAGTTTATATCCCCAGATGTCCCTCGGTGAGATTCTGTCCACTGGAGCCAGGTCAGCCTGTTATCACTCCCTTAAGGAAGACCAACTCTGCCTCGCCCAGCAGTGACCAACTGCCTATAGTTCCTCAGCTAAGATCCTGGCTTCTTGCCCATTTCCCCAGTTCTGTGCTGGGTTTTGCCTGGTTTGAGTTTGAATGGGTCTTGTGTGTGCTCGCTCCATTGCTGTGAGTTCATATGAGTGTGTTCCCAGCTGCCTGGAAAACTCTGCTTCCTTGTAGTCATCTGCCACCCCGGGCTGTAACAGTCTTTCTGTCCCTGCTTCAGTGGGTGGAGTAAATATTAATGCATCTCTCAACTCTCACCAGTGAAGCTTCCTCATGCAACACAGCGTGATTAACACAGAAAGACACAACTGGCCAAAATGTAGAGAATAAGAACTACAGAGTGCGTGTCCCTGGATAGGACTCCCGGAAACTAAAGATCTTATTTTTTCCATTTGAAAGAGGACACAGTCCACTGGCGACGTCCCGGGAGCGTTCCACCACCTAAGACGCTCTACTATCAACCCCGGGCTCCTTCTGCTGAAGTGGAGATGACATCTTACGTGCTCCTAGCCTGTCTCACGGCTCTACCTGCCCCCTCTGCAGAGGACCTGGCTTTGGCATTCAGAATTGTGAAATGGCTCATCAAGCAACAGAACTCCCACGGGGGCTTCTCCTCCACTCAGGTCTGTGGTGAGATTCTTGGAGGGAAAGATAAATAAATGAATGCATAGAGATACCACCACATTCTGGGAATTAAATAAGTAACTAGTCAGCATTTCTCATCTATACATTCTTCATTCCTCCATCACCCTTTGTCCAATTCCAGCCTAATCATTTTCTCTGTGTTTTACTGCTCTGTTCTGTTCACGTTAGAGCTTTAACTCTTCTTCCCTTCATGGATCCCCAAAAGGATCCCGGGGTCAGTCTTCCCAAAGCAGTGTTTCTGTGGGATTACTTCCCTGAGAAAAATCATTCCCATCCACAAAGTAAAGTTCTCTAATAGCTGCCTGAATATGCCTGTCCCCAGTCACTGTGTGCACACTCGGTAGTTAGGGAGATCCTTGTGCCTGTTCCGCGTCTCCATTTAAAACACCCCAGACGCCCCCTGATGGCTCCCTGCTGCCCTTCATAAACACTCTTCATTATTAAAGATAATCCTATAGCCCGGGGTGTTTAATCCCAGCACTCCTGAGACAGAGGCAGGTGGATCTCTGTGAGTTCAAGTCCAGCCTGGTCTACATGGTGAGTTCCAGGACAGCTGGGGCTACAGGGAAATCCTGTCTCAAAAAGACAAAAAAAAAAAGATAATCTTATTTCTTATCCTTAGCCTTCTTCTAGTCTAGTCTGCTTCTTCTCCCATCTCTGAATTTTTATAAGAAATAGGACTACACAACTTTGTATATTATTGAAATAGTCTACTTATGTCATATATTTGGTTCTTATTTTTATTTATGTTGCAATCTATGTTAATTAAAAAGTTATTTCCCCCTAATGTACCTATAATTGTTCACCATTGTTAAGCAGAGTTTTTTAGTCTTTTTTTAAACAGGGTCTCCCTGTAACTGCAGCTAGCCTGTAACTCCCTACATAGACCAGGTTGGCCATGAACTCACAGAGATCCATCCGCCTCTGTCTCCCAAGTGCTAGGATTAAAGAAGTGCACCACCATGCCTGGCCCCTGTTAAGCAGATTTGAATTGCATTGAAATTAAAAAAATGGACTGTCTTCATGACTAAATAATCATGAAGGAAAGTAGTATTGACTTTTTATATTTAGTGTAGTTTTGCTATCCCTGACCTCTGCTGTGATTTCTGTTTCTGTCTTTTGTTCAGGACACAGTGGTAGCTCTCCAAGCCCTCTCCAAATATGGAGCAGCAACGTTTAGTAAACATAAGAAAGAAGCTTTGGTCACCATCAAATCTTCAGAGACCTTCTCTCAGGAATTCCATGTGGATGATACCAACAGCCTGTTGCTGCAGGAAGCTAGGTTGCCAGAAGTCCCAGGGAATTACATCACCACGGTATCAGGGTCAGGATGTGTGTACCTCCAGGTGAGATCTCCAGAGCCCAAACAATGGGCAAGTGGGAGAGAAAATATCAAAAATCAAAAAGGAAATGTATGCAGAGGGAAGGGCTAGATTATTTGGAAGAGGCTGTGAGATTCTTTCAGTGCAGAGGTAAAGAATTTTCTTGTTTTCAGATGGCTCTAAAATACAACATCCTTCCAAAGAAAGAAGGGACAGCACCCTTCAGTCTGCAGGTTAATACTCTTCCCCCAAATTGTGATGGATCAGAAGCTTACAGGAAATTCCAGATTTACATCAATATAAGGTAAGTTCTAAATTGAAATCATCCCTGTCATAGAAGGTGGAAAAATCAGTTTTCTTCTTTGGGGAAAAGTTCTTGTGCAAAGTTGCGCTTGATGAACATAGAAGTCTTCTACTTATCAACAAGAGCATTTTCTTCGCTCTTACTCAAAAGCCTTAGATACATGTTGGTGTACCTAGTTTGCAGCTGGGAATCATAGATTTCCAAACAGCCATCACACAGATATGGTGGATAGAAAAACTGAGTAGCAAAGAAGGTAAGACTTCTGTCTTCAGTCCAGTCCAAGGAATGGTGTTTGAAAGACTGATCTCTGTGTGCTGTCTTCACAGTTATACTGGGGAAAGACCCAGCTCCAACATGGTCATTGTTGATGCTAAGATGGTGTCGGGCTTCGTACCTGTGAAACCTTCAGTGAAAGAGGTAAACACCAGTGGGCGGGGGAGCCCTGAACCCTCAGTGAGAAGAGTAAACCCCAACCATCAATCGGAAAGGTAAACCCTACACCAAGGGTAGAAAGAGTAACCCCTAAAACATCAGTGAAAAACGTAAACCCTAAACCATCAATCGGAAAGATAAGCCCTACACCAAGGGTAGAAAGAGTAACCCCTAAAACATCAATGAAAAAGGTAAACCCCAAACCATCAGTGAAAAGGGTAAACCCTAAACCATTGGTGGAAGAAGGTAGAACCTAAAGTATGACTGGAAAAGTTAGACCTAATCCATTAATGGAAAAGGTAAACCCTACACCAATGGTAGAAAGAGTACCCCTAAAACATCAATGAAAAGGGTAAACCCTAAACTCTTGCCAGCAGCAACGTCATGCTGTTGTCTATTTGGTTTTATTGATGTAGTTTCAAAAGATTTACTCCCATAAACCTGCCTCTCGAGAGTGTGTTTACATCGTTTATTAGTGTCTGTCATGGTTTTAGCATGTCGTATCCAGGCCCACGTCATGAGAAGAGTGAATAATGTTCCAGCAGGCCACGAGAGAGCTAGATATGTGAACTGATATTTAATTATCTTCCCATGATACATGAAAAAGTACATATGTACATCTATGTATAAATACATGACTAGGGTATACAACACGTCACATATCTATCTATCTATCATCTATGTAGATGAAGAAAAAGGAGTCAATAATATTACTGTTATTCCTGAAGAAATAAAAATATCAGTACTTTGGACACTCCAAAGAAGCCAAAGTATATAAATAAATAAATACCTGAAAACTGTTCCTAGCATACATTTTTCCTCATTCTGAAATTCTGGATTATCCTCTTTATCAACAGCTCCAAGGCAAGCCTAACATTGAAAGAACTGAAGTGAGCACCAACCATGTTCTAATCTACTTTGAAAAGGTAAGACTTTCTGTGACTCTGCTGAATTGGTAAGAATCACCGAAGATTAAAAAGATCATCCAACACCTCTCTCTCTCTCTCTCTCTCTCTCTCTCTCTCTCTCTCTCTCCCCCTTTCTTTCACATTTAACACACACACACACACACACACACACACACACACCCACACAGGTGCACGCGTGCGCGCGTGCGCGCGCGCGAACGTAGAAGGACAAATTAGCTACAGAATGAAATGAGACCTGGCTGGTCAGCAAGACTCAATTTATGACATTTGACAATTCACAGATTTTTTTTTTGAGACAGGGTCTCCCTGTAGCCCCAGCTGGAACTCACTCTGTAGACCAGGCTGGCCTTGAACTCACAGAGATCTGCCTGGTCTCCTGAGTGCTAGGACTAAAGGTATGCGCCACCATGCCTGGCTTAAAAACCGTTCTTAGCCGCTATGTGGGTGCTGGGAATTGAACCCAGGTCCTCTGCAAGAGCAATCGGTGCTCTTAACTGCTGAGCTATCTCCCCAGACCCTCACAGAATTTTTTATTCTTTTATCCGTTGTTGGTTGTTATTCAGATTTTATTAATGTCCCGGGACACACCTTTAGTCCTAGCACTCGGGAGACAGAGGCAGGCGGATCTCCATGAGTTCAAGGCCAGCCTGGTCTACAGAGTGAGTTCCAGGACAGCTGGGGGTATAGGGAGACACTGTCTCAAAAGACAAAAAGAAAAGTCCCATTCTCTCTTAGGTTGTGATATGGATAGAGAAAACAATTACACAGCTCGATATAACTTTTTGAAAAGAAAATGGTGGGACCGGAGATATGGTTCAGAGGTTAAGATCACTGGCTGTTCCTGCAAAGGACCTGGGTTCAGTTGCCAGCACCCACATGTCAGCTAACAATCATCTTAACCCCAGCTCTAGGAGATCCAATGCCCTCTTCTAACCTATGTGGGCATTGCATAACATGGGTGCACTTACATGCATTGCATAACATGGGTGCACTTATATGCATTGCATAACATGGGTGCACTTACATGCATTGCATAACATGGGTACTCTTGCATGCATGCAGGCAATACACCCATACACATAAAATAAAATACAAATACATTTTAATCTTTGAGTCCAATTCAGTTCTCTTATCTCTCCAGCTAACCAATCAAACCCTGAGTTTCTCCTTCTGGGTGGAACAAGACATCCCAGTAAAGAATTTGAAACCAGCTACAGTGAAAGCCTATGATTATTATGAGACAGGTAAGTAGAACTCAGGCATGCTGATTTTTATAGAAAACAGTGACTAACCTAATAAAAGTTTGCCTTAACTCAACAACACTTGACAATCTTTCACTGGAAGCAGTGAGTTTATGGTAACTGACAACTACATTCATGTGTGTTAGCGTCTCATGTGCACCTTAAACAAGTCTTAGATCCGTTCTGATGAACAGGTCATGAAGCATGAGTTCCATCTAACTTTCCCTATGAAGTTGCTTGCTCTGGGTGGATTATTCTGAGAACATAAGAACGGCAGTCATTGGAAAACCCCATCTCACTGCTGCTGTGTGAGATAAACCTACAATTGATCTTTCAGTCTGCAGTAGTTAATCTCAAAAGGAACAGGAGATTTTGAAATATACTGGGAAATTCTTCCACTTGCCCATGCCTTTGAATGTGACGTATCAGCACATTATGCCATATTAGTAGTGTTAGCCTTATCTCCTCCTTGGATGAATGAAAAACTGACAGGAAGGAATCACTGCAGAGGGGAAGCACAGTGTGGAAAGGACCACCTGAGTCCTGTGGAGCCCACAGGCTACAGCACCTCTGTAGCTCAACCCTCGCTCTGTGCTTAAGCCAGGGTCCCCTTAGTCTCCCCCTCCAATCCAATGCAGAGTATAGACCCCATTTCCATTCTTCTACTCCTTCTGTGGCTGTCCTTTACGCCTTCTTCCTTAGCTGACAGTTTAATCACGATGAACTGCTGCTCACTGCCCAATCATTTCTGTTTTAGATGAATTCACCATTGAAGAATATCATGCCCCTTGCAGTGACGGTACAGTATAAGTAGTCAAATCTAATGCCACTTGAAAGAAAATAAATCTTACCTGCTTCCATTCTCCATCTGAGGCTGTTTCTTCAAATGGGTGTATCATTTCTTTGTTATATAAACTCTGATGTATCATTTATGAATTGAAATATATCAGAAGAAGTATAAAATTTCTCAATAGAAAAAACTGCTAGTAAAATATTACTGGGACCCAGAGAAACTTGTTTTTAACTAAATTTAAGAATTGTAGCTAGGCCTGGTGGCACACACCTGTAATCCTAGCACTTGTTGGGAGGCAGAGGCAGGCGGTTCTCTGTGAGTTCCAGGACAGCCTGTTCTACATAGCGAGTTCCAGGACATCTGGGGCTACAGGGAGACCCTGTCTCACAAAAAGACCACACACACACACACACACACACACACACACACACACACACACAAAGCAAGATTTAAAAACTAAATCGCCTACAGTTTGCACTCTAAACCCAGTGATGACCCAGACTCTTCTAGGATCCTTCTTAACATCTACTGGTTGCAGTCAGGAAATGTGCCACTGTAGTTACCCAAGCAACAGGATATGAGCCCTGTCACATATAAGATGTTCCTTTAGGTTGATTGACAGGCTCTGTCTTTGATGATGACGAATTTTCTGTGCCTTTAGTTTCTCTTCTAATATTGTATTTTTTTTGTAGTAAATAAAGTTTTTTTTTCTTTTTTTGTGTTTATTTTATTTTATTTTTTTAATTGATGTTTTGTGTATTCCATACATCATTTTCCAATTCAGTTCAGGCATATTTCCCCTTCCCTTCCCCCCNTCAAGTTTATATCCCCAGATGTCCCTCGGTGAGATTCTGTCCACTGGAGCCAGGTCAGCCTGTCATCACTCCCTTAAGGAGCACTAACTCTGCCGTCGTGCCCCAGCAGTGACCAACATTGCTAATCAAGTTTCCTCAGCTAAACATCCGGGCTTCGATTGCCGCAATTGTATCCCCGAGTTCTTGTGCTGGGTTTGCCTGGTGTTGAGGTTGAAATGGGTCTTGTGTTGGTGCTCTGCTTCCATATTTGCTGTGAGTTCATATGATGTGTTTCCCAGCGCCTGGAAATAGCTACTGCTTCCTTTGCTAGTCATTTGCCACCCCGGGCGAATTCGAAACAAGCTTTTCTGTCGCCTGACTTTTCAGATGGGTGGAAAGTAAAATATTTAATTCATCTCTCAACTCTCACCAGTGAAGCGTCCTCATGCAACCACAGCGTGAATTAACACAGAAGAAGACAGCCAACTGGCCAATTAAATGTAGAACGAATAAGAGACTTACAGAGGTGCGGTGTCCCTTTGCGATAGTGACTCCCGGAAACCTTAAAGATCCTAGTTTCTTATGCATTTGAAAGAGGATACAGTCCACTGGCGACGTCCTGGGATCGTTCCACCACCTAAGACGCTCTACTATCAACCCCGGGCTCCTTCTGCTGAAGTGGAGATGACATCTTACGTGCTCCTAGCCTGTCTCACGGCTCTTACCTGCCCCCTCTCGCAGAGGACCTGGGCTTTTGGCATCAGAATTGTGAAATGGCTCATCAAGCAACAGAACTCCCACGGGGGCTTCTCCTCCACTCAGGTGATCTTTGGTTCGAGGCATTCTTGGAGGGGAAAATATAAATGAAATGAATGCAATAGAGATACCACCACTTCTGGGAGATTAAATTAAATAAGTAACTAGTCAGCATTTCTCATCTATACTTTCTTCATTCCTCCATCACCCTTTGTCCAATTCCAGCCTAATCATTTTCTGTGTGTTTTACTGCTCTGTTCTGTTCACGTTAGAGCTTTAACTCTTCTTCCCTTCATGGATCCCCAAAAGGATCCCGGGGTCAGTCTTCCCAAAGCAGTGTTTCTGTGGGATTACTTCCCTGAGAAAAATCATTCCCATCCACAAAGTAAAGTTCTCTAATAGCTGCCTGAATATGCCTGTCCCCAGTCACTGTGTGCACACTCGGTAGTTAGGGAGATCCTTGTGCCTGTTCCGCGTCTCCATTTAAAACACCCCAGACGCCCCCTGATGGCTCCCTGCTGCCCTTCATAAACACTCTTCATTATTAAAGATAATCCTATAGCCCGGGGTGTTTAATCCCAGCAGCGTCCTTTGAGGGACGAGAGCAGGTGGTATCTCTGTTGAGTCTGCAGAGTCCAGCACGGGTCATACATGGTGAGTTTCCAGGAGCAGGCTGGGACAGATACTAGGAGAAATCCAATAGTCTTCAAAAAGACAAAAAAAAAATATAAAAAGATAAATCTGGTATTCTTATCCTTAGCCTTCTTCTAGTCTAGTCTGCTTCTTCTCCCATCTCTGAATTTTTATAAGAAATAGGACTACACAACTTTGTATATTATTGAAATAGTCTACTTATGTCATATATTTGTTTATTTTTATTAATGTTGACCAATCTAATGTTTAATTTAAAAAGTTATTTCCCCCTCATGTACCTATTAATTTGTACTCATCCATGTGTTAAGCAGAGTTTTTTTAGTCTTTTTTTAAACAGGGTATCCCTAGTGAACTGGCAGCTTGAGCCTGTAACTCCCTACATAGGGACCGGTGGGCCGATGAACTCGACAGAGATCCAATACCATACCGACCATCTGTTCTCCGCAGCCAAGTGCATAAGTAGGATGTAGAAAAAAGAAGTGCACCACCATGCCTGGGCCCCTGTTAAGCAGATTTTGTAATTGCATTGAGAATTTAAAAAAAATGGGCTGTCTTTCATGACTATATTATAATCAGGAAGGAAAGTAGTATTGACTTTTTATATTTAGTGTAGTTTTGCTATCCCTGACCTCTGCTGTGATTTCTATTTCTGTCTTTTGTTCAGGTCACAGTGGTAGCTCTCCAAGCCCTTCTCCAAATATTAATGGTAGCAAGCAAATCATTTATAAACATAGAAGGAAGAAGGCTAATTGAAGTCACGCAATCAAAAATCGGTTCATGAGACCTTCTTACAGGGAATGTCCATGTGGATGATAACACACAGCAACTGTTAAGCATGCAGGAAGCGTAGGTTGCCAGAAGTTCCACAGGGATATTTACATCACCACGGCTAGTCAGGAGCAGGATATGTGGTGTGACCTCCAGGTTAAGAGATTCTCCCAGAGGCCCAAAACAAAATGGGCAAGTGGAGAGAAAATAATCAAAAGAACTAAAAAGGAAATGTAGTGCAAAGGGAACAGACGCTATAGGATTTAATATATGGAAGGAGGCTGTGAGATTCTTTCAGTGCAGAGGTAAAGAATTTTCTTGTTTTCAGATGGCTCTAAAATACAACATCCTTCCAAAGAAAGAAGGGACGGCACCCTTTAGTCTGCAGGTTAATACTCTTCCCCCAAATTGTGATGGATCAGAAGCTTACAGGAAATTCCAGATTTACATCAATATAAGGTAAGTTCTAAATTGAAATCATCCCTGTCATAGAAGCTGGAAAAATCAATTTTCTTCTTTGGGGAAAAACTCTTGTGTAAAGTTGCACGTGATGAACATAGAAGTCTTCTACTTATCAACAAGAACATTTTCTTCGCTCTTACTCAAAAGCCTTAGATACATGTTGGTGTAACCTTAGATGTGGAGCATGGGTAAATCATTTAGATTTCGAAAGCAGGCCATCACACAGATATGCGTGGAGTTAGAACAAAACTGAAAGTATGACAAAGATTAAGTGTAAGACTTTCTTGTCTTTCCAACAGGAGTTTTTTTTTTTTTATAACACCACAAATGGGTTTTCCCCCCAGGGGGAAAAAAATTCGGTTGTTGGTTTTTTAGAGGGGGAAAAGGGGGAAACTTGATTTTTTCATTTATCCCCCTTGTTTTTTTTCTTGCGGTCAATTGTGCATGTCTATTCACAGTTATAACATAGAAGGGAAAGAACCCAGCTCCAACGATGGTCATTGTTTGATGCTAAGAATGGTGTCGGGCTTCGTACCTGTGAAACCTTCAGTGAAAGAGGTAAACACCAGTGGGCGGGGGAGCCCTGAACCCTCAGTGAGAAGAGTAAACCCCAAACCATCAATCGGAAAGGTAAACCCTATACCAATGGTAGAAAGAGTAACCCCTAAAACATCAATGAAAAACGTAAACCCTAAACCATCAATCGGAAAGATAAGCCCTACACCAAGGGTAGAAAGAGTAACCCCTAAAACATCAATGAAAAACGTAAACCCTAAACCATCAATCGGAAAGATAAGCCCTACACCAAGGGTAGAAAGAGTAACCCCTAAAACATCAATGAAAAACGTAAACCCTAAACCATCAATCGGAAAGATAAGCCCTACACCAAGGGTAGAAAGAGTAACCCCTAAAACATCAATGAAAAACGTAAACCCTAAAACTTTTAGCCAGCAGCAACGTCCTAGCTGTTGCATTCCTGGGTTTATGATGTAGATTCAAACAAAGATTTACTACCCAATAAACCTTGACCTCTCAAGAGATGTGTATACAATCGTTTAATAAAATAGTGTCTGTCATGACGTTTTAGAACGATGTCGTTATGCCAGAGCCCACGTTCCATGAAAGAGTTAATTAAGTGTCCAGCAGGTCCATGAATGAGAACTTACGATAATGTGCACAAGCTTGTTATGATTTAATTTATCTTCCCATGTATACACATGAATAATAGTAAGGCATATATAACATTCGTAGTATACAATTAGCATGACTAAGGTTATAACAGACACGTCAACGATAATCTATACTATTATCTATCTATCATCTATGTAGATGAAGAAAAAGGAGTCAATAATATTACTGTTATTCCTGAAGAAATAAAAATCAATCAGTCTGACCTATGACATCCAAAGTAAGCCCAAAAGTATATAAATAAATACAATACATAGAAATAAGTTCCTAGCATTACATTTTTCCTCATTCTGAAATTCTGGATTGTCCTCTTTATCAACAGCTCCAAGGCAAGCCTAACATTGAAAGAACTGAAGTGAGCACCAACCATGTTCTAATCTACTTTGAAAAGGTAACCACTTAACTTGTGACTTGCAATGAATTAGAAGGTAAGAAACACCGAGATAAAACAGGATTCATCCAAACACCTACTCTCTCTCTCTCTCTTTCTCTCCTCCTTCTCTTCTCTCTCCTCCCCTTCTTTCACATTCTAACACACCAACACAAACACACAGCACACCACACACACGACACACACACAAACACAATCAAAATTATATACAGCCAACCCATATCCAAAATCATTTTAAATGGAGAAAAAAAAAAAAAAAAAAAAAAAAAAAAAAAAAAAAAAAAAAAAAAAAAAAAAAACACAACAAAAAAAAATAAATACAATAAAAACAGAATGACGCCAGCGCGCGAAAGCACAAGCAAGGAACGCGAAAATGATAAAGACAATATAGACTAAGGAACATAACAATCCTAAGCCTAACAAGAATGAAAAATAAGAGACCTGGACGTGTCAGCAGAAGACGTAATTATTATGACAATGTTCGAGCAGATTCACAAGATCTTTATTCCTTTTCAGAACAGGGCACTCTCCCATGTAAGCCCCAGCATAGAGAACTCATCTGGAAAGAACCAGGCTGGCCAACTTGCTGACAAACTACAGAGATCTAATGAACACTGAGTCTCTCTGAGTATGCCATAAGGACTAAAAAGTGTATTGCGTCCAACCATTGCCATTTTGGGCATTAAAACCACCGTCTTAGCCGCCATATAAGTGGAAAAAGAGGTGCTGGGAATTGAACCCAGGTTCCTCTGCAAAGAAGAATCTCGGTGCATCTTAAGGCTGCGGAAGACTATCTCCCCAGAAAACCCTACACAGAAATCCTTTATTCGTTTTAATCCGAGATTGCGTGTAGTTCAGAGTTTAGATTCAATGTTCCTGCGAACACACCATATAATAAGTAAACCTAAGCAAAACTCGGGAGACAGAGGCAGAGGCGGATCTCCAAGAAAATGAGAGATTAGCAAGGCCGAGAGAGAAGGAGACAACATGGACAGTACAGAAGAATGAAGTAATCCAAGACAAGAACTTGGAAAAATGGGAGGGAATATAGGGATGTGGACACTGTCCAATCAAAGACCACAAATAGAAATAGTCACCTAGTTACAGTCTACTAGGTTGCTGAATACATGGGATTAGAAATAACAATTACACAGCTCGAGTATAACTTTTTTGAATAAGAAAAAAATGGTGGACTCAGAGCCAAAAGATATGGTTCGAATGAGGTTTAAAGTCACTGGCTGTTCTTGCAGAAACCTGGGTTCAGTTGGCAGGCACCCACATTGTCAGCTAATCAATGCATTCTAACCCCACTCTAGGAGAAATTCCAATGCCCTCTTATACTAACCTATGTGGCCATTGCGATAAATGGGATGCACTTACTAGCATTGCCATAACATTGGGTGGTTACTTACAATGGCAATTGCCATAACATGGGTACTCTTTGCATGCATGGCAGGCAAAATACACCCAACTACACATTAAATTAATAAATACAAAAAAATACATTTTAATCTTTGAGTCCAATTCAGTTCTCTTATCTCTCCAGCTAACCAATCAAACCCTGAGTTTCTCCTTCTGAGTGGAACAAGACATCCCAGTAAAGAATTTGAAACCAGCTACAGTGAAAGCCTATGATTATTATGAGACAGGTAAGTAGAACTCAGACATGCTGATTTTTATAGAAAACAACGTGGAACCTAACCTCGTAATAAAACGTTTTGCGAACTATAAAAAGCAACTTTGGACAATAACTCTCACTTGAAAATAGTCGAGTTTATAATGGTAACTGAGCAACTACATATCATGTGTGTTAGGCGTCTTCATGTGCACCATGTAAACAAGTCTTGGAGCACGTTCGATGTAACAAGCGTACACTGAAGCATGGAGTTCCATTCTATACTCTCCTATGAAGTTGAACTTGCCTCTGGGTGGATTATCTCTTGAGAACATCAAGAACGGCAATCGATTGGGAATAAACCCCATCGCTCACTTGCCTGCTGTGTGAGAATAAACTTACAATTGATCTTTTCAGCTCTATGCAGTACGATTTTAATCTCAACAGGAAACAGGGAGATTTTGAAACTATACTGGGAAATTCTGCCACTTGCCCATGGCCTTCTGAATGTGACCTATCAGCAATCACTCCATCGCCATATTAGTAGGTAGCCTATTCTCTCCTTGGATTGAACTCGGAAAAAAACTGACAGGAAGAATCACTGCAGAGGGGAAGCACAGCTGTGGAAAGGACCACCTGAGTCCTGTGGAGCCCACAGGCTACAGCACCTCTGTAGCTCAACCCTCGCTCTGTGCTTAAGCCAGGGTCCCCTTAGTCTCCCCCTCCAATCCAATGCAGAGTATAGACCCCATTTCCATTCTTCTACACTCTCTCTTGGTGGCTTGTCCTTTCTACAAGCCTGTCTTCCTTAGCTGACAGTATAATGCAAACAAAAAATGAACTTGCCTGCTCACTTGCCCAAATCATTTCGTGTTATTAGAATGAATTCAAAACCAATTGACCAGATTCATGTCGCGCCTTGTCCAGTGACCGGATAACACAGACAATATAAGGTAAGTCAATACTTTCTCAATTGCCACTTGAAGAACATACTCTAATCCTACCTGCTTAATCGCATTCTCGTATCGCGAGGCGGTGGGTCTTTCAAAATGAAGAAGTGTATTTCATTCTTTGTTATATTAAAATATGATTGTTCATTTTCATGAATATGACCAATATATCAGGAAGTATAAAACTTTCCTCAAATGAGACACTAACTGCTAGTCTAATATATTTACCTGGGACCCAAGGAGAAACTTGTTTTTATATCAATAATTTAAGACATATGTAGCTTAGAGCCTTGGTGGCACACACCCTATTGTAATTCCTAAAACAACTGTGGAAGGCAGAAGGCAGGCGTGTCTCTCTGCTGAAGTTCCAATGAACAGGACACTGTAAATCTTACATAGCGGTAGTTCCAGACATCATTGGGAGCAATACAGGTGAAAGACCCATGTCTTCAAATATGCGAAGAAAAAATAAAAGACATGCAAGGATAAGGGTCTGTGGTGTGGGGGTGCAGCAGGCGCGGGTTAATCCCGAGTGCACTCCAAACAGCAAGAGAAGGTAGTGCAGGACTCTCCTGTGATTTCAAAGCCAGCACTGGGATCTGACCATTAGAGCAAGTCTCCGAGGCCAGTCTAAGGGTAATAAAGGGAGAGGCCCGTGTATCTAAAATGAAGGACCAACCACACACAACACACACAACAACACACAACACACAAACACACAACACACACAAGTGCCAGTATTTAAAAGACTACCATTAATTCCCCGCCTACAGTTTTGCGGAACCTTAAAAGAAGCCCCTGAGTAGATGAACACAAGACTCTTCTAGGGATCCATTTCTTAGACATGTTCTACATGTTGCAAGCCTCAGGTAAATCCGTGCCACTGTGTTAGTTACCCATATAAAGCAAGCAGGATTAATTGAGTCCCTGAACACACGTAATATAAGATGTTCCTTTAGGATTGAGCTTGACATGCCTCTTAGTCTTTATGATAAGATGCAAAACACGCGACAGAAACAGCTATTCGAAGTTGACCATTTAGTTTCGTGCTTCTATGAAAATAATTGTATGTATTATATATTCCTTGGTTATTGAACAGTATAATAAAAGCTTAGTTTTTTTTTCTTTTCTTTGTAAAAGTTTTTTTTTTTTTTCAATCCTTTTATATTTGTTATGATTTTAATATAAGTGGCGAATATAAAATTCCCAATAACATCAATTATCAATTCAAAGTCAGGCAATTGATGTCCCCTCCTCCGCTCTGCCTAACCCTCCTGCCACCCACCCCAACACAGCGCGCCACCACTAACAATCCCCAGATCATGGACAATATCTAAATGACCCTAACAATGTTCCTGAAACAAAATACTTCAAACTCGAAACGTTTTTTTTTTTTCATTTTTTAGCAATAAGTGATAATTTATGAGTACAAGCATCCTTCATGTAAAACCAATTTGCAAGCAGTTGTGCCCAAACCCACACAGCCCAAGGGTCCCACCATCGAGCAGGGGGGCTTGTATGTTCAATCAAGTTGATCAAATGAGTGTCCAGGCTATATTGCTGTAGTTTTGTAGGCCTAATATTGTATTTTTATTAATTCTTTGAGCATTCCATACACTGTATTTTGATCACAGTCACCCCCACTCCTCCTCCTAACACCCCCCAGATCACCCCCACCTCCTCCCCACCACACACACTAACTTCGTGTCTTCTCTTTGATATAACCCTTTGAATCCAACTTAGTTATTTTTTAATTTGGAAAACAAATGTTAAGAACAGCCTTGTCATTAAAGATAATTAAATTAGGGGCTGGAGAGATTGCTCAGTGGGTAGGAACACTGGCTCTTCTTGCAGAGGACCTGGGTTTGATTCCCAGCACCCACGTGGCAACTAATTACTGTCTGTAACTCCAGTTCCAGGGGAATCAGATGCCCTCTTCTGACCTTGTGGGGCACTGCACAACATGGGTGCACTTACATGCAGGCAACACACTCATACACATAAAATAAAAGTAATAAAATTTAAAAGATAACTAAATTCAATATGTGTAGTTGAATATTTAAAAGTTGTTCTTTTAGTAGGTTAGAGACTTCCCTTGATATTTCTACCTCTTCTTCTGTTTAGATGCTGAACAAGGAAATGCCTGAAAATGGAAACCTGTGGGATTTATCAAAAGGAACTCTCCAGAAATGAAGAACCAAGACTTACTAGAAGAGAGGACCCAGAGATAAAGGAAGGCTGGGAACCAGAAATACAGAAAATTTGTATGCTGAATAAACTTGTAACATTTGCACCTGTTTTCTTTTGAATTTTTATCATCATGGTTCCTTTCTGAAATAAGCTTTATATTCTCCTTAGCACTTTTAACATTACCCGGAGAAGCTATAAAAGAGGTATACTTATAAACACTCTAAAGTGGAATTAAAAAACTGTTCAGCATACCCACAAAAACACAAAAAAAGAGAACCAATGTTTTCTGACATTGAAAACAACCAAAGTCTCATCAGTAACAAATGATCTCACAAACTGTAGTATGTCCACACCAGAAATCCTATTGGACAATATTAGAAGAAATGCACAATTGATAAACACACAGTTAAGTGGGTCAAAAAAATATGCTAAATGAAAAATAGAGTCTATCTCAAGTAATCTGCAGGCGGAAGTCGGATGACGTCCAATTCAAGGATTAAATGATTCCTTTTATACAACGTTCTTTAAATGACAAAACTATGGAGATTGGAATACGAATAAACAATGATCATAATTGTACATCAGGTAGTTATGGATGATAGGATAGAATTATAGATGTAACTGTGCAGGGTTGCACTAGTGAGACCTTTGTGGTGATTTAATCCTACCTGTGTGCAAGCAGAAGTCGTGATCCTATTTCTTGCCCTCCACCCCCCGCCTGGTGCTGACAATAGAATGCAGGGCCTCTCAGCACACATGCCTATGTTTACCTCATTGCACTGTCTAGAATTTAACCACAAAATATCAAATACTAGTAGCCAGAGCATGCAGTCTCATCTTGGAGAAAAAGTATTAATGTCATTTCCTTTTTGAGTTCTTTCCATACCTGTGGGTAATTCAGAACTGTGGGTATCTTAGAAGTATAAAGAAAATGTATTTTCTTTTTTTTAATTACTTCTTTATTTTTCATTTTTTAACAATAAGTAATAATTTATGAGTACAAGCATCCTTCATGTAAAACCAATTTGCAAGCAGTTGTGCCCAAACCCACACAGCTCCTGGGTCCCACCATCCAGCTGGGGGGGCTTGTATGTTCAATCAAGTTGATCAGATGAGTGTCCAGACTATATTGCTGTAGTTTCACCATTCACCCCAATCACAGCCCTTACATGCTATCATGCCCCCTCTTCTGCAGATTGTTCCGTAGGTATAGAAAAGGGGCACAGGTGGATGAGAAGCAAAACAGTCTACTTTCTCTGGAGCTGTTGTCTTGGACTCTGGTCAATTCTGGCTGTTTCTTTTCATGGGCTGACAGTTTGTCCAGGAATAACCTTTCAATCCTACTAATGAAGCACAGCAATTAGATATATAGGTATTTAAATAGTACTAGTTGTTATGTTAGGCTACTTTGGTATAGACACAGATGTTTGGATGGTATGTTAATCCATGAATTATGTTTTTTTCTGTAAAATATGACAGGGTCTTACTGTGGCTTATAACATCTCCTAACCACTAGAGGACGTAGCTTGTGGCATCAGCCATGGGTTATTCCTCCAAGGAGAGAGCTAATAGCCAATTAGATTTGGGATATACAGGCATATGGCTGCCACTGCTGCACAGTATTTCCAGGCAGGTGAGGTATAGCTGGTGCTGATGGAGGAGTCTTGCTTGACTCAAGGAGACCTATATTTGCTTTATTGGTTTAGTGGCATTTGGCAGCACTCTCTGGTATTCCAGAGACCAACTGTACACTTGCAAGTGTGGTCTCAATGCATCTTTCCAATGTTTACATCAGGTCTTCGACAGCAGGGCCTTATCACCTCTCTTCTTGCAGGTATCCCAGTTTACCAAAAGGTAAAGGCAAGAAGCCTTTACCTTTTGGAGGGTGCTTGGATCCCCTGGCCAACATCTCCTTGGTAGAATAATCCATTGCTGATATCAGAGATCTCCTGTATTAATATCTTTTGCTTAATTGCATAGCTTAAGGAGACTTTAGTATTATATTTGGATCTGAATAGAGAATAATCCTTTTCACAGTTCCTATGACTATTAATCAATTAAAGAAGGCAGTTTTACCGGTTTTATAAGAGATTACCTCTATAACAGTTGGCTCCAATTTACAGTTAGAGAATAACCTCATTATCATATTTCTCCTTGTTCTATGGGGGGGAGGTAAGAAAGTCTCTCGTATTAAAACCTTGCAGAACCTAGAAAGTAAGTTTTGTTAGGACTCATTATAAATAGTTGTTACAAGTAGGATCCACAGAGGGGTTTGATGTCTGTAGCAATCTGAGGCTTTTCTTCCTTTCAATGTTCAGATGGGCTAACCTTTCTGCTGGCACTTCTTGGTACATCCTACACAATGCAAAGCTGTATCTTTTCTTTCTCAGCCATTAAGTTGGTGACATTTTGACCTGTTGGAACAAACAAATCTTTTCCTGTAGTTAGTTTTAAGATTTGAATTGCAAGGTTTTTGGCAAAAAGGTTTCATATCTATCTGTATCCCCCTTTTTTATATTAGGTTTTTGTTTTTTTGACCCATGAGTCTCAAAAAGGCAGTTGTATTACACATACCTATAGGCTGGAATAAAGGCACAGATTTCATCAAATTCACCCATGCTGTTTTGGGTGACGGTGTGTGGTTAACTTGGGAAGAAAACTTAATTTTTTAAGTTATATCATCCTACAGGTAAAGGAGAATGCTACAAGGGGATACTGTACAACAGAAAAATTATAGAGAACATTAGTATGTGCCAATCCCAAAGTTATTGTTATACAGATTTTAAGCAAAACAAATGTGGACAACAATTTATATTTCCAATTAACTCAGGTGCATTACTGTTTTTATAAGAACCTTTAAACCAATGTTGTTTAATATACACATATTTACTTTTTTTTTAAAATTTTATTTATTTTTGTATGTGTATAAATGTACTGTCTGCATGTAGGTTTGTGCACCCGTGTCGTGCAATGCCGCGGAGGTCAGAAGAGGGCGTCGGACTCCCCCGGAACTGGAGTTCTCCTGGCATTGGAGTTTCAGACGGCTCCCGGCCACCATGTGGGTGCTGGGGATCGAACCTGGGTCCTCTGTAAGAGCGGTCGGCGCTCTTAACCGCTAGGCCATCTCTCCAGCCCCATATTTACTTTTATTAAGTCCTAAAACACCATGTAACCTGTAGACAGAGTCTGAGCAAAATTGGATACTCATGGAACTCATGTTAATTAAATATGTATTAATCGAATATACACCCGTGTCCCTTTCCCGTCCCTACCACCCTTCCTGATTCACCATTTCAGTCAGTTTTCTGATGCAGTCTTTCTGTTGTTGTTCTTTTAATATGCATCCCTCTCCACAAGAAATATTTATAACTGGGTTATTGGCGCTAGCATCCACATATGAGGGATACCATTTGTCATTTGTTTTTCTGGGACTGTGTTACTTCACTTAATATAATGTCTTCTAGCTCCATCCATTTACCTGCAAAGTTCATGATGTTGTCTTTCTTTACCGCTGCATAGAACTCCATTGTGTACATGTACCACATTTTCTCTATCCACTCGTCAGTTGAGGGGCATTTGGGTTGGTTTCAGCTTTTTGCTATTGTGAACAGAGCTGCAATAAATATAGCTGTGCATGTATTTCTGCAGTAAGATGAGTCTTGTGGGTATATACCCAGGAGTGGTATGACTGGGTCAAATGGCAAGCTCATTTTGAGTCTTCCAAGGGTTCTCCACACTGCTTTCCATAGTGGCTGTACAAGTTTACATTCCCACCAGCAATGGATGAGTGTTCCCCTTTCCCCACAACCTCTCCAGCACTTGGTATCATTTGTTTTCCTGATCCTAGCCAGTCTTATTGGAGTAAGGTGATATCTCAGAGTGGTTTTAATTTGCATTTCCTTAATTATCAGAGATGTTGAACACTTCTTAAGATGTTTCTCGGCCATCTCTAACTCCTCCTCTGTGAAGTCTCTATTCAGATCTTTGCTCCATCTTTTGAATGATTCATTTGTTTTCTTTCTTCTTTGTTTTTTGAGTAGCTTGTATACTCTGGAAATTAATGCTTTGTCAGATGTATCTGCTGTGAAGGTTTCCTCCCACTCTGTGGGTCTTCTCCTCACTTCCTTTATTGCTTCCTTTGATGTACAGAAGCTTTTGAGTTTAATGAGGTCCCATTTGTCAATTGTCGATCTTATTTCTTGTGCAGCTGCTGTCTGATTTAGGAAGTCTTTTCCTACACCTATGTCTTGTAGTCTGCTGCCAAGCTTCTCTTCTATCACCTCCAGAGTTTGGGGTTTCACGTTGAGGTCTTTGGTCCATCTGGAGTTGACCTTTGTACAAGGTGAGAGGTAGGGGTTTAATTTCATTCTTCTACAAGTGGTGATCCAGTTTTGCCAGCACCACTTGCTGAAGATGCTGTCTTTCTTCCATTGTGTCTTCTTGGCCCCCTTGTCAAATATGAGGTGGCTGAAATTGTATGAGCTCAGGTTTGGATCTTCAGTTTTATTCCATTGGTCAACTGGTCTGTTTTTGTGCCAGTACCAGGCTGTCTTTATGACTATAGCCCTATAGTATAGTTTGATGTCTGGTATAGCGATCCCCCCTGTATTGCTCTTTTCACTCAGGGTTGCTTTGGCTATTCGGGGTCTTTTGTTTTTCCAAATGAAATTGAGGATTTTTTTTTCCAGGCCTGTGAAGAAACTCTTGGGGATTCTGATTGGGATCGCATTAAATCTGTACACTAGTTTGGGTAGGATGGACATTTTTACTATATTTATTTTCCCAATCCATGAGCATGGGAGGTTTGTCCATCTTCTGATGTCTTCCTCAATTTCCTTTTTCAGGGGTTTAAAATTTTTGTTGTAGAGATCCTTGGTGTCTTTGGTTAGGTTTGTTCCTAGGTATTTTATTGTTTTTGAGGCTATTGTGAGTGGGAAGGTCTCCTTGTAGTCCTTCTTCAGTTGCTTGTTGTTGGTGTAAAGAAAGGCTACTGATTTTTCTAGATTTATTTTGTATCCTGCCACTTTACCAAAGCTCTTAATCATTTCTAGGAGTTTTCTGGTGGAGTTCTTAGCATCCCTTAGGTAGACAATCATATCATCAGCAAAAAGGGATAGCTTGATTTCCTCTTTTCCAATTAGAACTCCTTTAATTTCCTTTTCTTGCCTTATTGCCCTAGCAAGGGTTTCCAGCACTATATTGAAGAGGAGTGGTGACAGGGGGCAGCCTTGCCGAGTTCCTACCTTTAAGGGGAATGCTTCTGTCATTTCCCCATTTAGGATGATATTGGCTGTGGGTTTCCTGTATATGGCTTTGATTACATTGAGGAATGATCCCTCCAGACCAATTCCCTCCAGGACTTTAAACATGAAAGGATGCTGGATTTTGTCAAAGGCTTTCTCCGCATCAATTGAAATGATGGTGTGGTTTTTGTCCTTCAGTCCATTGATATGTTTGATGATGTTTATTGATTTTCGTATGTTGAACCATCCCTGCATCTCTGGTATGAATCCAACTTGGTCATGGTGGATGATTTTCTTGATGTGAGTCTGTATGCGATTTGCCAGAATCCTGTTTAGAATTTTGGCATCTGTGTTCATTAGGGAGATGGGTCTATAGTTCTCCTTTTTGGTTGTATCTTTCCCTGGTTTTGGTAGTAGCGTAATGCTGGCTTCATAGAAGGAATTTGGGAGAAGTCCCTCCATTTGTATCCTTCTAAACAATTTAAGTAGTAATGGTTGTAAGTCTTTACGAAATATTTTATAGAATTCTGCCGTGAATCCATCCGGGCCTGGGCATTTTTTGGTTGGGAGGCTACTTATTACATCTTCGATTTCTTCCTGTACTATTGGTCTGTTTAGGCTGTCGATCTCTTCTTGGTTGAGCTTTGGTGATTCCCAGGATTTCAGATATTCATCCATTTCTTCTAGGTTTTCAAATTTAGTAGAGTATAGGTTTTTGTAGTATTCCCATATGATTGTCTGGGTCTTTTAATTGTCTGTTGTGATATTTCCCCTTTCATCACAGATTCTCTTGTTATGGAGTTGTTCCTTCTTTCTTTTGGTTAACTGGGCTAGAGGTCTGTCTATCTTGTTTATTCTGTCAAACAACCAACTTTTGGATTCATTGATTTTTTTGTATGATTTTTCTTTGTTTCTATTTCATTGATCTCTGCTCTGATTTTTGTTATTTCTTCTTGTCTGCTGAGTTTAGGGTTCATTTGTTGTTTTTTCTCAAGTATTTTTTTGTGTGAGGACAAGCCAGTTTAATTTTGATTATTTGAGTATGTGTTATCTCACAGTATCTGAAAATTGTTGGAGAAAATCCTGAGGCCCATCCAAAGCATCTGTGGCACATTTAATAAGACCACAGTTGAACCATGGAAACAAGTGTGTCCAAATAAGAGGACAAGTCAGTATATGGATATGTGAAAACAAAACAACTGCAAACTACTATACATAGACTTCTATGACGGGGATTGAAGAGACCTGTAGGAGAACATACACTGTAGGGAGATAGGTGGAATTCAAGTTTTACTTATAAATAAAGGCAGGTTTAAAAAAAATAAAGGCAAATTTAAGATAGCAGTCTATGCTAGGAGAATCCCAAGGAGCAGTACTTATTTGGAGCTCTGGAGTAGTCATCAGGAATGTCTCATAAGTCTAAGAGTCACAGCCAGACCAATTGCAGAGCTCTACAATCTTAAGTTTCATGAGGCATCTGTGTATTAACTTGTAAAACCTAGGTGCTATTTCTACTGGACACCAATGGGGAATGACCAGATGCTGGCATATCCTTTACCTTTAATGGGTGCATGCTTTTACAGAATTGTTATTTTCGGCTTTTAGTCCAGTGAGTCCTAGGATTTGAATGAACAAACAAATGTTTAAATACACATAAGATAAACTTATTCAATAGTCATCTGTTTATAAAGTAAATCCTCACTGATCTGAGATCTCTTGAGGCCAGCGGAAGGAAGAGCAGGAGACAGGTAGGAACTGGGTGCCTCAGCAAAGCTGATTGTTGATCCCTTGGTCCAGCTGTCTTTGGCTTGATTGGCGTTTGTGGCTGTGGGGTCGGAGTTATCCTCCCAGCTGGGATTAAAGGTGCAGTCTTTGGCTTGATTGGATTTTGTGGCTGTGGGGGCGGAGTTATCCTCCCAGCCAGTATTAAAGGTGGGCTTGTGTGACTCTTGAGATCTGAGATCTCCTGAGGCCAGCGGAAGACTTCATGAGATGGATACAGGTTCATTTCTGAATCAGATCTCACACTAGAAGAAAATGTTCATAAAGAATATTTTCCTGGAGTTGGCTCTGGAAATGGCTCAGCAGTTAGGAGCACTGCCTGCTCTTGCAGAAGACCCTGGTTTGGTTCCCAGCACCCACATGGCAGCTAACAACTGTCCATAACTCCAGTTCCAGAAGATTCGACACCCTCTTCTGCCCTCTGTTGGCACTACACAACATAGGTGTGCTTAGATGCACGTAGGCAAAATACATATAAAGAATAAGAGAAGCCGGGAGTGGTGGTACACGCTTTTAATCCTAGCACTCGGGAGGCAGAGGCAGGCAGATCTTTGTGAGTTCAAAGCCAGCCTGGTCTACAGAGTGAGTTCCAGGACAGCTAAGGCTACAGGGAGACCCTGTCTTGAAAAGACCAAAATAAATAAATAAATAAATAAATAAATAAATAAATAAATAAATAAATAGGAAAGTGATGGTATGGGAACTTCTCCATCACCTCCAGGTCCTTCTTTCTGTTTCTACTTTGTCCATGTGACTCTTTTTCCCCCAGTCTCAGCCACAGGACCAACTCTCATCTGGGAGTACTCCTCAGGAGTGCTCGGGAAAGTGCCCCGTCCTTCCCTAGAGAAAAGCAGAGGCGGGGGGGGGGGTGTCAGCACCTGGAGCTGGAGAACTCTATGGGTTTGTAATGAAGGGGGTTAGAGGAGATGATTGACTGAATGAGAAATGGCTGTGAGTGGTCAGAGGGTGATGTCAGCTATCCCTACATCTCCATTTAGTAGAGCAGGCTAGGGCCTTGGGACTGGGTGCTCAGGGCAGGGTCTAGTTGGTGAGACTCCCCCAGTGTCCTCTCTTGGGTTCTGCACAATGACGTCCAGCCCTTCAGGACTGCTAAACATGAAGCACCTGACCACTTGCTGCTCCATGCACTTCAGAGGAGGTGATATCCAGGCCTGCTCATTGGGCATCAGCCCTGCTGTCCTCTCTGTTGTGGCCCCAAAGCCACAATCCACTGGGGCTTCCCCACTGTGGGTGTGGCCCTGAGCAGCCCCATCCCCCCCTGAGGACCAGGGGACTTAGAAGCCTTGGATAAGCCCTCAGGGCTGCAGAGAACTAGAGTTCTCAGGGCAAGAACCTGCTAGGGTCCCCGGGATGGCTTGTGTGTGTGAGTGGGCTAGAGGAGAAAGGTTGTGTGACTGGGTCTCAGAATGGGGGTCGGGGGACTTCTCTCAAACACCAGGAGTTATGGATGCCTGGGATCTGGTAAGAAAGGAGCCAACCATGGCGTGCGGGAAGAGATTCAGATCCCTGTGTCAGGCTCCCCACGCTTCCGGTTATATTCCATGGCGATCTCCAAATCCAAGTTGAGTCCTAGGCATGTGCCAGCCCCCGAGCCTTTGGCTCAACTGAGGGTCCAGGAATGTGCCATTTTGGACTTTTGGGTCCCCTATATTGCCTTTTCTCTTTCATTCAGTATCTGAAAGTGAACTGACTTTTTAATGATTTCTCTCCCTAAAGCATGCTATGGAGGAAACCTGTTCAAGTGCCTAGCACTAGCTTCCGGAGTCAGTAAAGAGGTATTAAAAAATAATACAGGAGAGATGGCTCAGCAATTCAGAGCACTGTCTGTTCTTGCAGAAGACCCAGGTTTGAATCCCAGCACCCACATGGTGGCTAACAGCTGTCCATAACTCCAGTTCCAGGGATTCTGATGCCCTCTTCTGACCTCCCCAGGCATTGCACAATACAGGTGCACCTACATGCAGGCAATACACTCATTTACATAAAATAATTTTTAAAAAGACATGTCTTGCTTCAAATCCCATGTGGCAGCAGTGTGGCAGGACTGATAGAAGTCCCCACCTGTGCGTCCATAGTGGAACATGCTATCGTTGTGACGCCAAAGGGAGGCTGTCAGCCACAGTGTCCAGGAACATCCAGCCAGACCGCAGCCTGGCTGTCTACACAGCCGTCTTCTTCAGGAGCTTCCTCCTGCCTGAGTATGAAGTCTGCGAATTCAGCAGGAACAGGGCATTGTCTCCGATAAAGGCAAATCAACGGTCCAGCAGCCAATAGGTTGACTGTTCTACAGGTACAGAGTGTGTCTCTAAGGGAGAAGAAGGAAAGGATGGACGAGGACTGGGCAGTGGCAAGGACACGGTCACCAGCACCTCCCTGCCGTTGAGTGACCCTGCTCTGTGGCACGTGCTGCTGTTCTTCTCTCCTGCACCATCATCCGCTGTTGACATTTACTTAGGGAGAATGATAGTGTCGCAGCTGCCCAGAAATGAAGGAGGCCTGGTCCTCGTCTATCCCTGCTTCAGGAAATTCCTTCATCCCTCTGTGGACCTTTCCTCTCATCCCAGCAGGCGGCCAGCAGAGGGTGCAGCAGCCATTCCATTTTCTTGTCCCTGATTCCTTTCCCCTCTACCAAGGACTCTTTGGGAGAATAAAAGGAGAGTTAAAGGTACAAATGAGCCTAGTTGAGAACGCCATCCTCTGAGCTGCAGTCTCTTTGCCCAGATGAGACTTCAGCTCAGAGTGGAGGGACATGGCCCTGAAAAAGCCAGAATAATTCGGGTTCCTCTTTTCTGACTTCCCAGCCCTAAACTGCTCTTTCTATGCGTGTCTGAGAAGTGCTGAGGGATCAAGTAGTAGATGGAGGCAATACTGGTACAAAAATTAAAAATTTGAATTTTGCCTGGCATGGTGGCACATGCCTTTAATCCAAGCACTTGGGAAGCAGAGGCAGGTGGATCTCTGTGAGTTCAAGGCTAGCCTGGTCTACATAGAGAGTTTTAGGACAGCTGGGCTGCAGGGAGACCCTGTCTCAAAAATACAAAAAAAAATTAAATTTAAAAAAATTTAAAGAAGTAAATAAATCTTTTTTTTGTATTTATTTATTTCTGTATGTATATCAATGTACTGTCTGCATGCAAGTCTGTGCACCCACGTCGTGCAATGCCGCGGAGGTGAGAAGAGGGTGTCGATTCCCCTGGAACTGGAGTTCTCCTGATATTGGAGTTTTAGACGGTTCTCAGCCGCCATGTGGGTGCTGGGGATTGAACCCGGGTCCTCTGTAAGAGCGGTTGGGGCTTTTAACCTCTAGGCCATCTCTCCAGCCCCGAAGTAAATAAATCTTAAGAGACTGGTTGGGGCTGGAGAGATGCCTCAGTGGTTAAGAGCACTGAGTACTCTTGCAGAGGAACCGCATTCAATTCCAAGGACCCACGTGGCAGCTAAGAACCATCTTAGGCTGGGCATTCGGGAGGCAGAGGCAGGCGGATCTCTGTGAGTTCAGGCCAGCCTGGTCTACATAGCAAGCTCCAAGCCAGCTGGGACTAAAGGGAGACCCTGTCTCAAAGAGAGAAAAATAGAGGGGAGAGCGAGAGTGAGAGCGAGAGCGAGAGTGAGAGCGAGAGTGAGAGAGAGAGAGAGAAGCACTGGTTGCTTTTTCGAGGATTCAGGTTTAATTCCCAGCTACCACATAGCAGCTAACAATAGTCTATAACTCCAATCCCAGGGGATCTGTCGCCCTCTTCTGACGTCCATGAGCATTGCATGACACAGGTGCACTTACATACATACATGTAGGCAATACACTCATATACACAGAATAAAAATAAAATGAAAAAACACCAAAAATATGCACCAACTGCACACACACTAGAGACTTTGAAATCCTCATCTTTAAATCATTTGCCAGTTTCAGCATCACCCCTCCATTATGTTTTATCTCATTTTCTTTTTTTAAAAATTTTATTTATTTTTGTATGTGTATGAACGTACTGTCTGCATGTAGGTTGGTGCACCCATCTCGCGCAATGCCGAGGAGGTCAGAAGAGGGCGTTGGATTCACCTGGAACTGGAGTTAAAGATGGTTCTCAGCCGCCATGTGCGTGCTGGGGATCGAACTCTTACCAGTGCCTCTGTAAGAGCAGTCGGCACTCTTACCCGCTAGGCCATCTCTCCAGCCCCTTATCTCACTTTCTTTAATGAAGCTGTACACTGGCATTGGCAGAAAGAAGAAAAGAACGAGAGAGGAAGAGAGGGAGGGAGGGAGGAAAAAAAGACCAGCATGTGAGAAAATCCACTCTCTCGGATTTATTTCAAAAACCATGTCTCAGTCATTCATAGTGGTACACACCTTTAATCCTAGCTCTTGGGAGGCAGAGGCAGGCAGATGTCTATGAGATCAAGGCTAGCCTGGTCTACATTGGGAGTTCCAGGCCAGTTGAGGCTACAGGGAGACCCTGTCAAAAAAGACAATAAATAAATAAATAAATAAATAAGAACCCAGATCACCAGGCTGGTGAAGTAACCATGGATTCCCTTTCCCATCCCATGTGCAAAATTGTATGGAATCAAGGCAGTGTCTCAGGTGCTTCTGGTGTGGACAAGACAGAGACCCCATCAAAATGTCAGCATTGCCTGTGTACCAAGGAAGGGGCAAAGTATGTGAACAGAGTATGACTCCCACCTGAGACAAGGAACACTGGAGACCCCAGAGTCAAAGACTGATTCTCAGACCCTCACTTGAAAAATGTCCCCATCAGCAGTCTTGCTTGACCACCTCCTGCTTCAGTTGGGTGGGCACCGTAGAAGCTTTCAGATCACACTGAGGTGACAGCACCCTGAGGACAGCAAGGCTGATGTGTCAGGCTCCTTGTTTGTCCAGGATCCTCTAAACAGTTACTCAGTTTTGCATCTAATTTTGTGTTTATACTTTTGTATTCTCTTTTTCTGAACAATACCCTACAATTGTGCAAAGATCACTCCCTTAAAACCTTAGCGTTGGGATTTTAGGGAGGGAAAGGAGAGGAGGCTCGAGGGAGATTAACTGAGTCAAATAATCCTTGTCAGAGATTTATTAACACTAGCAACTGGCAGTCTAGCAGGAGATCTGAAGTAGTTTCATCCCCATGGGACAACACAAGATGTCTACTTTTAAATATTTTAGAGGGAAGGGGAGTTCTTGCACTATAAAGAAGCAAGTTAATAGTTAATAGGCAACTCTTGCTACATGACTCGGATAAACTCAGAAACTGGGCGTGTATACTTGGGCTACATAACAGGGCACAGTTAATGTGTGGCCTGTGTTACATGACAGTAGTTAACCTACCTCTGGTTCCTGGGTGTCAGGGGTAGGAGTCTGGGTGTGCTCTTGCCCTGCTGGTATCATTGCTTATGGCCTGGTTGCCTGGAGGGACTGAGTTCTCTAATGTTTTTGGTCTTTTGTTTATATTTTAAAAAGAAATAGAGGGAGCTGGAGAGACGGCTCAGAGGTTAAGAGCTCCTGCAGAAGACCCAGGTTCAATTTCACCCCACATGGCACCTAACAACTGTCTATAACTCCAGTACCAGAAGAATCCGCTGCCCTCTTCTCACCTCTGAGGGCACTACACAGGATGGGTGCATTTACACGCATGCAAACAATACATTCATACACATAAAAGAAAAAGACAGAGGAAAGATTTTATAGGAAAGGAGATGGTTCAGTGGACCTCTAAATCAGTCTGGCTACTTCCTGATGAATTGGAGCGTCACTGCCTCAGGAGGGTTCCTTGTTTGGTGGTAGGTGGTCAGGAGGTGGTCTTTGGTGCGAGACTGAGACACATCAAAAGGACGTTGTTAACTTGTAAAACCATTTAGAGTTGGACCTGTTGGATTCTGGAAGAAATGAGTTGCATAAGCTTACTGAGAAGAGGTGCACCAAGGATAAGTTTAAGAGTAAAGGACCAAATAGGCACCACTAGAGGAAGGAGTGTCTGCAGGACTCAAGCTTTTTTCTTTTTTTAAATTTTAGCAGCTTCCTGAAGGATATATTTGCTATTTTGTTGGACTTTTCTGATTTTTCAAAAGAATGAGCTAGGGGCTAGAGAGATGGCTCAGTGGTTAAGAGCACTGGCTGATCTTGGAGGTTCAATTCCCAGCACCCACATGGCAGCTAACAACCACTCATAATTCTAGGTTTAGGGGATCATGATCCACTTCTGGCCTCCTCAGGCATTGCTTGACATGGGTGCACTTACCTGCAAGCAGGCAATACACTAATAAAATAAAAATAATAATAAAGAGTGAGCTAGACTGTTTATAAGAGAGTTTAGAGAAGGTTGTAAGGGAGTGAACCAAAGGGTGAAGAGCATTTTTAATAGGGTTTCATGGTTTAATGTAAGATTAATCTCAGTTCAGTGATAAAGTAGCTTTGGAGTTCATACCAGGAAATCTGATTGGCAGAAATCCAGGTCAAGCCTTTTTCTTGGGGGAGTAGCTACCAACTGGCAGAAGATCAGCAAGACTGGTCTTCTCCATTTCCCTGTTAGTAGGAATTTCCCAAAGTCCGCCGTTCTGTGTAGCTCCAGGCTGGAGTGGAGACACATACCCAACGGGGCAGGTGAGATTTAAAGCGAACAGTTTGATTGGCTAGGTCATAAGCAATTAGGCACATTGTAACATGGGAAGGAATTAAGAGTTTAAAGGACTGGGTGTGGTAGTGCACGACTTTAATCCCAGCACTTGGGAGACAGAGGCAGGTGGATCTTTGTGAGTTCAAGGCCAGCCTGGTCTATGTAGGAAGTTCCAGGACAGCTGGGGCTACGGGGAGACTCTGTCTCAAAAAGACCAAAAAAAAAGTCCCCCCTCAGCTCTGAAACAGACACAGAAGAGGAGAACAGTACATAATCAAAATCATAATCAAAGGCTGGAATGGTTCGATCTGGACCTTCCCAGAATTCCAAGGGGAACCACACAGATTCCACTTCCTCCAGAGGCTGTCAATCTTCTACTTTTCCCCTGTACCTGAGCTCCCCAGCCTTGGCTAAAAATGGGTGGGCCGCAGTCAGCCATGCTGCCCTTGCTGTTGCCTACTCCTACCACGTGCCAACAGGTAGCCCGCCCGGAAATTCCAGAAGGAAATCATGTTCCCAGAGTGTTACTTCTCATGTGCCGTCTTTTATCAGGGGGTTTTCACCTTTCAACCTAACAAGATCTCCCTTTCCTTTGGGAAACCGTTGAAAGTAGAACACTTTGCTTTGTTCCATGGGACTAAAGCTATACTTCAGACCCCTGCTATAGTGCCGGTTGGTTGGGTGTTATAAAATCCTTGCCGGGGGGGGGGGGGGGGGGAGGGGGGGGGGGGGGTGGGGGGGGGAGGGTGAGGATGATTTGGCTCAGCCTTTTTCTCTCTCTCTCTCTGCTGCTCTCTCTCTCTCTCTCTCTCCCTCGTCTCTCTCTCTCGCTCTGCTCTCTCCGTTTCCTTCTCTATCCGTCCCCCAAACCTGCAATGGTGCTTGTGAATGGTTAGTTTTGTTTTTTTTGTTGTGTTGTTTTGTTTATTTTTGTCTTTTTCGAGACAGGGTCCCCCTGTGAGTCCCAGCTGTCCTGGAACTCACCTCTGTAGACCAAGGATGGTCCCTTGAATCGCAAAGATCTGCCTGCCTCTGCCTCCCGAGTGTCTTAGGATTAAAGGTTAGTTTTTAAATTAGTCAGCTTCATACAGTCTAGAAGGCCATCTGAGAAATGGCATCTCAATGAGAGATGTGAAATCAGGCTGGTTGGCCAGGGACTGTCCTGATTTCCTTAAGATAGGAATCCCACCCACTATGGGTGACATCGTTCTATAGGCAGGGAACACTGAACTGTAAAAAATGAGAAAGTGAGTTGAGCATTGGTAAGCATTCATGTATACATCTCTCTTTGTTCTTGAGAATGGATGTGATGTGACTAGCTGCTTCAAATTCCTGCTGCCTCGACTTCCCCACAGCGATGAACTATAACCTGGAATAGCTATCTAACATAAAACTCTTTTCCCCTAAGATGACTTGTCAGGAGGGCATTTCATCACAGCAACTAGACAGGGAACTAATCCAATACCAAAGTCTGGGGACCTGAGCAGACTCTCCCAGAGGGGTCACCTGTGAGCAGCTTCCCTGCCCTTGACGCTACGCCATTTCTACAGCTCTTTGCCCCTCCCAGCAGCCTTCTGCTCTTTAGGCCCAGGGTTATTTCTTCTCAAGGTCATGAATTTAGAGTTTTATTTTTTATTTATTTTTAAAACATTTGCTTATTTACGATGCAACTCTAAAATTTTAAAACTAAAAACGTCCGGTGGACTCCGGGTCTAAAAAAAAAAAAAAATTCC
>VZQC01002340.1:6258-18950 GCA_009823505.1 Rhizomys pruinosus
AAAATAAAAAAAAAAAAGAACAGAAGATAAACAGTACTAAACTACATTTGTCAAGTGATACTTACTTTTATATCCGAAAGTTTGCAGGTTTTTTTTTTTTTTTTTTTGAGACAGGGTCTCCTGCATTCCCAGCTGACCTGAACTCACTTTGTAGACCCGGCTGGCCTTGAATTTACAGAGATTCCCCTGCCTCTGCCTTCCGAGTGCTGGGATTAAAGGCATGCTCCGTGTTTGCAGGATTTTAAAGGGACTATGGAAGGTCCTGGGTATAAGCCCTCTCCCCCATTAGGAGGCTCAAAAGAGACAGCAAAATTTAATCTCTATATTATATGTTTATAATACAGAATGCTGCCAGGCATGGTGGCCCACGCCTTTAATCCTAGCACTTGGGAGGCAGAGGCAGGCGGATCTCTGTGAGTTCAAGGCTAGCTTGGTCTACAGAGTCAGTTGCTGGCCTGGGGCTACAGGGAGACCCTGTCTCAAAAAGACCAAAAAAAAAAAATATATAGCATTTCTGTAATTTTAATTAATTAATAAATAATTAATTTGGTCTTTTTAATTATTTTTTAAAAATATTTTATTTATTTATTTATTTATTTATTTATTTATTTATTTATTTATTGTCTTTTTGAGACAGGGTCTCCCTATAGCCCCAGCTGGCCTGGAACTAGGTATGCTGTAGACCAGGCTGGCCGGGAACTCACAGAGATCCGCCTGCCTTTGCCTCCCAAGTGCCAGGATTAAAGGCATACGCCATCACACCCGGTTTAAAGACAGTTCTTAGCCGCCATGTGGGTCCTCTGCAAGAGCAGTAAGTGCTCTCAACTGCTGAGCCATCTCACCAGCCCCTTAATTTGGTCTTTTTGAGACAGGGTCTTCCTTTAGTCCCAGGTGGCCTAGAACTTGCTAAGTAGACCAGGTTGGCTTTGAACTCACAGAGATCCCCACCTGTCTCTGCCTCCCAAGTGCTGGGATTAAAGGCATGTTCATTTAAATTTTATATATGGTACTATTGCTAATGTCTTCCTTTCCTAGATACACGTTTTACTTTACGTATGCATTCCCAGTGTTTAAAAGGGCTGAGGGTAGCTTAGGTGGAGATTGCTTGCCTAGCACATAGGAAGCACTGGGTCAGTACCCAGCATAGAAAATAAACTGGGTGTGGTGGTCATGCACATAATTCCAGTACTAGGTAGATGGAGGTAGGATTGGAAGGTTAAGGTTGCTGGGCGTGGTGGTGCACACCTTTAATCCCAGCACTCCGGAGGCAGAGGCAGAGGCAGAGGCAGAGGCAGAGGCAGAGGCAGGCAGATCTCTGTGAGTTCAAGGCCAGCCTGGTCTACAGAGTGAGTTCCAGGCCAGCTGGGGCTATAGGGAGACCCTATCTCAAAAAAAAAAAAAAGATTAAGGTCATCCTTAGCTACATGGTGGGCTCAAGGCCAGCCTATGTAACATGAGACATCATCTCAAAAAACAAACATGCCTCCCCTTTTTGCTTTTTTCATGTCATTTGTCATCTTCACATATTTCATTTGAGGCTGGCTCTGGCTTAGTGGTACAGTACTTGCCTATAATTTCTAAGGCTAACACGAAACAGGAAAAAAAAAGGGGGGGGGCTAGTGGGATGGTTCAGCAGGTGCATGCCACACTACCTGATTACCCATGTGCAATCCCTGGAACCCATGTGGTAGGATGGAATCAAGAACCAAGTTGTCCTCTGATCTGCATAAGAACATATGTATACCTGGAGGCCAGAGGCTTTGGATCCCCTGAGAGCTGGATTTATAGGTACTTGTGAGCCACCCAGCATGGATACTGGGAACTGAACCTGTGGTCCTCTGTAAGATCAGTATGTGTTTTTTTTTTGTTGTTATTTTTTTTTTTTTTTTTTTTTTTTTTTTTTTTTTTTTAGCCCCCAGCTGTCCTGGAGCTCACTTGGTGTAACAGGCTGGCTTGACCCACCGCAATTTCCCACCTGCCTCTGCCGTCCCCCAGGGGGTGTGTCTGTAACCGTACCCCGAAACAATGTCTGTGTCTCCACCTGCTTCCTGCCCACCACGCCCCTTTATCTTTTTCTTAAACAGGGTCATTGCCATATGGGGGTATATACTTAATCCCCAGTATTTGGAATGCAGAGCAGGGAGGTTTCTTTCAGTTCAAGGCCAGCCTGGTCCCTACAGAGGAAGTTCCAGGCCAGCTGGGAACTACATGGAGACCGGTCCAAAAGAGACCACAACATCAAAAAAAAAGAGGCAGGGCAAGGAGATCTCTGGTGAGTCCAAGGTCAGCCTGCTCCTAGAATGCTTAAGTGCCAGGTCTACGGGGGCCTAAGGAAGACCTCTTCTCAAAAAAGAATATCAAAACCCCAAACAAAAAACCAGTGTCACTATGAGCCCAGGCTGGCCTTGACTCACCTTCGAGTGCCAAGGGAGGCCTGGAGTTTTCGAGCCTCGTACCTCCTTAATTCTTGGATTACTGGTGTGTGCACTATGCTCAGTTGGCCACAGACTTCCCCTCCTTGAGCCGCCGGAGGGATGGATAGCTGATATATACACTTGTCCGGGCCTGCAGAACATTTTGAGAGAATGCTCATGAGAACCCTTTCTTAAAACATCTGTGTTGGGGGCCGGAGAGATGGCCGCTAAGCGGTTAAGAGACGCCGACCGCTCTTACAGAGGACCACAGTGTTCATCCCCAGCACCCACTTGGCGGCTCAAGACCCGTCTGAACTCCAATTCCAGGGAACTCCATCTTTCCAGGGGAATCCGAGACCCTCTCCCGTCCTGACCTCCGCTGGCATTGCACGAACGGTGTCACAAAACTGCATGCAGACATTACATTTGATACACATACCGAAATAAAAAAAAAAAAAAAAAAAAATCTGTGTTTGCACACTTTTAAAAAATCCCGCAGAGGCAGTGTGATCTCGGGAGTTGAGGCCAATCGTCTACACAGTAAGTTCTAGCGCATCACTGTGGCTATATAAAACAAACAACAAACAAGTATATGTAGTCTTGGGAAATAAGGAAGTTATACCTGTAGATAAATGAAACGTTATATACATGGCTATTGATTTTTTTCTTAGGGCGTGTTATATAACTTCCGTGTGTCTTCATAATCTACATATTCTGGCCCTCTACTTTGCCCTTTCACTTTCATGTTTGATGTCTCTGAGGAAGAGGGGTGCAGAGTCACTCACCAGCCGGGTGTCTGAGGAAGCTGTCGGCTTTCTCTTGCCCGTTTATGCTGATATTTGCAAGCGTTTGGCTTTGGTGTTTCTGTTGGAGACAAGGACTCATTTTGTAGCTTAGATTTCCCTGGAACTTACTAGAAGTCCATGTTGGCTTTGTACTCACTGTGATCCTCAGATGTGGGACACCATATACAGCTTCGTTTTCATTGGTTTGAGTTTTGTTTGGTTGGTTTCAGGGTCTCATGTAGCTCATCTGGCCTAGAACTGATTCTCCTATTTCCATGTCCTCCATGCTGGAATTACAGTAGGTGCGACCATGCCTTGCTGTCCTAGAGTGGCTAGCTATACCTCTGGCTCAGTTTTCCCCCCAGTACTAAGCATTGGGTCCAGGGCCTTGCATATACTTACTAGGCACCTGTCCAACCACTGAGCTGAATTCTGTTTGTGTTTTTTGAGATAGGGTCTCTGTAGCAAGCTGGTCCTAGACTCGCTATGTAGCAGCTGGTTTCCAACTCGGCATCCTCCTGCCTCTTCCTACTGAGTGCTATGATTATAGCCATTGCTACTTTGTTCAGCTGCCCCACTTTATTTTTTTGAGACAGGGTCTCCCTATATCATCAGCTGGCCTGGAACTCACTATGTAGACCAGGCTGGCCTTGAACTCACAGAGATCCGCCGGCCTCTGCCTCTCCCGAGTGCTGGGAATTCAAGGGTTGCACCACCACGCCCAGCTTCAGGTGCCCTACTTCAGAAGGTTCCCTCAAGCCATTTAGTGGAGCCTTAGTGAGGTGCTGTCCTGCCTATTGGGAACAGGCACAGAAATTAGGAAAGTTCCCCATTTGCTCTTTTTTTTTCTTTTGGAGTATTGGGAGTTGACCAGGGGCTGCATGCACAGGGGAGCGTCCTGGCATGAGCTGTGTCGGTAGCCTTTTTTTTTTTGGAACGAAGATCTCATTTTGAAGCTCAGGCTTGTCTTAATTTCAGATGATCTCTGTCTCAGCCTCCCTGGTGTGTGATTACAGGTGTGTTGGTTCACTGAGCTCAAAATGAACTCTGAATGTCTATAATGTACATAACCTCAATCTCTACCTCCATTCTTGCTTTGTGTGTGTGGTGTGTGTGTGGGTGTGTATTTTTTGTTCCTTTTAAACTGTTTGAGCTTGCTCTGTAGACCAGGCTGGCCTTGAACCAAAAGAGATCCACCTGCCCTCTGCTGGAATTAAAAGTGCATGCGCACCACCACGCCCCGCATCTTCTTTTTTTTTTTTTTTTGTTTTTTTTTTTGTCTTTTTGAGACAGGGTCTCCCTGTAGCCCCAGCTGGCCTGGAACCTCCTCTGTAGACCAGGCTGGCCTTGAATCACAAAGATCCGCCTGCTTCTGCCTCCCAAGTGCTAGGATTAAAGGCGTGCGCCACCATACCCCAGCCTTCATTTCTTTTTTTTTTTTATAAGGAGTTTTTTTTTTTTTTTTATTTTATTTATTCTGTATGGTTATGAATGTACTGTCGCATGCAAGTCTGTGCACCCGTGTCATGCAATGCCGCGGAGGTCAGAAGAGGGTCTCGGATTCCCCTGAACTGGAGTTTCTCCTGGAATGGGAGCTTCCAGACGGTTCTCGGCCGCCATGTGGGTGCTGGGGATTGAACCGGGTCCTCTGCAAGAGCGGTTGGCGCTCTTAACCGCTAGGCTATCTCTCCAGCCCCCAGTTCATTTCTTAATATACAACAAACTGTTGTAGACCAGCCACTCAATGGACCATTATTTTGAATAGCGCAGCTTCAGGGAAATTGTATGTTGGAGAATGAAGAACATCGTAGTCAAGAGTGTTGTGTGTGGTCTGGAAGACAATTGTTTTTGTTTCTGGTGATTGAACCCCAGGTTGTGCGAACATGCGAAGAATGCACCCCACCCTATCACTGAGCCACACCCCCGGTCTTCACAATATTTATGTAGTTTTGGAATTTTTTAATTATTTAGTTTCTTTTTTATGTGTATGAGTAGTGCCAGTGACCCCTGGAGGACAGAAGAGGGTATCCGCTCCCCTGGGGTTATGAATAGTTCTTAGCTGCCACATGGGTGCTGGATTTGAACTCAGGTCTTCTGTAGAGCAGCCATGCTCTTAAAGAGCTGAGCCACTCTCTTCAGTCCTCTAGGATATTTTGAATTTAAAAGGAGAGTATGGGTTCATGGACATGATACATCAATGTAGATGGGGGAGTCCAGTAAAGTAATAGGAGGACGGAGTGCAGAGCGGTGGAAAGAGAGGTTTAGCACGTTGAGCTTAGGCCCTGTGCTACAGACACGATTTGATCTTTGACTTAACCAAATCGCGCGAAGGGGGTGTTGGGGCTGCGTGAGGAGATGCCTACGGGTTAAGAAAGGCAGCCGACCCGCTCTTACAGAGGACCCCGGGTTCAAATCCCCAGCACCCAATGCGGCCAGAGCCGTCTGAAAAACTCCAATCCAGACCATGTGGCCTGGGGAAGATCTTAACCCTCTTCTTGACCTCCTCGGCATTGCACGACACGGGGCACAAACAAACTGCATGCATGCCAGCCGACAGTACATTGATCACAATACCGAAATAAATAAAAATAAAAAAATTAACAAAAAGAAAAAATAGATGAGGGGGGGAGAGATGGGCCTAGCAGTTAAGAAGCACACGACTGTCTTGCATAGGACCCCCCCCCCCTGACCAGCCCCCCACCGGGTTCTATCCCCAGTCACCACTTGGGTTGCAAGTTGAGAACCATCTGTACCTTCTGTAACTTCAATATGTCCCATTCCCCATGAGAACTAACTTCCAGAACTCTGGTTTACTTAACTCTCTCTCTCTAACGATACTCGCAGTTCCCCAGCCCACCGGGGATCTGAGAAACCCTCTTCCTGCCTTCCTTGACTTCTTACCCTGACATCCCGATCCACGGTATTGCACGACAACGGTGCACAAACCTATATGCAAGGCACCGTAAACAGCATCATACACATCCAATAACAATACATAAAATACACAAAAAAATATATAAAGCTGGGCATTATTTCACAATGGCTTTAAATCCTGTAAAAACATTTAAATTAAAAAATCCTGGCAAGGAGTCCGATCTCCTCAGCTCTCTTTGCTTTCATTCAATGCCCGCCTGGTGCTACATAGTGAAGGCCAAGTGCCAAGGCTCTCTGGTACTGACGTCTACGCTGTCTCAACAAAGAAACAAAAAAAACACCCCCACACACAAAACAAATAACATGAAAAAACATAATCTAATGAATATCTTTCTCCCCTCCAAGATCTTCCTCCCTCAATGCAATTTTACAGTACGATTGTTCTGCGTCTGTAGAGCATGGATGTTTGGCAGAGCTTCACCGAGCTACACATCCTTATACCCCAACATCGAAAATGAGAAAGCCTGAGATTTAGCATCAATAAGGCTGTTCTTTCCCCCTGGCAACTATATTGTGCCTGTTCGTTTAGCCGATCTGCTTGCTGGATCATTCCTTAAAATCGGCAGATTAGTTGTGATCACAACATATTGTGAAATATCTTGGCACTTTAGTTTAGTAGAGTTTAATTCTGAGTTCTGTTATATATAACTATCATAAAAAAAAAGGAAAAGGTGCAATAATTATCCATGTCCACAGTACCATATCTCACTAAAATATTGTAGTTGAAAGCTTTCATAAAATTAACAAAAATTNCGCCTGCTTCTGCCTCCCAAGTGCTAGGTTAAAGGCGTGCGCCACCATCCCAGCTTCATTTCTTTTTTTTTTTTAATAAGGAGTTTTTTTTTTATTTTATTTTATTTCTTCGTATGTGTATGAATGTACTGTCGCATGCAAGTCTGTGCCCCGTGTCATGGCATGCCGCGGAGGTCAGAAGAGGGTCTCGGATTTCCCCTGAACTGGAGTTCTCCTGGATTGGGAGCTTCAGACGGTTCTCGGCCGCCATGTGGGTGCTGGGGATTGAACCTGGGTCCTCTGCAAGAGCGGTTGGCGCTCTTAACCGCTAGGCTATCTCTCCAGCCCCCAGCTTTCTTTCTTTATAACCACAAACTGTTGTAGACCAGCCACTCAATGGACCATTATTTTGAATAGCGCAGCTTCAGGGAAATTGTATGTTGGAGAATGAAGAACATCGTAGTCAAGAGTGTTGTGTGTGGTCTGGAAGACAATTGTTTTTGTTTCTGGTGATTGAACCAGGTTGTCGCGAACATGCGAAGAATGCACCCCACCCTATCACTGAGCCACACCCTCCGGTCTTCACAATATTTATGTAGTTTGGAATTTTTTAATTATTTTTTTTTTTATGTGTATGAGTAGTGCGTGACCCCGGAGGACAGAAGAGGGTTCCGCTCCCCTGGGGTTATGAATAGTTCTTAGCTGCCACATGGGTGCTGGATTTAACTCAGGTCTTCTGTAAGAGCAGCCAGTGCTCTTAATAGCGGAGCCATCTCTTCAGTCCTCTTAGGATATTTTGAATTTAAGGTATGGTGCTGCATATCATTAATTCCTAAAGTAGGAGGCTGAGCAGGAGGATTGTAGAGTTTGGTAGGCTCACCTGTGCTACAGAGTTAGATCTTGACTTAAAAAATAGAGAGGGGTGGGGGCTGGAGAGATGGCCTAGCGGTTAAGAGCGCCGACCCGCTCTTACAGAGGACCCGGGTTCAATCCCCAGCACCCACATGGCGGCCGAGAGCCGTCTGAAACTCCAATTCCAGTGTCCGGGGAATCTGAGACCCTCTTCTTGACCTCCGCGGCATTGCACGACACGGGGCACAAACCTGCATGCAGCAGACAGTACATTATACACTACCGAAATAAATAAAATTAAAAAAAATTAAAAAAAGAAAAAAATAGAGAGGGGGGGAGAGATGGGCCTAGCAGTTAAGAGCAACCGACTGCTCTTCAGAGGACCCGGGTTTCGATCCCCAGCACCACGGGTGGCAGCTGAGAACCATCTGCAACCACATTCCAGGACGAACTCCAGGTTCCAGGGGAATTGAGACCCCTTCTGACCTCCACGGCATTGCACGACACGGGTGCACAAACCTATATGCAGGACAGTACACTCATACACATACAAACAATAAATAAAATAAAAAAAAATAAGAAAGTGGGCAGATGGCAACATGGCTTAATCCTGGCAGGCAGATCTCTGTGCATTTCAAGCCAGCCTGGTCTACTATTGGCTCCAGGCTAGCTGGGACTAAAGGGACGACGGCTGTCTCAAAAAAGAAAAAAAAAAGATACATATTCTGAATGATATCTTCTCCCCTCAAGCAAGTTTCAGTAAGAATGTTATCTCTGTAGAGCATGGATGTTGGAAGAGCTCACTCATGAGACCAAAAATGAGAAAGCTGAGAGTTGAAATCATGGATTTTATTTACATGGAAATATTGGCCTGTTCGTTTAGCAGATTGCTGGATCATTATATCTGGAGGATGAGTTTGATCACAATTGTGAAATATATTGGCATTTTGTTAGGAGTTTAAGATGATTTCTTTTAAGGGGCAATATTTCCACAGTACCATATCTCACTAAAATATTGTAGTTGAGCTTCATAAAATTGACAAATTTATTATAGTACATATTCTTTATTTGAATATAAGTCCAGGGAAATTCTGAAAGCATGCTCCAACTATGTTAGAAATTGGAAATTACAGTAACATTTTATTGTAATCTATGTGTTTTTATAAAGAAGTTGGTAATGAATGATTGACCTTCTTGAAAGCTTTTAGAATTTATAGACTAGAAGAGGAGCCTGGGCCTCAGCTGCAGTAAATTGCAGCCTAACTGAATGCTGATTGTATTCTAGACTGTAGTAAAAAGAAATAGGAGCTCCAATGTTCACAGCTCACAGTTTTAAATATTTTCATATGTGAAGGTAAAGTAAGCACTACTAAGAATATTGACTGTGTGGACTCCGGGGGCTGGCGGATGCTTTTTCGGGTCCATTCTGTGAGTTGCCTGCTGTACTTACAGAGATTCACTGTAGCTGAGAATTGGATGTGGAGGACAGGGTCTGGAGGATTTTACTCTTCATCTCTGCTATGTGAGAATGGATTTGAAGAAGACTGGTTTCAATGTCATGAATAAGGGGTTATATGTGGCTTTTAATATTTGAGGGATTAACCTGGTATTAGCCTATGATAGGTAGAGTCAGAGGATAAGGGAAGGAGTTCAAGGCCAGGCTGGGCTACAAAAACTCTGCCTCAAAAACTTTCATACATGAAATTAGGGAGATCTGTTTATTTGTGGCTATTTTTTTTTTTTTTTTTTTTTTGTCTTTTGGAGACAGGGTCTCCCTGTAGCCCCAGCTGTCCTGGAACTCGCTCTGTAGACCAGGCTGGCCTTGAACTCACAAAGATCCGCCTGCCTCTGCCTCCCAAGTGCTAGGATTAAAGGCGTGCGCCACCACGCCCGGTTTGTTTTTGTTTTTTAAGATGGTGTCTCCTTGTAGCCCCAGCTGGCCCCTGAAGCTTCCTATGTAGACTAGGCTGTCCCTGATCTCACAGAGGTCTGCTTGCCTCTGCATTTAGAGTGCTGGGATTAAAGGTATGTGCCACCATGGCCATTCTTTCTGTGGGTCTTTAACGACAGGGTCTTATTATGTAGTCTTGGCTTTCTTGGAGTTCTCTGTGTAGATCAGACTGGCCTCTAACATTCTGTAATCCTCCTGTCTCAGGGTTGAAAGTGCTGGGATAATGGGTTGTGGGACCACACTATGGTCCCACATTTAGGCACAGTTTATCCTTGAGCTACACCTCAGGTCCCATATGACTTGTATTTTTCTTATTTCTTAGACTGCAAGTGGCAACGTGGAAGCAAAAGTCGTGTGCTTTTACAGACGACGTGATATTTCCAACACACTTATCATGCTTGCGGACAAGCATGCTAGTAAGTTAAATGTTTTCCTTTGGATCAGAAAATGTTTTGTGTTTTTCTTGGTATGAAGACAATGCTTTCTGTTACCTTGTGGTTTCTTTTTTGGTCTTTTCGAGACAGGGTGGGTCTCCCTGTAGCCCCAGCTGTCCAGGAACTCACTCTGTAGACCAGGCTGGCCTTGAACTCACAAAGATCTGCCTGCCTCTGCCTCCCGAGTGCTAGGATTAAAGGCATGTGCCACCATGCCCCGCATAACTTTTTGCTTTTTAAAAATTATTGTGTGTGTGTGTGTGTGTGTGGCATGGTGACTGGAATGATTTCTGACCTTTCACTTTTAAAAAAAATTTTTTTAATTTTTTATTTATTTTTTTAAATTCTTTATGTGTATGAATGTACTGTTTGCATGCAGGTCTGTGCACCTTTGTCGTGCAATGCCAAGGAGGTCAGAAGAGGGCGTTGGATTCCCCTGGAACTGGAGTTAAAGACAGCTCTCAGCTGTCATGTGGGTGCTGGGGATAGAACCCAGGTCCTCTGCAAGAGCAGTCAGCGCTCTTAACTACTAGGCCGTCTCTCCAGCCCCCTGTCCTTTCACTTTTATGTGAGGTCTGTGGATTGTCAGGCTTCGTGGCAAGCACCTTTACCCTCTGAGCCATCTCCTGGAACCCCATTTCGCTTTAATTTTCCTTGTGGCAAATGGGAGTAATTTTTGGTGTGGTAAATTTTGGTGTGGTATGGTGCTTTTATGTGTATATGTGTATATATGTATACATATGTTTAGGTACACAAATGTAATTTAATGGTTTATGTGTATTAAAATACTTTATTATTATTTTTATTTTTTATTTTTATTTGTTTATATTTTTTGAGACAGGGTCTTCCTTTAGTCCCAGCTGGCCTGGAGCTCGGTCTGTAGACCAGGCTGGCCTTGAGCTCACAGAGATCTGCCTGTCTCTGCTTCCCAAGTGCTGGGATTAAAGGTGTGCGCCACTGCACCCAGGTATTTTTATTTTTTGTGTATGAGCATATTGCCTGCATGTATGTTGTACAATGCCTGTTGAGTCAGAAGAGAGTGTTGGAGTCCCCTGGAACTGGAGTTATGGTTCTTAGCCACTATGTGGGTGCTGGGATCCTTGAACCTTGGTCCTGGTCCTCTGCAAGAATAGCCAATGCTCTTAACTGCTGAACCATCTGAACCATCTCTCCAACCCTGATTTGCATATATTTATAGTTTTTGTATGTGAATGGCAGAAATTGAACTCAGGACATTATGAATGCCAGAGAAGTGTGCTACCTCTGAGCTACATCCCCAAATTAAATTTAATTTTCATCATGCATACTTTTATTAGTAAACGTTTTAATTTTTTTTCTTTTTAAAAATTTTATTTAGTTTTTAATTTTATGTGTGTGGGTGTATTACCTGCATGTAAGTACACTTGTGTCCTGAAATGCCTGTGCAGGTCAGAAGAGGGCATTGGCTTCCCCCGGAAGTGGAGTTGTGGACAGCTGTCAGCTGTCATGTGGGTGCTGGGAATCACACCTGCCTCAGCTGCAGTGCTCTTAACAGCTGAGCTATCTCTCCAGCCCCTTTTATCTTAGGTTGAGACAGGGTCTTCTGTATAGCCCTGGTTCTGCCCCCCCCCCCCAGGGCTGGGATTAAAGGCATGGCCACCATGCCCTGCTAATTAACAAACAGAAGGTGGGCTTTAGCAAACAGGGTAGTGTTTTGCCACTGTTTTCTGCAGTGGTTTCTTCGAGGGTAGGAGCTGAGGAAATTTATACTTCATTGGTATTATGGAGAACACCTTTTCTCTATGTAAAATAGCTGAGTAATATTTTTTTTTCTAGCAGCAATTTTTTTGTATTGGCAAAACCTGCCTGGAGCTCTCACGATCTCCCTGCCTCATCCTCCCAAGGGCCCACGAGCTCCACATACAGACCTGTGTTACCATGGCCAGCTAATATTTACATTTTTTTATTCTCAGTGTTTATTATTTTTTTTTTAATTTATTTATTTATTTTTATGTGTATGAATGTATTGTCTGCATGCAGGTCTGCGCACCCGTGTCGTGCGATGCCGCGGAGGTCAGCGACGACGTTTCGGGATTCCCCTGGAACTGGTGAGTTCTCTCCTCCTCTTCCCCTCCCCACCCCCCCCCTTTCCCCCCACACTGGAACGAGTCACAGACGTTCTCAGCGCCATGTGGGGCTGGGATCGAAACCCGGTCCTCTGGCAAGAGCGGTCGTCGTCCTTAACGCTAGGCCATCCCTCCCGCCCCCTCAGTGTTTATTATTATATATTTATTTACTATTAGGCCATTTTTTTTTTTTTTCGAGCAGGGTCTCCCTGTAGCCCCAGCTGTCTGGAACTCCCTCTGTAGACCAGGTGGCCTGAACGCACAAAGATCCGCCGCCTCTACCTTCCCAGTGCTTAGGATTAAAGGCTTGCGCCACCACGCCGGGCAACTTTAGGCATTTCTTAAAAAATACAATTTTTGCCAGAAAAATAACTTATCAAAGTCTTTCTTTAGGGGGTAGAAGAATTCTTTTTTTTTTTAATGGTGTGTGTGTTTTATGTGGTATGAGTATACTGTCTGCATGTAGGTTTGTGCACCCGTGTTCA
>VZQC01002342.1:13358-37836 GCA_009823505.1 Rhizomys pruinosus
CCATGCTGAAAAAGATAAGGAAACCAACCAGCGAAGCAAAGAGCTACAGGAAGAGATTGAGAAGCTCCAAAAAGAAGTAGAAATACTAAAGAAATCAGAAGAGCAAATGAAAAAGGAAATCAAACACTCATCCAATCAAGAGGAAAGGAGTGGAAAAAGCCTCAGAAGCAGAATGGAGAAAGCAGAACAAAGAAAATCAGACCTGGAAGATAACACAGAACAACTAAAAACCTCAAGGAAAGATTATGAAAAATTTAAAAATACACAAAAGTGGAACAACCAGGAAATGTGGGACACTATGAAAAGATCGAACCTCCACATCATAGGAGTAGAGGAAGGAGACGAATCCCAAGAGAATGGTATTGATCAGATCTTCAACAGAATAATAGATGAAAACTTCCCCAAACTAAAAAAAGATAAACTAATGTAAATACAAGAAGCACATAGAACTCCAAACAGACAAGGTCAGAAAATAAATTCTCCAAGCCGCATCATAGCTAAAATGCTAGACACCCAAAACAAAGATAAAATCCTTAAAGCCACAAGAGAAAAACAAGAAGTGAACTATAAGTGGAAACATATAGAATTACCACTGACTTCTCAATGCAAACTATGAAAGCAAGAAGAACCTGGAGCAAAGCACTCCCAGTGTTAAAGGACAATAGATGCCAATCCAGGTTAATATACCCAGAAAAAATGTCAATTATAATTGAAAGAGAGAGAAAAATCTTCCATGCTATAAACAAGTTGAGAGAATACATATCCCGAAGACCAACCCTTCAGAGAATACTCAAAGTAATTCAAAGAACAGAAGAAAGGAGCAACCATCCCCAGGAACCTAGAAAGAGAATTCAATAAAAGCATAACTGCAAAAGTAGAAACCTAAACCTAAACTGCAAATGGATAACAAGGCAAAAGGAAGCAACACAGACCTATCAGTCATAACCTTAAATATTAATGGACTAAATTCCCCAATCAAAAGACATAGACTGGGGGATTGGATTAGGAAACAGAATCCATCCATATGCTGTCTACAAGAAACACATCTTACCTTCAAGGACAGACACTACCTTAAAGTGATAGGATGGGAAAAAATATTCCAAGCAAACGGTACCCCCCAAAAAGCAGGTGTTGCTATTTTAATATCAGACAAAATAGACTTCAAAGAAATCAGAAGAGACAAAGAAGGCCATTACATTTTTATCAAAAGAAAAATTCACCAAGAAGATTTCACAATCGTGAATATATATGCCCCAAACTCTGGTGCACCAAACTTTATAAAGGAAATTCTCCAGGACCACAAGTCCCACACTAACCCCAGTACACTCATAGTAGGGGATTTCAATACCCCACTGAGTCCTTTAGATAGGTCAACAGGACAAAGAATAAACAGAGAGACATCCGAACTGAATGATATGATACACCAAATGGACCTCAAAAGGAATTGGTGAGAAAGTATCCAAGTGGCCTATTTTTTGGAGAACCTTCAGAACAGGAAGAGAAGAGTGACTTAGGCTTCCAATATCCAATACATAGACAAAGTTGAAAGCCTGAAACCTAGACAAGTCAATACTCCATAAACAAGGAGGAAGAAAGGGGGNACCCAAACACCAAAGAATATACTTTCTATTCAGCACCTCATGGAACTTTCTCCAAAAACGACCACATACTGGAGCACAAAACAAACCTCAACAAATACTAAAAGTGAAATCATTCCATGCATTCTATCAGACTACAATTGTAAGGTGGGCAGTCCTCTGACAAAGGATGGACTTTTGACATGGAATGTTTCCTCACAAGTTCAATGCTTTCTCATGCCAAGATCTCCTGCCTCTCTAAGATTGTGAACTTGACTGGTTCCTCTGAAGAAAAAAGAAGGGCCAGAAGGCCAACCACCCTGCCCAACCAGCCAGATAAACTTGACTGCATAAGGGGGAGGGGCCAGGGTCCATATAAAAGGACATCACAATTTTGCCATCTTGGGCAGAGGTCACTGAATCCATGCTGGGATTTTGGACAGACATGAGGGGAAGGGACATTGATGTTCGGCATGTAAGTGACATATATATCACTTTCACAGAGTGAATGCTTTCGTTCACTCTGTAAACAAGCCTGAGTAAACTTGCTAGACTTCCCTGGACTGTGGTTCAGAGAGGCTTTCCTTGTTTTGCCTGGGGAACTGTGGGGTCGTGGAGGCAGGTCACCACAGGTGCAGGTACCTCCCTGGAGGAATCTCTATGACAACAATGCAATAAAACTAATTTCAATACCAGAAGAAGCCCTTATAACAACACAAACTAATGTAGATTAAATAAACTCTTAAATAATGAATAGGTCAAAGAAGAAATTAAGAAAGAAATAAAAGTATTCCTGGAATTAAACAAAAAGGACAATACAACACACCAAAATCTCTGGGACACTTTAGAAACAGTCCTAAGAAGGAAATTTATCACTCTAAGTGTCTACATTAAAAAAATTGAAAAGAGCACAAATAAATGACTTAACATTGCAACTCAAGACACTTGAAAGACAACAACAAATGAAACTCAAACACAGCAGACAAGATTAACAAAAATCAGAGCAGAAATTAATGAAATAGAAACAAAGAAAACAATACAATCAATGAGTCTAAGAGCTGGGTTATTTGCAAAGATAAACAAGATAGACAGGCCCTTAGCCTAGTTAACTAGAAGAAAGAAAGTAGGAAGGAGAATGTAAGAGAAGATGAAGAGACTTGAGGGTGGTGGGAGAGAAGGAACGGAAATGCACCTGATGTGAAAGCAGTGGGAGAACTCTCAGGGGGAGGAAGATGATCAGCAGGAGTAGGGAAAGATAGATAAGGCAGGGTAATTGGAAAAGAAATGAAATAAAACAAAGAAAATCACCCCCCAACACACACAGCCATAATGAAACACAACATTTTGTATGCCAAATAAAACAATTAATTTAAAAATTACACTATTCAACTGAAAAGCACAGGTAGGTAGGAGCTGGGTGCTTCAGCAGGACGGATTGTTGTTTGATTTAATTTGGTTGTCTTTGGCTTGATTGGCTTTTGTGGCTCTGGGGGCGGAGTTATCCTCCCAGTTGGTATAAAAGGTGGGTTTGCGTGAGTCTTGAGATTGGAGATCTCACAAGACCACCTGAAGCACAAGGATCCCCCCTGCCAACTGGGTTTACCAAAGGAGTGTCCAAGTGGATTCTTTGGAAAATGTTCAGAACAGAAAGGGACGAGTGAGTTGGACTTCCAATAGAAAGCCTAAAGCTTAGAGAAGTCATCACTCCATAAGCAAGGAGTAAAGGGAAAAAAAAACCAAACAAATCAAACAAACAAAGAAGGCATCTGAAGAAGGCAAGCAAAACAAGTCTTCAACACAGTGAAGAGATATTTGGGACCCACATTGGAATACAGGCAAGGAGAAGCCCATATGCCAGGAACACGAAGAAGAGACAACATGGGAAATGTGCAGGATAATTCCACACCAAACTCTACCANGCTGGAGAGATGGCCTAGCGGTTAAGAGCGCCGACCGCTCTTGCAGAGGAACAGGGTTCGATCCCCAGCACCCACATGGCGGCTGAGAACCGTCTGAAGCTCCAATTCCAGGAGAACTCCAGTTCCAGGGGAATCCGACACCCTCTTCTGACCTCCGCGGCATTGCACGACACAGGTGCACAAACCTACATGCAGACAGTACATTCATACACATAAAAAATAAATAAATTAATTAAAAAAAAAAGAAAAGATCCAGATAATCATACGGGCGTACTTCAAGAACGGATACTCTACCAAGTTTGAAAACCTAGAAGAAATGGATGAATATCTGAAATCATGGCAATCACCAAAGCTCAGTCAAGAAGAGATCGACAGCCTAAATAGACCAATAATACATGAAGAAATTGAAGAGGTAATAAACAGCCTCCCAACAAAAAATGCCCAGGCCCAGATGGTTTCACGGCAGAATTCTATAAAATATTTCAGAAAGACTTACAACCAATACTACTCAAGTTGTTTAGAAGGATACAAACGGAGGGAGTTCTCCCAGATTCCTTTTATGAAGCCAGCATCACGCTTTTACCAAAACTAGGTAAAGATACAACCAAATAGGAGAACTATAGACCCATCTCCCTAATGGACACAGATGCCAAAATTCTAAACAGGATACTGGCAAATCGCATACAGACTAACATCAAGAAGATCATCCATCATGACCAAGTCGGATTCATACCAGAGATGCAGGGATGGTTCAACATACTAAAATCAATAAATATCATCAAACATATAAGTGGACTAAAAGACAAAAACCACACCATCATCTCCATTGATGCGGAGAAAGCATTTGACAAAATCCAGCATCCCTTCATGTTTAAAGTCCTAGACAGAATCGGGCTGGAGGGGTCATTCCTCAATGTAATCAAAGCCATATACAGGAAACCCACAGCCAATATCATCCTGAATGGGGAAACGACAGAAACATTCCCCTTAAAGGTAGGAACTCGGCAAGGCTGTCCCCTGTCATCACTCCTCTTCAATAAATTGCTTGAAACCCTTGCTAGGGCAATAAGGCAAGAAAAGGAAAAGAAAGTAGTTCTAATTGGAAAAGAGGAAGTCAAGTTATCACGTTTTTGAGGATAATATGATTGTCTACCTAAGGGATGCCAAGAACTCCACCAGAAAACTCTTAGATACGATTAAGAGCTTCAGTAAAGTGGCAGGATACAAAATAAATCTAGAAAAATCAGTAGTCTTTCTCTACACCAACAACAAGCAACTGATGAAGGACTACAAGGAGACCTTCCCACTCACAGTAGACTCAAAAACAAAAATACATAGGAACAAACCTAACCAAAGACAACAAGGACCTCTACAAAAAAAATTTAAACCCCTGAAGAAGGAAATTGAGGAAGACATAAGAAGATGGACAAACCTCCCATGCTCATGGATTGGGAAAATAAATAGAGTAAAAATGTCCATCCTACCCAAACTCATGTACAGATTTAATGCAATCCCAATCAAAATCCCCAAGAGCTTCTTCACAGGCTTGGCAAAAACATCCTCAATTTCATTTGGTAGAACAAAAGACCCAGAATAGCCAAAGCAACCCTGGGCGAAAAGAGCAATACATGGCGGATTGCTCTACCAGACATCAAACTATACTACAGGGCTATAGTCATAAAAACAGCTTGGTACTGGCAGAAAAACAGACCGGTTGACCAATGGAAGAAAACTAAAGATCCAAACCTGAACACATACAATTTCAGCCACCTCATATTTGACTAGGGGGCCAAGAAGACACATTGGAGGAAAGACAGCATCTTCAGCATCTGGTGCTTGCAAAATTGGATCACCACATGTAGAAGAATGAAATTAAACCCCTACCTATTGCCCTGTACAAAAGTCAAAGACCTCATCGTGAAATCCAAAACTCTGGAGGTGGTAGAAGAGAAACTTGGCAGCAGTCTACAGGACATAGGCATAGGAAAAGACTTCCTAAATCAGACAGCAGCTGCACAAGAANTTTTCCTTTTTTCTTTTGGTAACTGGGCTAGAGGTCGTCTATCTTATTTATTATGTCAAAGAACCACGTTTGATTCTTGGTTTTTTTTGGAGGTTTTCTTTGCTGATGCGTTTTAGTTCGTTATCTCTCTCTGATTTTTTGTTTATTTCTTTTGTGTTGGCGCGCGTTTAGAGGGTTCATTTGTTGTTGTAGCTCACTATCTTTAAGCTGCCATGTTAGATCATTCAATTGTGCGTTCTGTGGTTTTAATGTAGGCACTTAGAGTATAAACTGTCCCTCTTAGAACTGCCTTTAAAGTATCCCAAATTTTGATGTGTTTTAGATAAATTGGTCAGCCAGTATCCCAGGAATGTTTTTTATTTATTTCTTTATTTCTTCCTTGCCCATCTTATTCAGGGGAGTGTTGTTAGTCTCCATGTTTCTTGTAGGCATTAGGGCTTATCGGGTGTTGATAGTGACTTTTATTGTGCAACTGTGTTCGGTAAAATGCAAGGGATTATTTCAATCTTTTTTTTGTGTTTGTTGAGTTTGTCCATGTGTCCCAGTATAGGACTATTGTGGAGAATGTTCGTATGGGGGGGGGGGGGTGCGGTGGGAGAAAGTGTAGTCTCTGGTGTTTGGGGTGGAATATTCATAGATGTCTCTGTGAGATCATTGGTGTATTGTATTGTTCCATTCAGATGTCTCTCTGTGATACTTTGTCCTGTTGTTCCGTCAAAGGACTAGGGGGTATGGAATCCCGATAGTAGTGTGCTGGGTTAATTTGAGCCTTTAGATCCTTAAGAATTGTCCTTTTTATGGCAGAAGTTGTGCACTGGCGTTTTGTGCGTATGTTAATTTCATGATTGTGAGTTTCTTTCATCGTCAGTTGTTTCTTTAATAAAGATATAATCGCCCTCTTTGTCTCTTTTGATTTCTTTTGGCTCTGAAAGTCTAATTTGGTCTTGATATTAGAATAGTATCACGTTGACTTGCTCATCTCTGCGCCTACGTCTCTATGCGTGTGTGTCGTGTGGTACCATTGTGTGGAATAGTTTCGTCCATTCCCTTCACTTTAAGTTGGTGTCTGTCCGTGAAATTAAATGGGTTTCTTTTGGTTTTTTTTTTTTTTTTTTTTTGTTTTTGTGTCTTGTGTGTTTGTTTTTTGTCTTTTTTTTTTTGTTTGGTTTTTTTTTGTTTTGTTTTGTTTTTTTTTTTTTTTGTTTTGTTGGTTTTTTTTTTTTTTTGTGGGGGTTTTTTTTTTTTTTTTTTTTATTTTGTTTTTTGTTTTGTTTTTTTTGTTTTTTTTTGTTTTTTTTTTTGTTTTTTGGTTTTTGTTTTTGTTTGGGTTTGTTTTTTTTTTTTGTTTGTTTTGTGTTTTTTTTTTGTTTTGTTTTTTTTTTTTTGTTGTGTTTTTTTTTTTTTTTTGTTTTTGTTGGTGTTTTTTTTTGGTGTATTTTGCGAGACAGGGGGTCGGCCTGTAGGTAGCCCCAGCTGTCCGGGAACCCACCCTGTAGGACAGGCGGCCTTGAACTCACAAAGTGCCGCCTACTCGCTTCTCTCTGCCTCCTTAGTGCTAGGATTGAAGGCGTCCACCACCACGCCCGGCCAGATGGGTTTTCTTGTAGACAACAGATAGGATGGATTTGTTTCCTAATCCATTCTCCCAGTATATGCCTTTTGAGTGGAGAGTTCACCCATTAATATTTAAGGTTAAAATTGAAAGATGGACGGTGTTTCCTTTCACCTTATTAACCACTTGGACTTTTAGTCTTTGGAGTTCTACTATCCTATGATTGGGTTTTATTATGGTCTTTTCTAGCGGCTGTGAGGAAGTTGCTCTTCTCGTTCTGGCACTTTGAATAGCGTCAAGTATTTCTCCTGGAAAGTTGGTTTTCTGAAATTGGATTCTATCAATCTGTTGTTTTGTTATTGTCATGGAAGATTTTTCTCTCTCTGCAAGCTGTTATCAAACATTATTTGCTGGGTAAAGTATTCTGGGTTGGTGTCCAGAGTCCTTTAACACTGGAAATACTTTGCTTCAATGTTCTTCTTTTTGCTTTTATTGTTTGCCCTGAGAAGTCAGTTGTGGAATTCTGAAATGGGTTTCCCTTTGTATGTGGACTTTGTTTTTCTTTTGTGACATTCAGAAGTTGATCTTGTTTTTCGACATCTTAGCATTTTGACTATGATATGGCGTGGGAGTTTCTTTTCTGATCTATGGTCTATGTGGAGTCTTATGTGCTTCTTGTATTTGAATGGGTTTGTCTATTTTTTAGTTTTGGGGGAAGTTTTCTTTGCTTCTATTTTGTGTTGAAGATATGCCAATACTATGCTGCTTGAGATATTATTCTCCTTCCTCTATTTCCTATAATGCAGAGGTTTCGAGTCTTTTGTTCATATGTTCATATTTCCTTGGTTGTTCCACTTTTTGTATTTTAAAAATGTTTTCAAGTAATCTTTATTTTGAGTTTTTTTTAGTCGTCGTCTTTTTGGTCCTTCCAGATCTGATATGCTTGTTCAGCGTCGTCCGTATCTATTTCGGAGGGCTTTTCCGTTCCTTTCTTCTTGAATTTGGATTAGTGTTCTATTTCCTTTATCAGTTCATCCTGGGATTTCTTTAATATATCCATTTCCTTTTTTTTTTTTTTTTTTTTTTTTTTTTTTTTTTTTTTTTTTTTTTTTTTTTTCTTTTTTCATTTTTTCAGTGTTTCGACTTCCTTAAGGTGTTTGTTTGTTTTCTCTTTCTAGTTCTGCTCTTGGAGATTTTGTCAATCCCTTCCGTTAGTTCTCTGAATTCTCTTTATGTTCTTTAATTTAATTTCTCTGCATAGGCCTGCAATTCTTCAATTATTCCTCTAAGGTCTGTTCTGGGGTCACCTCCAAGGGATCCCATTGTACCTAGATCCCTACAGGGTGGTAGGTAGAGCTTGGTGTGGAATTAATCCTGCACCTTTCCCCAGGTTGTCTCTTCGTCGTGTCCCTGGCATATGTGGGTTTCTGTTTTGTGATTCAAATCAAAAATGCCTTTTCAGTGTATTTAAGGCTGAAAGCTTGTTGTGTTGTTGCTTACTTCCTTCCAAAAAGCATTTTTTTTTTGCCTTTTCTTCTTCTCCCCCTCCTTGCTTATGGAGTTGTGTTTGACTTGTCTAGGTTTTCAGGCTTTCACTTTTGTTTATAATTGGGATATTGGAAGTCTAAGTCAATCTTCCTTTCCTGTCCTGAGAGTTCTCCTAATCCAATCCACTGGAGACTCTCTCTTCCTCAATTCGAGTTGTTGGCAGGGGGGGTATGCCTGGCTTAGCCTGCCCTGACCCTGATTGCAGGAACCAGAGTGAGACCCAAACTCAGGACACCTTCCGGCTGAGAGGGGGGAAGGGCAACCCACCGGGTTTGTATGCGTACAGCTAGCCTCTGCCCAGCCACCAAACCCTCTGCTACATACCAGAAAATCATATTGTTCCATCACCACAAAAGTCAATCTGTCCTAAGCTTACCTGCCTGGAACAGTGTCAGGCTGCTCCAAGTGTTACTACCAGGTCCGTAACGCGAGTCTTAACACGACGACCCAACTGTGTTACCCGAGTCATGGCACCCCGTAATCTTTTCTTTCTCAGGGCGCGTTGTGATGTATGTTTTACATTTGACGCTTGTTTGAATATACAATCTTTTCCATATTTTTATTAAGATTTTTAATTGAAGGTTTTTAGACAACTTTTTATACCGATCTGTATCCCCCCTTTTTTTCCTTTGGTTTTATTCTTTTTTTTTTGGCCCCATACGTCTCAAAAAATGCAGTTTTTTTATACATGACATATCGGTGGAATCAAGGCCACTTTTCCTTGCCCTCTCATCCACGTTCACCCATGCTGTATTTGGGTGACTCTGTTAGTTACACGTGGTCGGAAGCCCACTTAATTTTTCCATTACACTCATCCTCATATGTGCAAGAGAAGTGCTGACAAGTGATAACGATACATCAAAAAGTTATAGAGAAAAACCTTTGGTATGTGCTAATCCCGGGGGAGGGCCGGGGTGGGGGGGGGGGTGGTGGGTGGTGTTATAAACAGAGAAAATTTTAAGTAAACAAATGTGGACAACAGCAATTTATATCTCAATTCACTCAGATGCATTATTACCGTATTTATCAGAGCCGTAAACCAATGTTGTTTAATATACACAATTTAAAATTTCTAGAGTCCGGGGTGCGGGGCTCGATGGGGTCGATATGTACCTGGAGACAGGAGTCGGGGCCCAAAATTGGATAATTGTTGAACACACGTCAATTATTTATGCAAATTAATCGAATATAACACCATGCCCCTCTCCCATCCCGCCCACCCTTCCCAATTCAATGCAACCATTTCGGTCAGTTTTCTGATGTAGGCTTTCTGCTGTTCTTTTAATATGCAACCCTCTCCCTCTCCACAGAAATATTTGTAACTGAGTTGTTGGCACTAGCATCCACATATGAAGGGATAGCGCTTTGTTGTTTGTTATTGCTTGACTGTGTGACTTCACTTAACAGGATGTACCTCTTCTCCATCCATTATACCTGCAAAGTTCATGATGTGTCATTATTTACCACTGCGTAGAATTCTATTGTGTACAGGGTACCGGGGGGGGACAGTTTTTTCTTATCGCACCCGAAAGTTGAGGGGCATTTTTGTTTGGGTTCCAGCTTTTTTTGCTATGTGAACAGAGCTGCAATAAATTAGCTGTGCAGGTAAATCTCTTCCTAAAATGTAGTCCCTTGGGTGTATATGCCCAGGGAGTGGTATGACCTGGGTCAGAATGGCAAGCTCATTTGGAGTCGTCCAAGGGTTCTCCACACAGATTTCCACAGTGGCTGTAACAAATTTTACATTCCCACCATCAATGGAGGAGTGTTCCCCTTCCCCCTTCCCCACACCTCTCCAGCAATTGGTATAATTTGTTTTCTCGATTCCTACCATCTTTTTATTTAGGTAAGACGATATCTTAAAGTGTTTTTAATACATGTCCTTAATTATCAGCGATGTTATCGATGTTGAACACTTTCTTAAGATGTTTGCATTCTCACCATCTCTAATTCCTTTCCTCCTCCGGCGTGAAGTCCAGCTATTCCAGTTCTTTGCTCCAACTTTTTTTTTTTTTTTTTTGAGTGAGTCATTTGATTTGTTTTTTGAGTAGCTGGTATACTCTGGAATTAATGCTTTGTCAGATGTATATTCCTGTAAGGTTTGCCTCCCACTCTGTGGGTTTCATCTTCACTTTTGATTTAACGAGGTCCGCATTTGTCAATTTTGTCGATCAGTGAGACGAGGAAAATATCCAGAAAATCATATGGGAATACTTCAAAAACCTGTACTCTACAAACTTTGAAAACCTAGAAGTAATGGATGAATATCTGAAATCCTGGGAATCACCGAAGCTCAACCAGGAAGAGATTGGCAGCTTAAACAGACCCATAATATATGAAGAAATTGAAGATGTAATAAAAAACTTCCCAACTAAAAAAAGCCCAGGCCCAGATGGTTTCACCGCAGAATTCTATAAAACATTTCAAAAAGACCTATAACCATTGTTACTGAAATGGTTTAGAAGGATACAAACAGAGAGAATTGTCCAAAATTCCTTCTATGAAGCCAGCATCACTCTCTTACCAAAACCAGGCAAAGATGCAACCAAAAAGGAGAACAATAGACCCATCTCCCTAATGAACACAGATACCAAAATTCTAAACAGGATACTGGCAAATCGCATACAGACTCACATCAAGAAGATTATCCATCATGTCTATGTTGGATTCATAGCAGAGATGCAGGGATGGTTCAACATATGAAAATCAATAAGCATCACCAAGCATATAAATGGACTGAAAGTAAAAAAACACACCATCATCTCAATTGATGCTGAAAAGGCCTTTGACAAAATCCAGCATCCCTTCATGCTTAAAGTCATAGAGGGAATTGGATTGGAGGGAACATTCTTCAATGTAATCAAAGCCATATACAGGAAACCCACAGCCAATATCATCCTAAATGTGGAAACAACAGAAGCATTCCCTTTAAAGTTAGGAACTCAGCAAGGCTGCCCCGTGTCACCACTCCTCTTCAATATAGTGCTTGAAACACTTGCTAGGGGAATAAGGCAAGAAAAGGAAATTAAAGGAGTACAATTGGAAAAGACGAAGTCAAACTATCACTGTTTGATGATGATATGATTGTTTACTTAAGGGATGCTAAAAACTCCACCAGAAAACTCCTAGAAACGATTAACAGCTTCAGCAAAGTGGTAGGATACAAAATTAACCTAAAAAAATCAGTAGCCTTTCTTTACACCAACAACAAGCAACTGGAGAAGGAATTCAAGGAGACCTTCCCACACACAATAGCCTCAGAAACAATAAAATACCTAGGAACAAACCTAACCAAAGACACCAATAATCTCTACAACAAAAATTTTAAACGCTTAAAGAAAGAAATTGAAGAAGACATCAGAAGATGGAGAAACCTCCCATGCTCATGGATTGGGAAAACTAACATAGTAAAAAATATCCATTCTACCCAAACTCTTGTATAGATTTAACGCAATCCCAATTAAAATCCCCAAGAGTTTCTTCACAGGCTTGGGGAAAAAAGTCATTAAATTCATTTGGAAAAACGAAAGACCCTGAATAGCCAAAACAACCCTGAGTGAAAAGAGCAATACAGGGGGCATCTCTATACCAGACCTCAAGCTATACTACAGGGCTACAATTATAAAAACAGCCTGGTACTGGCACAAAAACAGACCTGTTGACCAAAGGAACAATACTGAAGATCCAAACTTGAGCACATACAATTCCAGCCATCTCATATTTGACAAGGGGGCCAAGAAGACAGAATGGAGAAAAGACGGCCTCTTCAGCAAGTGGTGCTGGCAAAACTGGATCACCACTTGTAGAAGAATGAAATTAAACCCCTACCTCTTGCCCTGTACAAAAGTCAACTCCAGGTGGATCAAAGACCTCAACGTGAAACAGCAAACTTTGAAAGAGATAGAAGAAAAAGTTGGCAGGAGGCAACAAGACAGGTGTAGGAAAAGACTTCCTAAATCAGACATCAGCTGCACAAGAATTAAGGTATACAATTGACAAATGGGTCCTCATTAAACTCAAAAGCTTCTGTACATCAAAAGAAACAATCAAGGAAGTGAAGAGAAACCCCACAGAGTGGGAAGAAACCTTCACCACAGAAACATCTGACAAAGCATTGATTTCCAGAATAAATAAACTACTCAAAAAACAAAGAAGAAAGAAAACAAATGACCCACTCAATAGATGGAGCAAAGAGCTGAACAGAGACTTCACAAGTGAGGAATTAGAGATGGCTGAGAAACATCTTAAGAAGTGTTAGAACTCCAGTTCCAGGGGAATCTGAGACCCTCTTCTGACCTCCGCGGCATTGCATGACACGGGTGCACAAACCTACATGCAGACAGTACACTCATACACATAAAAAAATAAATTAAATTTTTTAAATAAGAAGTGTTCAACATCACTAATCATTGAGGAAATGCAAATCAAAACCACTTTAAGATATCATCTTACTCCAATAAGACTGGCTAGGATCAAGAAAACAAATGATACCAAGTGCTGGAGAGGTTGTGGTGAAAGAAGAACACTCATCCACTGCTGGTGGAAATGTAAACTCGTACAGCCACTATGGAAAGCAGTGTGGAGAACCCTTGGAAGACTTGGAATGAACTTGCCACCCGACCCAGCCATACCACTCCTGGGAAAATGGCTGGAGCTAGAAGATATCATGCTGAGTGAAGTAACACAGTCCCAGAAAAACAAACGATGAATGGTAGCCCTCATCTGTGGATGCTAGTGCCAATTACCTAGTTGTAAGTATTCCTTGTGCACGGCCCCTTGAGCTTTTGTCCAAGTAGTTGGGAGTGATACATATTGGAAACAACAACAACAATAGAAAGGACTGCATCAAAGAACTGACTGAAACTGTGAACTTCTGCTCAAAACAGTCAACTTCCACATGGAGAATTTTGAGAAAGACTGAGAAAGATGAAAAGCATGTTTGGCAGAATACATGAGCTCTGGTGGGGTGGGGGCATAGGGTGTGGGGATAGGGTGGGGGACATGGGTCTAGATTTGATTAGTGACAAAATCTTGTACAAAAAATATAAATAATAAAAAATGTAAAATTATTACACTATTTCCCAAAGGGCACATGTCAAATTCAGAGCTATATTTCAAGTGCTCATTTACCGTATGTTGTTAGAGACTCGTGAACAGCACAGCTCCAACTTTCCAAAGTTGCTTTAAGCATGACATTTTAATTTACTTTGGGTTACAATAAAATAATTCAGGGACTTGTGAGATGGCTCAGCAGTTAAGAGTGCTTACTGCTCTTGCAGAAGACCCGGGTTTGATTCCCAGAACCCACATGGCAGCTGAGAACTGTCTTTAACTCCAGTTCTAGGGGAATCTGACATGCTCTTCTGACCTCCATGGCATTGCATGACACAGGTGCACCAACCTACATGCAGACAGTACATTCATACACATGAAAAATAATAAATAAAAAATTTTAAAATAATTCAGACAAGTTTAGTTTTTTTGATATTTTTAAGACAGCATCTCCCTGTAGCCCCAGCTGTCCTGGAACTCACTATGTAGACCAGGCTGGTCTTGAACTCACAGAGATCCAGCAGGCTCTGCCTCCCAAGTCCTGGTATTATAGGTGTGTGCCAGCCACCATAACTGGCCACAAGTTTACTTTTTAATTTTTTTTGGTCTTTTTGAGACAGGGTTTCTCTTTAGTCCCAGCTAACCTGGAGCTCATTATGTAGACCAGGCTGGCCTTGATCTCACAGAGATCCACTTGCCTCTGCTTCCCAAGTGCTGCGATTAAAAGCATGTGCTACCATGCCCGGCAACAAGTTTAGTTTTCAATGGAAGTAAAGTGTCCAAAGAGGAAAAAGACAGATTTGAGGTGACATTATGTAAGTAAAATGTGACATTTCTGATTTTTAATTTTTTTAGCATTTTCAGACATTGTCAATAACACATCTTTATCAGATAGCAGAAAAGGCACCTGTTACTATAAAGAACTTTTTGGATGATGAACAATGTAATGATGTTAGTTTTAAAAATCTCTGAGTCCTTCTGAAAATCGAAAATCCTAAGAAAAATGAGCAACAGTCTTTCTTCTTTTTCCTTTCTTTGATATCTCCTAACTGCAGAATCAGATGTCAGAAAATGAGTAATTAAACATTCTCCAGCAGCAGTGACTTTCTAAACCTAACGATGTAGACAGGTCTACATATCTCTGCTGCTTAGTTGTTGTCAACTGGACAACAAGTAGCTATCCCTGAGAAGAGTGACCCACAACTGAAGAACTTCCTATATCAGATTAGCCTGTCTGGTGGGCCATTTTCTTGATTGATGGTTGATGTAGGAGGGCCTACCCTACTGTGGGCCATTTCATCTCTAGGCAGGTGGGCCTGGACTGTGTATGTATGAGAAGTAGCTGAGCAAGCCCGGGAGACAAAGCCAGTAAGCAGCATTCCTCCAGGGTTTCTGATTCAGCTCAGGCTTCCAGGTTCCAGCCTTGAGCTCCTGCTCTGACTGCCCTGTGATGGACTGCCACTTGGAAGTGTAAGATGCAGTAAAGACTTTCCTCTCCAGTTGTTTTTCATCAGAGTGTTTTATCACACCAATAGAAAGCAGGTCTCTTGTTAAACACAACAGATTTTTCATCCCCAGCTGACCGGCATCAATTGTACAAGTGAAGCAAAGGTTTTACTTCCACAGATTCTTTATACAAAATATAACATAAAGAGTCTGGATGGAGTCTTTGTTTACCTCTGAAACTTCATATGCCACTTCTCCATCATCTACATTATCAACCCCCCACCCTAGAACTGCTCAATAAGTTCAATACTCAATGGATTTTCCAGCTCAAATTTCCAGACTTCCACAAGCCTTCCCAAAATAACATGGTCAGGTCAGTTACAAAGACACCCCTCTTTCAGTATCAAATTATATTCTAGTTTTGCTTCTGTTGATGTGATAAAACTCCAAAGACAACTTAGTGGAGAAAGGACTTATTTAATTTTATACTTTAAGTGATAGTCCATCATTGACAGTAGTTGGGCAGGAACTTAGAGACAGGAAAGGAAGCACAGATCATGGAAGAACACTCCTTACTGGTTTTATCCTCTGGCCGGTGCTTAACTTGCTTTCTTATATAACCTAGAACCCCTTGCCCAGGGGTGGCACCACTTACTATTGGCTGGGCCCTCCATGTCAATAAGTAATTAAGACAATGACACATAGACATGAGCAGAGGCCATTCTGATGGAAGAATTGCCTTAGCTATGGTTCCCTCTTCTCAAGTTGACAACTGAAGCTATGCAAAGCAGAGTGATTATGCAACTCATAGTTTCAACCATGTGATCCTAACAACCTTGCCTTCTTCCTTGATAACATCAGAACAATCTATGTGTGTGTTTGTGTGTGTGTGTGTGTGTGTGTGTTTGTGTGTGTGTGTGTGTGAATTGTTTTTAATTGGGAGACCATTTGGAGATTTAAATAAGTCTCTCAAGCTTTAAAAGCATTGTTATGCTGTGCGTGATGACATTTAATTTAAACATTCCTTTAATCCTAGCATTTGGGAGGCAGAGGCAGGCAGATCTTTGTGAGTTCAAGGCCAGCCTGGTCTATAGATCGAGTTCCAGGACAGCCGGAGCTACAGGCAGACCCTGTCTAGAAAAAGACAAAAAAAAAAAAAAAAAAAAAAAAGGACAAAAAAAAAAAAAAAAAAGAAGTTGCCAATAAATGCAGGAATTGCGAAATGCTACTCCCACAAAAAGCTATGCACAGATACCTGGAGTTGCTGGGGCTCCCCTGTGCTTGACCTGGGTCCTTCTCCAGTTCTTCACCAGATGTTAACTGCATTGTCTCTGTATGACTGTTTTCGTTATCTCCAAAGTTTTGTAGATTTCATCACACTGCTCTACTCTATTTGATCATTGCTAGGGTAAAACTAATAGCCATCTGGGTGGGGCAGTGGGAGAGAGGCTTAGCAGTTAAAAAAACATTGACAGCTCTTACAAGAGGAACCCAAGGACAGTTCCCAGAACCCAACTTGTGGCTAACAAATGCTGTAAAACTCCAGTCCCGGTGATCTGACACACTTGGAACTCTGTGGGCATTGAAAGATGTAGATGCTTAGGTGTGACGTACATTGCAGGCATAACTACTCATACCCATGTAAATACAATATTTAGAAAACAATATAAAGCACGCTTCTCCCTGCAGCTAGAGGAAGTTTCCACTCTTTCCTTCACCTTGGTCCCTTTTTCGGTCCTTGGGCCCAGGCCTGTTCCTGTTCTTCCCACTTCAGATCTCTAGACTAGTTGTAACCAGGCTAGCTTACCTCCGTAGGGTAGTTTGGTAGACCCCTCAACCGGTTGTCCTAATTCCTTATCTCACCCTTGGTCTCCCTACTGATCTGCTTATCACAGACCCATCAACTACCAAGAAGAGCCTACTACCCTGCAAGTACCTGAAGCACACCAAGTAGCTCAGACCTTCGCAAAAAGCAGTTGATAGCTTGTCTATGTGGTCATTTATATAAATAAAGCCCAAAATTCAAGCATCAAGGCAGACATAGACATTCCCTATTGGACACATAACAATACACACACAGACACACACACACACACACACACACAAACACTAAAAGCAATGTGAAAACACAAAGATTCAGAGAATATACTACAAAGGTCTAAAGAATGAATATACCCGGGGCTGGAGAGATAGCCTACTAACAACAACCTGTAACTCTGGTTCCCGGGGGCCGGCTACAGCTCTTCTGGCATCTTTGGGTAGTGCATGCCTTGCTGAAGCATCACCTAGTTGTTCTCAATATATGAGCTGACTCTAGAGGGACTGTGCTTTATCATTTGTTGATATCCTTAGATTGGGAAAATCTTTCTTAAGGAAATCATCTGTTTAAACATGTTCAGAGGAATAAAGAGATGCTCAAACTGTATCCTGTCCTTTCAAATTGTGTACTGCTTATGATCCTAGGTGTAGTCACTGAGTGTGCCCAGCTTTGTGAAGGTGGTGAGAAGGAGAGCCCATAGAGCTAAGTTGAGTCCTGCAAGGGTCTTCATTCCATGAACAAGTGCTTGGTTTGGGACTGCTGTCTGAATAGACATCCTATACTACATGTTCTGTCCAGGTAGAGATTTCATGCCCAAAGCACACAAGGTCAAATGAGTAAATATTGAACTTTATTAATATTAATTTGTTAACAATTATCAAAAAAAAAACAAGAAAATATAATCTTAATAATTGAACAAAAAGCCTCAAACACAACAATCAAATATATTGCATGCATTACAAAAGCCTCAAAGAACTGTGTAATTTTGTTCAGAACTGTGGAATTGAAACCATAAAGATATTATATATGTTTAAAGACCTAGACATATTCAGCAGTTTTAATTTTTTTGCTTTTTTAAGAGCATGTAACTAGAGACAGCAGTTTTAAGTTTTAAACAATCTATATATGCATGAAACATAATGTGACCCTGTAAATATATAAAAGTTATATTTGTACATGTCAGTCAAAATAAATAAAAGCAACGTTAACTCTGAATTAGAGGGCACCACTTAGATTTATAATTGCATTAGTAGAAATTGATGTGTAAAAATACCAGACCTAGTATACCATTTCTTTCTGCCTCAATATTTCTATATAAAATAAGGACTATAATTATAGCAGTGGATTTCCAGATCATGTATGGAAATTTCTCCGTACAAGTGTCTTGGATGAAGGGGAAGACATTTATAAATCATTCACCTTAAAATGTGAAGTTGCAGGACATAGCAAAGAATATGCTATTGAATATTGAGAGACAGTTCTCTACAGAGCACTCAAGTTTCTGTATATTGTATGAACAGAAGCATATGCAACCTTCTTCTGTGTCTTTGAAATATACTGTACAGCAAAGCCTTGAAAAAGTGAGATGATGTTTCCCATACAATAAATAATATAATAATTAATAAATATAATACTATAATAATAATGAAGATAATGTTTCTTTCTACTGAAAAACCAAAAAATATATAATTTTGACATTTGAAAAACAGTCCCCAATCCCCCAAACAATGAAATAATATAATCCTAATATCTGAAAAACAATGCAAAACTATAAAATATAAAATAATAATAACAAATAAGGATGTGTAGTTGGTAGAGACATGAAATGGATCTCTGCCCTGCTGACTGCCCTGCAGCAGGTCATTCTAAACCTTTCTAACAATATGTTGACCTCAGGTGGAGAGGAAACATGGTCTAGTTCTTCCAATGCAACAAGAGCAGGAAGAATGCCCTGCCCAGGATCTGGTGCATCTGCTGCCACATCTGGAGGTGGCTGTGTATCACCTGCACTGGGAAGATCCTCCTCTAATATATCCTACAGGAGGGGTGTTGACTGGGGTACCAATACATTGGGTTCGACCATCTCTGGCACAACAAGATCTTCAGCCTGCAGGAGGGGTGTTGGCCTGGGCACCAATAGAGTAGGTTCCATGACATCAGGTACCAGAGCATCGTCTTGGGGTGCCAGCTCTCCCTGAGAGTCTGATGCAGCAGATAGTCTGGCATGCACAGTCTCTGGCATTTCTAGTATAAATTGTGCTGGGATCTCAAGAGCTGATGAGGAAGAGGGTTCCAGATATAAGGAAGGAAACAGACGAACTGTCAGCCTAGGCAGCTTTGAAGTGAACACCAGGGAGATTTGACCCAAGATGAGCCTCCCAAAGATTACTGTCCTTTCCTGCGACTTCTGCAATGGACAAAAGCCCTCTGCCTGCCAGAGAATTTGCAGTCTGTGTCCCTACCACAGGACATCCAAGTCTCTTTGGATGCCAAGTTCCAAATTATGCCAACTCCTTGCTGGAATACAGCATTGATCCCCCATTTCTACCTTCTCAGACACATACCAGCATCCTCCTCCTCTTTGGGGGTTGCCTTTGTGGACTCCTGGCCCTCCATTTTTGTCAGTACTTCCTGAACTTCTGTGACCAAGTGTGAGGAAGGCATGTGGAGCTTCACGTAGTTCATCAGCTGGTTAATTCTGGGAAGCTCCAGATTCTGACAAAACTCATCTGGACATTTCTCCATCCATAAGTTCAGGAAAAATATTATTGCACTAATGGAGGTAGACAAAGTATACAGTTAGAAGCCTTCCTGATCTTTACTCTGATGCCTAGGCCCCAGGCAGACAAGGTGATGTCTTTTTAGTCAATGCACATTTGGGCGTGTTGGGAAGTAACTGGGGGGCCATGTGTAGAGGGGTGTCGACAATTTCTGTCCAGTCACCCAGTGGACAGACTGGGAAAACTGCCTGGTCTGTAGTGGGGATGAATTCTCAAAGGGACAGACATTTAGCTACCATCCTCCCTTCTGCCCTGTATGACCCTGAAGACCTCCCAAGTTCTTTTATTCATTCCCCCTCTGCAGGTGAAGTTTCAGGTTCTTCCCTCTAGTGGAAATCCCAATAGGAGGATGTCTAGCTATGATTCAATCCCTCAAACTAGCACACCACTACTCCATTCTGCAGATGGTATCTTACATCCCTCCTCACCCCAAACCCACTCACCTCTTTTCCATTTGGTCATCTTCACCATCATCAGTTTGGAAGGGTCCGTATCTGTATGAATAGAGAAGGATGTCACCCCTAAGGCACTGTGGCCCCCACCCACCAGGAAATCTATGGGGTTACGAGCAGAAGCTATATCTGGACTGGGAGTATTTAGCCTTTGCTGCTTTGAGAGATCTAAAATGAAAGCCTGGGAAACAGCCTACAGTCACGGAGGATTCAGGGAGCTTCATGTAATCTGACTGAACCCAAACTGCTCATTTCCTGATTCATTGGATGGGACAAGGCTTCTTGATGTTCCCCTTGGGATCCTTACAGTTATGCCCTGTACCACAATTGTAGAGCTGCCGCAGACCGGCCCAGTGGGGGGTTTCCTCTGACTGCGGGAAAACAGGGTCTTGGATGGGAGGGCACAAGTTTGGCAATGTCAGTCAGAAACGACACCAGAAACGGCTTTGAATCTGCTGCACTTTACTGAGAGCAAGTCAAAGTTTTTATACAAAAGCAGGGAAAGCAGATAAGAATTAGCACTCTTCTCTCAGGAACAAAAGGCTCATTACCAAAGGAACTCACACCTGGGTTTCCAAAGACAGCAAGTCAGATAAATTTGCACATCATTCGGAAGCACTTACACATGGTATACTGCTCACGCTGTCTTGGCAGGGGAGATAAGCAACAAAACAGCAGTCCTAAAACCACAAACCATAAACAGTTTGTCTTTGTGAGACTTTGTTTTTATTTGAAGTTCCAATTTGGTTTTTCTCATCCTTCCTGGAGCCCAATTTTCCCAAGGCCACTTGTTATCTCTAGGCTGTAATTCAAGCCAAAGCCTGGGAAAGCCTCTTAATTAGTTCTGTTTTTCTTAAAGGAGAAGCCTGCCACGTGCCTCTAACTAAGTATTACATTTTAACATGCATAACTGTAACTAAGACTTTTATTTTACTAATTCTATCAGATGTAGCTTCTTGCTTAAGGGACTGAGCCTTTATTCTTATTAAACCTGGAAAAACACTTTTATTATTTGTAACTGACCTATGATATCACTCAGTGTAATGTTTTTCATTCATAATATCTTTGTGGGGACTTCTAGGACAAAGGAGCCTTTAGATACTGTTTCTCTGTATGATTTTGCTCAGGTTCATGAAGCATCTGTTTGCCTGATTTATTTCCAGACACATTTAACTGTCCCTTGTCTGGGACTGAGATTGTGCTGAGCTCAGGAAAAGAATCACAAGACAGTGTGCGAAGTCCAACACTCAAGAAGCATAACGTCTTTGTAGCACGTCTTGATCTTGGAAGCTAAGGCCGAACATTCTGCCAGGGATCACCAGGGAGCTTAGCCTCGAAAGACACATATCTCCCGTCTGTTATTATGACTTTCGTCATTACTCACACAGACGACGCTGGAGTTGGTGTGGCATAGAGTGAAAATCTGTTTACAAATGGGAGAAACACTATCATCCTCAAAGCCTAAAATATGTGTGCTAGACAATCTGCAGCTTAGGAGAAGCCAATGCCATAAACTAGAGTCTCCTATCCTGGCCTGAGTACTTTGAAAGGCTAGAACCAGGGCCAGTGCTGCCATGGGCAAATCCCTCTTGTTCTTGAAAAAGCCCCTAAGAGGAATGTGCCTCCACGAAGAGCAGAGCCTTCCTACAAGGAAACCAGGAAGACTGGGCTGCCCTGAACCTGTTCACTCACCTTTGCATGATCCAGGACAACAGTTGCCAGGTGGTGGTATACCTTGTGTAGATGTTAATGAAGGTACATACAAAGTCATAGTCCCCATTCCACACAGCAGTTGACAGGTACCTCACCAACTTCACTTTTTTAGCACTCCGGGGCCTTAAGCTACAGAGCTCATGAAGAATATGAGCTGCTGCTTCTTTATCCTGAGGAAGGACAAAGAAAGGAAGGTTCAAACTTACAAACTCTAACAGAGTTCTCAATGATTTATTGCCATACACTAAATTCAAAAGTAGATCATTTCCTATGGTTGACTTTCTCTCTCTCTCTCTCTCTCTCTCTCTCTCTCTCTCTCTCTCACACACACACACACACACAGACACACACACTGATGAACTGGGTATATCAGGGGGATCAAACTTTCTATTTTGGACTGACCAGTGTCACTTGTTTGTCCCCGTGGGAAAATGGCCAGATGTGATGGGCTAGAGGGTGCACCCTGCATCTCCAGAAGTTTCCAAACAATGTATTCCTGGGTCTTCTGGGGCCTGAGCCTCCAGAAGGCCGCAAACAGCAAAGCAACATCCTTCTCATTCCAGTCTCTCAAAACAAGCGAGGTGATTCATGTTGCCACTTGCTTGTAGTTGCTGTTAACCAGGATTCTGTGTTCTTTTTGGACTGATGTCATAAAGGTGAGGTCACTTCCTGGGGCCCTCTGACCCTAGCCTCTTCCTCACAGTGGACCTTCTCTAAGGCTGCCTGGGCTACTTTTTCCCTTCCTTCCCCCATTGCATGTGAACCAGTCACTGTTCCATTCCACTACCCTCAACATACCATACTGATCTGGGAAGCTGGCTTCACCCAGTGTCTCATCCATGAGGAAGCATAAGTGTTTCCAATCCACCCTGTCCATACCATCTCAACAAATCTTCTTCCTCCCAGGGTCATCCCTACCTCATCCATGATTGTCATTCTTCTAGTCTCCATTTTCTAGTATGTTATTGGGTATATAAGACCATAGATTATTTTTATTACCTGCAAAGTCCCAGGGAACTTGTTACCCACACCCTCCTATACACATGTTCCCTTGAGCACAACAGGCCACCTGCTCATAAGAGCCCAGTAACGGTTGGGTCCAGAATAACTTTGGCCTTGTTTGAGTTGAGGGTTCAGGCTATTCTTGCATTCCAGGTAATTAGCTGCTGGTAGTGTCGAAGTGTCACATGGTGCAAAATATATGAAGGTGTTAATCACTCCTAGGAGTTTTCTGGTGGAATTTTTTTTTAGTCTCTTAGGTATACTGTCGTATCATCTGTAAAAGGGGTAATTTAACCTCTTCTCCAATTAATACTCCTGTACTTTCCTTCCTTTGACTAATTGCTCTAGCAAGTTTCAAGTATTATGTTTAAAATGAGTGGAGGATTTGGGTGGTTCCTGATTTTTTTTCCATTTAGAATAACGGTAGCATTGGATTTATTTTATACAGCTTTAATTATGTTGAGATGTTCCCTCCAGTCCAATTTGTGCTAGGATTTTTATCATAAATGCATGTTGAACTTTGTGAATACTGCATCTACTGAGATAACCATGTGATTTTTGTTTTTGTGTGCATTTATATGATTTATGACATTTATTGTCTTACATGTTTTGAAGTATTCCTTCCTCTCTGGCATAATGAGGACTTGATCATTGTGGATGATATTTTGATGTGTGCCTGTGTGTGGTTTTCACATTTTTTTGAGAATTTTTGCATTAGTTTTTCATTATGGTATGAGTCTATAGTTCTGTGAGGGAAGTTGCATCATTACTTGGTTTTTGGTATTAGACTGGTCCTTGCTTTATAGAAGGAATTTAGGGTTTCTTTGTTTCTTTTTGAACAATTTAAGATATATTGGTTGTAGATATTCTTTAAATGTCTGGGAGAATTCTTTTGTAAATCCATCTGGGCCTGAGCTTTTTTAGTTGGCAAATTTTCTATTACTGTCTAAATTGCCTTAGGTGTTATGCGTCTGTTTGTATTGTTGACCTCAGCTTTGATGATTCTGAAGATTTTAGACATTTCTTTTAGGTTTTCATGTTTTGTAGAGTATAGGTTTTTAAAGTATGTAATGTTCTTTATCTTTACATTGTCTGTTGTGATGTTGCCCCTTTCAAATCTGATTTTATTGATTTGTATTTGATCTTTTTTTTACGTTAAGTGGGCTAAGGGTGTATACTCTTTATGTTTTCAAAGAACTTACTCTTTGATTCATTGATCCATTTAGTTGTTGTATTAGTCAGGGTTCTCTAAAGAAACAGAAGTAACAGGACGAATATATAGCTACATACAATTTATTGATTTGCTCACGTGACAGAGTTCAAGGAGTGCAACAGTAGCTGCACCACACTGGAAAGGCTGAGAGAATCCAGGAACTGCTCAGTCCGCAAGGCTGGATGTCTCAGTAGTCCCAATCCAGCGCTGAAGGCCCGAATGAACTCCAGGAGATCTGCTGGTCTCAGTACATGCTGGGATCCAAAAGGTTGATCACAGCAGCAAGACGAACTCACCAGATGAGAGAGGCAAGCCGCAGGAGAAAGGAAGGGACCAGCTCCTTCTGCCTTGGCCTTAAATACTGCCTGCCGGCAGAAGGTAA